>VZRX01000541.1:227357-239599 GCA_013398075.1 Notiomystis cincta | reverse complement strand
AAAAAACAAAAAAAAAAAAAAAAACTTTAGAAACTAATTATAGAGTCAAACACTCACAAACTGGGAAATGTCAAAGGTAAGGTTAAGTTTGTCTGATTCTGCATGTGCATGATGACAGCATTCTTAGTTATGTGATCCTATATTTTTTCCTTGGTATCATTACAGATTCTTTGCCGTATCTCCTCAATCTTCCTGCCTTCTGCCTCATCCTTCCCAATGAGGCTTCTTCCCAGCCTTTTTTTGGGCATTTCAGGCTTGTCGTTTTCAATATATCTTGGTAGTCAATCCTTAGTCTGAGCAACCTAGAGAGCTGCTCTCCAGCCACTGAGGGACATGGCTGTTTTGGGGGGTGGTGTGATGCCATTAGGGCTGCAGCTCCTGTCTCTGCACCTGACTCAGTTAATTGTGTCCAATGGATGTGAACTCTGACCTCCCTGTGTTCCTGAACCTTTCCAGACTCAAAAACCGTCCTCATGGAAAATAAGTTTTACTCATCATTGGCTATGATTTGTAGTGATGCAGATCTGTGAAATATGCTGGACTATGTGAAGGGAAAATGTTTTCTAAGCACCAGTTTTTTTCCCTGCAGTCATGGGGTGACTGTGTGAGCCAAGGATGCAAAAAGTACTTATTAATATTCATCTGTTTAGATCTGTGAAACAATGTTCTTTGACAAATTTATTTATTTATCATGACATTACTTTTCCTAAAAAATGAACTACAGAACAAGGGTCTTCCCTCCATATGCAAAATCTTCTTTTTTTATTTTTTTTTTTTTTTCCTGGCTAATGCTTTGGCATTTCTTTTGGAAGGAGAATTCAATTAGTGAAGGGTACAAGACAGGACCATGTGGGTCACACAGGGTTGCCAGGGAAAAATACCAAGCTCTGCAAACACAGTGGTATTGTAGACTAGAATAAGTGATATGTTGCAAGATACAAAGTCTCTGCTTGGAAAGCAGTAATGACTATGTGTTCTGTAAAACTGAAAACTCAATGTGAAAAAATGTCCCTATCAAAAATAATACACATTAGAGTTTGTTCTCTTAGCCTAAGTCAAATGAAGCTTAAAAAATAATATTGGGGGAGGAGGGGGGAGTGTGTTTGGTTTTTGTTTTGTTTTGGATTTTGTTTTGCTGTTGTTGTTGTTGTTTTGGTCAGAGATGGATGCAGGAATTACAAAGTTTTATTTACTCATGACTTTACAACCTCTTATGCTGCTAAGAGTGATCTGAAAACAAGCGTCCTTATGAGCCCTGTTTTCAGCCTTCCATTTTCCTTAGACAGAGTGTACAGCTATGCAATGCTTCATATTAAAAAAGCTAACAACTATTTCATATACACCTTTTGCTTAGCCCTTGTATTCCCTTGTCACCTTCTGCACTCTGTTCTTCACAGGTGCATCAGTCCTTACACTAAAATAGGAGCTGTCTATGGAAGTGCATTTCTTTCTTCACCTTTGCATTGACTGCCTTTGGAATACCCTCATGATATAAACTGCATGCATAACCATGCAAAAGGAAAAAAAGTTGATATTAAGTTAATTACAATCCAAAGCTTAAAAAAACCCTCAGGAAATGCCATGATGAAGACTGCCCAAGTGGCATCAACATGCACCAGGAAGAGGCTAATAATCATTTTCCAGAATGTCTCAGAACTAACTGCCGAGAGCAAGGGAAAGAAACACTTGGGACACACAGGTCTGAAGCAACATTCAGGAGGAGAATATTGTTTAGACAGACTGATCCCCTAGGGCTTGTTTCCATTTCATTTCTGTTTGCACCTCCTCCTCATGGCTTTCCTCTTATCCTAATGCTTCAAATCTTTGTTCCAGAGAATAAAAGGCTCCAGAGATTCCTGATGGACTTATGAAAAAAAGATCAACAATAGATAAAGACAATGCAGTTATCCCTAATCTTGTTCCTGGAAACATCTGTACCATTTAATCTGAAACATTAAAACAAGAATTTCAGGCTAAGACCAACATGGAAAATATCAGTATAAACATCTCAAATTTGGCAAAGTTAATTCAAATTAAAACAGAGACCTATAAAGAGATCTCTTTGAAAATCTCGAATTTAAGAGGGGAGCATTTAATAGCTTTGCATGTAAAAAAAGACTATATTTAAAAAACCCAGTATAATGCCATAATAAGCGTGACAGAAATGTGTTATGAAATTCTGGTGGATGGTATGATCTTTCTAATTGTCCAGACTTAGAAGAAAGGTTAGCAATGACCAAAAAAAAAAAAAAAAGACAAATCTGATGAAAACCTCAGAAAAACAAAGCAAACTTTGAAAAGCAAAGAAATTCAAGGAGTAGGTCAGTTTTTAATTGCTGGGACTAATCTGCATAAGTGAGAATTTAAGACTAGAAGAAAACAATGCCACAAATTGGCAACACACCAGCTGTGTTTGTTGGCTTAGCAGCCATAAAAAATATACAAGTAGAACTCTCCACCTCAAATGTTATTTCCATCTAACAGATGAAAATACAACTGCAAACTATCAGATACCCAGACAAGCTTCACAGGCAAATCGTTTAGAAATGCATCAGGTATAAGCAGAATGCATTTGAGCTGAATGTTTTCTTGTCTTTTTGTTTGCCACTGTGAGACCCATAAAAATAAGTAAAACCCTTAAACCTGCTAGTGACCCCTTCTATTCATTGAGTAAATTATGCTGTTTCCATGCACTCTTTGAGCAGGAAATGAATTTAGAACAAGGAGGGTAAGTTCATTGTCCTGTAATGTCCAGGCCAGTTTGTCCTGCTCTCACAGATAAACACTGAATCTCCTGGAGTGGCATCTGTAGGTAGATTCCCTGTTGGACCAGGGAAGAGCCAACACCCCCATTTAGTCCACAAATGCCAGTCTCTTTTTCAGACCATGGAAGTCTTACAGATTCAGTGGAATATACTTCCTTCAAATGGGTTCCTGAAAGTCTGGTTTTGTCAAGTATCTGGCAGTGCAATTCAGAAAATCCAAATCAAATTTCCTCTTACTTAACTCATTATAAAAGCAAAAATCAAAGCCATTATAAAGTCCAATAGAAAGTATTCTAAATTCTAGCCAAGTGATAGACTTTCCTCGTCTTATCAACTGTGTGAAGTTTCTTTTTTTACAAAATTAGTTTTCATCTTAAAAAACCCCACAGTGCTTGGTTTGCAATAAGGTCATGGTGTCTTTGTTACAATTCCTGGAGAACCATATGGCTCTGAAATGGAGACTGAAACAGTGTTAATGCCTGTTTTCACTTATCCCACTCTTAAGTTCCTTTTTACTTAAGTTACTGCTGACTTGCTTGGCATAAAACTTTCTACTTAACAGTACTCATAAGTGTTTTCAGCCAAATATTGAAGGCAGGGCAGAGTTAGCAGGCTTGGCATCTGAGTAATATTCTATGCTAAAAAGCAAAATTTAGCAAGTAATCTGGGGTTCATCTTTTCTTTTTTTCTCATGTAAGACCAGGCATTAGTCATTTTGTATGAAAAACTATACATGTGCTTAAAGTAAACATGGTTTCAAGGAATTTGCTGTTTGGCATATATATATATATGTATTTTATTTTTTTTCAGTATGACTTTATATGACTCATTTACATCATACTGCCTCTAGTTTTACCCCAGCAACCCCTCCTCTCAGACCTCACAGAACAAAATGCATATCTGGGCAACAAAAACAATGAATCCAACTTCATACGTGTTATACATGAACCAAAGAACTTGTGTGTGTGTCTGCATGGAAATGTAGCAGATGTGTGACTAAAATCCTTAAAGAAAAAGGAGGTTCAGGTAAAAAACCAGAATACATGAAACTACATGATCATGATACCATTGTGTCAGTTCTAATACCTCACTTACTGTAGATTAGAGTGTTTACAGGGAGACTATATAATTTTTTCTGTCAATACTGGACCTGTTAAACTGAGTAATGTAATATTATCTGCTTATTTTCAGACTCTGAATATAGAGCCACTGAACTGCTTCTCTGGAGTCTGTGAAGGGTGAAAAGGAATCTTATATAGACAGTGTAAACTACCACAATCTCCGTAGGACAAGACAAAAAGGCAGTGCTGAAAATAATTGCTCAAAATGAATAAATGGTGCCAAGATTACAAAAACTAAACATCTGTCCTTACTGTGGTGTTTTGCAAGAAGCCTCTTCACACAAGGCAAAATCAAGAGTTTTTATTCCTACTGAGATATAATAATCCTAACATTTTATTTTAAAAACAAAATCATGCCTTATTATCCTAAAATTGATATTCTTAGTTTAACTGTTTTAAAAAGTACAAACTAGATTAAATGTAACTTGAATTTAGTTTTGCAGACTATTGGACCTTACTAAAGTTAACTAATTTCTAATATACCAAGCTGTTCTTTCCTGGATATGCTGCTGTCAGTTTCCATTTTTCTTGAGTTTTGAAAGAATATTAAAATTTGTAAATACAAAACAAAATGCGAAGAAGATAATTTTTATGGTTTACAGGAAACACATAACAAAGAAACTGGAAAAAAACGAAATCAAGACCTGAATCATTGCAAGCTTTGCTGCAAGATTTTTTTCTAAATAGTTAAATTTCCAGATAAATTGAAATTGAGAGTTAAAAGAATATTAAACTTCTATTTACAAATTATTCACTTATTCTACCATAGATGACAATCTGATTAATCTGGATGGCCTTAATTAGCATTTTTTGTAATAGAAATATGCATTTTTAAGGAATATCCTAAGCCCTTTATGAATCCACCTCAAGTTGTGTATGTGAAATTGCATGTAATAATAAACATAAATAAATAAATAAATCTAGTGTGCTCTGCACAGATGGTGTAAAGAGAATTACTCTGTATGAAAGTTATGGCACTGATAGCACAGTTCCTCAGATTATATGTACAGAAGACATTAGCAAGAGAGCAGTTGCCAGTGATTCTCACTCTAGCATAGATCTCTACCATTCTCAGAACACCTGGTGCAGCCTCGAAATTCAAAAATACTTGAATTTGCTTGTGGAAACAAAGGAAAGCTCTGGACTGTGACTTTTTTTTAGTACTTCACTCCATTACTGAACCTTTTACAAGAAAGCAAGAGAACAAAGCTGAGAGAAGCCTGCAATCACCCATACAACCTGACCAAACCTGGGTTAGGATGCCAATTCTGATTTGCTTGCAGAAGTAAAGACAGTTGTGGTCTGATGATGAGTGCTGTGTGTTTCTGCAGCCACTTCTGTGACAGGTGAACAGAACATGTGCTTAGTGGACACCACCAGGAGCCACAAGTGTGGCCTCCACTGTCTTAGCACATCTCCCTGACCCACATGTGTACTGCAAATCAGTCACTTTAGGAGGCTGACTCCTCAGGCAACCACTGCAGCTCTTCAGCAATACGGTAAACTTGTGCCTCAAATCTCAGAAACTCCCTTATCTTCATGGGGCAAACACCCTTCAGGAAGGAGGTGTGTTTGTAAAGGACAAAGGAAGTTTCTCATGCTCAGAGTTCTCTTAACTGTGTGGCCTCACTGTGCATCTAAACCTAGAGAGCTAAGAAACTTCATAGCAAAAGCTCTTTCCATATTCTTTGATGTAAGATAGGTCTTTGTCAACATTGCAGGAAGAATTGCAGGCTGGTGCTCTTTAACAAGCTGCATACATATGCACAGATATGAAATCTGTGTATGCACTAAATCTAAATATGCTATATTTGCTGTTCACATGCAGTGCTACTATCATATTTAACCAGAGCAAATTGGAAAAGCCATTGGGCAATATAAAACAGTGACTACTATTTCAAATGGAGCTTCACAAGTCCCTAAAAAAAGCACATACAATTATCAGGTTGTAAAAGAGGCTGAAATGCAATTGGTGTTGATATTTCTTCTGAGATGGTAGGTTTATAGAAGTGCTTAAATATGTGTTTGCTGGAAGGATCCCAAGAGGAGATACCAGAGGAACAGAAGTCCCTCTTCTTTCCAATTTTTTTCTTATGCTTCTCTATCCAAGAGTGGTTATTGCCCAGCTTGAAGATCAGATGCATACCTTTTCATTGTAAATATTAAAAACTTGCTAAGAAGAAAATGCAAGTTCTTTACTCCACACAAACTGATTTTCCATTATAAAACTGATGAATATATTAGCCAAGCTTCTTGGCAGATAAACATAATGGAACTATACATAGAGAGGTCTTCAATGATCCCTGGTTTAAAGAATAACATCAGATAATTCAGAGACATTAGATTTTCACTTAATTTAGCAATTCTGGTACAAAAATCTCCACTGTGTCGCTTTCTTTGAACGATGACAATGGATATAAAAGGTGAATTAGGAGTTCCTCTTTTCAGCTATAGCTTTGTGTCTTCCAGAATACTACTTTAAAGAGTGCAGTTTGTATCCTCTCCTCTGACCTTTCCTGTGGCAAGTGGTAATACATATTGCTGTTTCCAAATAGAAAACTAGAATAGAATGATAGAATTCTAGAATACACTGAGTTGGAAGGGACTCACAAGGACCAGGTAAGTCCAGCTCCTGGCCCTGCACAGGACACCCTGTGTCATGCCACATGCCTGAGAGCGTTGTCCAAACACTTCTTGAGGTCTGGCAGGTTTGGTGCCATGACGACTTCCCTGGGGAGCCCATTCCTGTGCCCAAACATCCTCTGGGTTAAGCACAGCTTCCCTCATGTCCCATCACTGGACTAGAGAGAAGAGACCAGTTTTTGCCCCTGCACTTCCCCTCATGAGGAAGCTGTAGGTCACAATGAGGTCTCCCCTCAATCTTCTCTGGGCTGAACAAGCCAAGTGACCTCAGACACTTCTCAAATGACTTCCCTTCATCCCATCAACATGGGTGGCTCAGATTAAAAAGGTGTAGAAATGGCAACACTGGGGTGCTGATGATCCCCTTGGCATGACTCTTTGAGCCCCAGTGTCCCTGGGACTGTGAGATTTCTGGCTGTCTGAGCTCTAACCCTAATGGAATCTTGGGGTGGCAGATAATGTCCCCTTCACCATGGTTTTCCTGGCTTAGAAAAGCATGGGAGAAGAAATGTTGGTGTTCTGCCATGATTCCCTGGCATGCCTTTTCCAGCCTCAAGTGTCCCCTGGCTGAATCTTTGCTAGTGGACATACATGACGCGAAATCAAACATAGGAAAAAAAAAGGAAATGCAGAGTGCTTAAAGTTTCAGATCTCAGTCTTGCCATCTGAACCCTGGTTGAAATCATAAAGATATTGGCCTCTGCACTCTAATTCACTGCACATCTGAAGATGCTTGAAGCCAACAGCCGGTTTTGTTTTGGGTTTGTTTGGGTTTTTCAAGATTGATTGTTTAAACAGCAGTTTCTGATCCACTTCAGCATATAATCTTGTATCCACTTTGCTCAGAATTCCCAAACCAGAAATAAAAAGGGTGCAGAAACAACAAATATTTTTATGGTTTCTGCAAAATGAGATTTGTAGAATGGCGTGTCCAGTATTAAAAGAGGAGAATGGCAGAGCTGGACATTGAGTATGTCAGTGTTCCTGTCTTTCAGTATAATGCTCCTACACTATACAAGTGCCTTTGTCTTTCTGCTTTCTCAAAGGCTGACACTGTTACACTTAGCACCTTCAGGTGTCTTTCCTAAAACTGGTATTTCCAGAATCAGTCTCTGTGCATGTCCTACGCACCTCTAGCCATGCCCATTGTGATGGTACTGTGTAGACTGAAGTATGTTGATGTCTGCACATGTAGTCAGCGGCCCATTTTTATCATGGTAAAAAGGCAAGAGTACTTAAGATATACAAAATTGCAAGAATATAGTCTATCCAGGATGTCTCCTCCAGGATATGAAGTGAATTTAGTGGATTTTTCTGATAGTAAAAGCAGTGCTGTAAAGACCAGGCAGTCCAGGTCTCCCTGTCTTTATCTGTATTATGTTGACCACTTTGTGGAGAGCAGTGTGTCCAGCAGCATCTTCCTGATGCCTTTATGGATCACAGACTAGAAAATGTGTGGAAATGTTTATATTGCCCTTATAAACTCCTGAGCTATTTATCTGTTTTGGAACTTTTCATCTGCAAGTGGAAAAAAACCCATATCCTAAATTGATAAGTCACTGTTCTTGATGTTCTTAGCAGGCCACCCTGTGGAAGTCAATGAAGAGAGTTGAATAGTCAAGCTCACTATTGCATTTTGTTCCTAGTTTATGTGTGAACTGTTCTTATATATCCCCCTTCCCTGACTGTGCCCCTTTCCCAGGATGACAACAACAGAATTGTTTTCCACTAAGTGTAACGATGTATGAACAAAGTCTCCAAAGCCCAAGGTGTATCTCCAAGGTTTATCTTCCTACACCCTCACTTCAGGTCTGGCTCCTTTGGGCTGACAACTATGAACATCGACTGGCCACCCAAATCCATTTTCTTTTGTCTGGTACATCTCTCCACCACCACCACTTTGTGAAACAACACACTTAAAAACTCAGACCTAGACTTGCTACTGTTTATTTCCTGACACAAAGAACCATTCCACTGTCACTAGTCAATAGAAAGATATGATGTCCCTCAAAAGCCTTTTCTCTTATATAAGACTATTCCCACCAAAATTGTTTGAATTCATGTTTCTATGTCTTTTTTCCCGGAACTTTCTCACCCACTGCCCTCTAGACAGTGGCACCTATCCAGTAACATGCTGAGAAAACTTTACAAGCTCTGGCTTTTCCTTATCTATAGCCTCCAGATCTTATTCTTTCACCTACTAAAGCCTTTGGCAAAACTCCATATGACTTCAATGGAAGCAGAATCAGGTTGCTGATGGATAAATGCACTTCTTCCATCAAATCCCCACCACAGATATAGAATTGGTAACTGTGTGGACCTTTTATTTTTCTCTATTGTATTATAAGAATATTGCAGAAGTATCATAACTGTATAATGCTGTACGTGCCTCTAACACTATTTTCTGAATCTTACACAAAGTACTTGGCTTCTTCCATTTTACTTCTTTCAATTTCAGGTTCACATGCCAACAACCACTTGCAGAATTAAAAAGGACTGACTATCTTGGCCAAATGAAAAAGTACATTCCTGATATGGCATCCAGCTGGGAATTTGAATAGGAAGCAATATACTCAAAAGGCATTCTGTGTCTTCCTCCAACCCATCATCCCACCAATTTTCTGTTCTCTCAACACTCTCAGACTAAGCATCAGCAGTTCCTTTACAGAATTAGCTTAGTCCAAGATATTTTATTACCTTAACCATTTGTTTGTAATGGTGGTTGCTGAATACAGCCTTACAAAGGCATAGATGAAGAGAAAGGAAAAGGTTTGAGCGCAATAAGCCGGCCTGAACAGCAGCCTAGAATGTGTGGTGAACTGTTCTTTGAATCACAGATTTATGAAGTGTCTCTGCATCCTTCACTCCCAGTGCATTGCTTGGTTACTTTTGTTCCCCTAGGTCTGTGTGGTTAATGTCAGGTGCTGGTCTGCCCACCAGAACTACCCTGCTGTAGCAGGGCCTCTCCAGTGAACAGCCCTTTTCTGCAATTCCCTCCCTCATCCTGTTGCCACAGCAGATATTCCTGAGGAGACTGAACACAGCACTCCTTGCAGGAAAAAATTATTTTGCTATGATTGGCAAACTTTGCTGAAAAGGATAATAAAACAAGTCACATAGGCTTAACACTGGATATAATCAAAACAGCCATCAAAGTGAGCATAAGCCATGATAGTTGAGACTTGTGCTGTGAGCATCCACCAGACAGAGAGACTTGGGATCTGGGAGCTCTCTCTCCTCTCTTGTTATGGAACTGGCCAGATAAACAGGGGAAGTTTGACTTCTGTGGTATGCCTTTAATCATACCAAAGTGCATTTATTATGGAGACAAAAATCAAGTTTACTTGCCAAAATGTCATTATGGAAAACCTAAAATATGATGAAAGGTAGACTGACATTGTTGTAGGCTTACTTAATCTCATATAATTGCTTTATTTACCAATGAATTCCAATGAATATGCTATGATGTCAAGGGCACATTTTAACAAGACCTAAGATTATATAACCAATATTTAGGAATTTCCAGGGCTGAGTAATTCTCACTGTTGGTTTTTATTAGCAACAGATCAGACTGTGCTCTACCCATTTTCATCTTGGGCCCAAAGTGTTTTCATTTATTGCATGTCCAAAACAAGTGACAGTCTTCATTCAGTCAATCAGACAAGATATCATTAACATTCCCTGCACAGCTGCAACATTCAAGTATAGCTACATAAAGAGGAATGTGCTTTTTTATATATTGTCATAAGTCAAAGAGAATGAAAAGTACTTGTGTTTTATTTTTTAAATTATAATTATTATCTTTTAAGGCTTTTATCTTGCAAAATAATCACTATAAGGCGTTGTTTGGATTTTGGAAATAAGAGCTACAAACCTGATCTGGAGGATAAAGCCCAGAACTAAAACCTGCCAAATTAAAACAAACAAATAAACAAACGTACATCAAGATTTTTACAGAAGTCCTTTTACAAAGGACTCCAAGATTTTACAAAAATTCCAGTTGTGATAGACATTTTGTTTCTGGCATCCATTTTGTACAATACCCTACGGAAACCCTAGCAAACACAGAATTAGGGACCCTAGAGATTTTAAAAGAGCTCAGTCGTGGCTAAAAAAGAATCCAAGAGAAACCAGATCTTTCTGATCCAGGTTAGTTTCAGAGACAGCCAAATTAGCATCTCTAATGTAAGCTTACCAAAAAGTATGCTGGGATAACTCTGCCAGAGACATACCAGTGCATCACAAGAGCAGCAAAATCATACACGTGTCTCTGGCAGTCCTACAACCTCCCTGTGATGCTGTGCAGATCTCAGACCTGAGTTTTTTTTCTTAATGCAAGCACAAACTTCCTCAGGTTTACCAATAGCTCCTACTCCTTTTGCACTCCCACACATTAACAAAGCAAGACCTCTTAAAAAAATCTCACTGTAATTCTTCTTTGCTTTTTCCATTGCACTATCCTAGTCCCACTGGAGACCCAGAAAGAATCTTACCCTACAGTCATAACAGGAACAAACACAATTGCCCTTTATCAGGATTTCTCCCTATCAGGATTTCTCCCTGTAATGAAAGATCTACTTTCATATATTCTTTGACATTCAAGCAAAATTTCTAGCTGCTTCAATCAGTCTGGGACCTCATCCTTGGTTTTGGAGATAATACCAATGCTGCCGAGAGGCTACAAAAAGGTCCAAACAACAAATACAAAAGAGAGAGAGTGAGTGAGAAAGAGTAGCTTGTGAAAACATGTGCTACAACATTTGAAACCAGAACTATTTTCTCATGACAAAAGGGCACCAGCCAAACTGTGGCACTCGAGCAAAATCAATAGCAGTGCCAAAGGATATAGGATAATGAAGAACAGGAATAAGGGCTTTTTGTGCTGCACAATGGGGCAAGAGTTTCCAAAAGAAATGTTTTGAAGGCAGAAATGCCCATGCAAACCCCTGATAACTCGGCATACTGAGTGATAAATAACCATCTGAGAATTTGTTCTGCAATGTTTATTTCTCTACAAGATTTTCTATGTTATAACCAAAACCTAAATTTAGATGCTTAAAATTTCCTTTATATCTAGATAACTATATTAATTGCAGCTGATTCCACAATACTGCAGTCAGAGTGTCTTAGGAATGGTTATGGCAACATTAACTAAGTGCCCTCACAGACTCCAAGTGAATCAGGAATGGAAAAGTCATTTTGGCTTCAGTCCTTTGAGTCCCTCTTCATGCTACATGTTATGGTTTAACCTCCAGAAAGACATAAATTATGGCAGAGATTGTTATTCAAGCAAAAGGCAAACATCCTGAACAGTTTGTGTAGTGAAATCCCACTGTTGTATTTGCATATTTCTAAAGCATTTTATAGCAGGGCTGTTATCTATGAAATACAAAGGGTGATTTTACACCGTCAAGGCTATGTAGAGAATTCTTTGCTCATACAAATATCACTCCATTACATCACAAAGGGTAAATGAATGACAGGATAAGAAAGAAATGACAGGGAAAGAAACAGCTGGGCGTCATATGGGAAAATGCAAAACAGCTGGACGACACTACTGAAAACAAAGTCGTTTCAACAGGACTAGGTCCTATCAATCTCTAAACCTCTTCCAGACATAAAGGAAATCAATAACATAATAAATAAAAAAAAAAAAAAAAAAAAAAAAAAAAAAAAAAAAGAAAAAAAAAAAAAAAAAACCCCTTCTCACCTT
>VZRX01000541.1:207739-226144 GCA_013398075.1 Notiomystis cincta | reverse complement strand
CCCCATGCAGCAGTTTTGGGAGGGCTGTGTGCCCCTGGGGGAGCTCAGGGAGCTGCAGGTGCGGTTTGGCTGCAGCTCTGAGCGTGGCCCCACGCCGGAGAAGTTCCCACAGAAGTGTCTCCCGTGGGAGGGACCCCAGGGCCTCACAGGGGATGGACTCCTCTCCCAGGGCAGGGGAGAAAATCTCGGGGATGGACTGACCAAACCCCCCTGCCCCGTCTGCCTGCGCTGTCGGTGGGAAGGAGGGAGGGGCTGGGGGGAGAAGGTGTTTGAAGGGCTGATTTTACTTCTCATTATCCTCCTCTGACTGTGTGAGTAATAAATTCACTTTTGCAACTTAAGTTGAGCCTGCTTTGCCCTTGAAGCGTTTCTCACCCAGTCCTTATCTCACACATGAAACATTCGTTAGGTTTTTTTTCCCTTCTCCCTCCTCTGCCCAGCTGTGACAGGGGAGGGTGAGCAAGCGGCTCTCGAGGTGCCTGGTGTTTGGGCCAGAGTCAAACCATGGCAACTCTCTACAATAAATTTCTTGGTTTGTACAAATAGTGTTGGAGTGCTAATAGAGGGCATTATGACTTCTGTGTAAAACTGTTAAGTTTAAACATATATTAAAATATCTTTTGTGTGTAATCTGCCTATTTCTGCTTTTAATGAAATTTAGTTCAAATGGAATTGGTAGGAACAATCAAATTAGAACTCCACTTACATAACTATTTAAATGTCCTCTAATCTGTCTTTTCCAAATTCTTTGGTGATGTACTTTAATCTCTCAGGAAATAAAAACCTACACAAAAATGTCACTAAAACAAATCTTTGAGCAGAGTTGCTATTGTTCACCTTTTTACTTTGTTAACAGAATGACCCTATGTCAGCAAAACATGGTGTTTTTCAACATCATATAAAATAATTTAATTTTTTAAGACATAGTCTGCTTAAATCATTTTGACTACTCAGTAATAAAATATCTACAAAGAAGAAGAAATAGATAGTTATGAAATATAGCACCATGTTCTATAACAGTGATATAAAACATTAGAAGGAATGATGCTGCATAATTATATAACATAGGTTTTTGTCAGAGGAAAAAGAAATAAGTTTATAGGACATAGGAAATTTCATGGGAAAGATGGCCTTCTATAAACAACTCAAAATCAAGTATTACCTCTCTGTACATAGCTGGGAAATTACTACTGAATGTTGTTTCTTAGTGTATTTTCTTCAATTCAAATTATAAAAATCTAGTCATTAGAAATGAGCAAATAATTGCTTTTTGACGGGAAGTTCTTAAAATATTAAACTGAACCAATTCCTATTTGCTTTTTTCACTTTAGAGGCAAACTGGGGAACATTTTCCTGCACATTCAACATTTCATTTGAGCATTAATAGAACATTACCTTCTAAAACAGTTATACAAAAAGCAAAGAAAAAGCCAAAGGGAGAATAGTCCTTTTTTATCTCCCAGCACCAAAGCCTCCTCACTTACTTTGTCCACATTCCTCAAGTCTAGTCATTCATCTCCACTTATCTGTTCTTTTCAAATGCCAGAATGTTAATTTGAGTTACAAACTCCCCATCATTTATTCACATTGGTCAGGAATAGATAATTCAATTTTCGTCTGATTTTTAAAATATTCAGCTACTGAACCAAAAATCAGTTTTTAGCACAATACTCAGCAGAGGAAATCTGAGCTGAAGTTAGTTATTTTATGTGATGGAAGACAAGTTGGTGAGAGCTTACATTGGGAATATATATGTACTACAGATGCATGCATGCTATATCTGATGAAGAGTGGAAAGACCATCTACAAAGAATAACAAAATATTTCCATTTTCAACTCTGAAGTTATACACTTGAATCTTAATCTAAGAGAAATGTTTCCCATTTAGACAGGAGAATGTTTTTGAACTGATAAGGACAAAAGCTGTTTTCCTAAGTGACCAAAGTTGAACTCACAGTACTATTGAAAGTTTATATTTTCTTTAATTGTGGTTTTATAATCTCACAGGTTATAAATCAACATACATGGCAGTCTGGCTTTACGTAGGTTGAGTTTAATATGCTGGTATGCTCCATTTGACTCATGAGTTAAGATAATTTGTAACAAAGCTCCAAATTCAAACAAATTTCCTTCATTATCAAATCAGAGCATGTTTTTAAAAATCTGCTTACCAGGTTTAAAAGGTCAGCTGACTTGACTTCCCTTATTACTGTCTCCTCTGGAGTTCAGATTTTGTTCACACTTCTGGCATGAGTATTAGCAGGATATGATGTAAAGGTTTCACTCCTATGAACTTACAGAGTCTCTGGAAAGGGCAAAAAATTCTCATATCTTAAGACTGGGGACAGCTTGAAGACAGAAAATGAAATGTGAAATATGCTATAGCAAAGGATGCAAAGCTAAACCTGAGCTTTGCAGCTGGTATTTGATACCCTTTTTGCACCAATGTGTCCTGTACTCAGTAATGCCACTTCTTATCAATGTTCTGTTATCAAAACTCCATTCAGTTTTTTATCAGCATAGGTGTATTTTCAAGTGTCTGGGTACTATTCTGCCCGTGTCCCTCAAATGAACTTCAAATTTCTGCCACCATCCAGATTTCTGCAACCTACTCTATGAAAACAACAGCCTATGCTCCATTCTTATCTCCATCAAGAAGTAAGAAGATGCCTGACCCCATTTCCTTCTAAGCTATTTGTTTTTCTGTCTAGAGCTCTATTTCTCCAGGGAAGACTTTCATCTGGCACTGCTTCACTTTCTTCAGCTTCAAGCCAATACTGAGCTGAATACTGAGTTCAACTCCCTGTCACCACTGTCAGAGAAGTCCAGGAGAGAGCTCCTGCCCATGCTCAGCTTATTTCCTCCCCAGGAAATATCCATTTGCCTTGGGGCACTTGTCATCCAAGAACAGGCAGTCTGATGACTCCAGGCAGCCTCATACTGTAATCAGCCAGTATTTCCTAGGGCTTTTTCATTGCAGTGGTCCTCTCCTTGTCTAACATTTGATATGACAACCAACTGAGAGAATGAAAAAAAGAGAAGGGTCTTATCAAAAGAAAGGGGGGATCTTATCAAAATGTATAAATAGTGGAGGAGGTGGAGTAAAAAAGATGGAGACTGAGTCTTCGCAGAGGGATGACAGAATAAGAGGCAATGGGCACAAAGTGAAATACAGAAAGCTCAATTTAAATGGAAGAAAAAACTTCTCTTTTAATTTAAGGCTGGGCAGATATTGGAAAAGATGCCCAGGGAGGTTGTGGGGTTGTCATCCCTGGGTGTGTCAAAACCCGACTGGATACGGTTCTAAGCAGCCCGCTTTGAACATGCTGACTGGATTAGAGACTTCAGAGAGCTCTGTGCCACTCTGGGATTCAGTGACAAAGATAGGAAGGACTGAATGCACTTGCACAGAGGAAAAGATGAGGTCCAAGATATGAATGAATGAAAATATAGATTTAAATTATGCAGGGTGGAGGAAAAAATACACTTTAGGAAGCTGGAATAAGAAACAGGCAACATAGAGGAAAGAATTAGAAGAAGCGTGGTAGGAGGTCCTACCAGGCAAATCTAGAAGCTCAAAGTACCAATACTTACTTAAATATCTAAGGCAGCATTCTTGCTGAACAGGCATCTTGACATGGTGGGACTGTAAATCTTTGCCTGGGCATTTCTCAAGCTAGCAGTCACTGGGTGACAACCCAAGCATTGGTTAAATAGATGCTAAGAAACACTGAACTAATTTATTAGTGTGAAATGTCTGTAAACACAGAAGGAATGCCAAATTTATGAAAGTGACCCTTCCCCCTCAAGCTCCTTCCCCAAGTATATATTATTAATTAGCTTCTTGTGCTACTGAAGGTTTGTCTAAGTTTTGAAGCTCTAACACAGAGTTCCCACTAGCCAAGCCCAAGCCAACTTTCACCAACTTCCCTTCTCTCCCCAGCAGTTTGTGAAATCCCCAGTTTGTGAAAGTCAGAGAATCCAGGGAAAAGGTGGTATATAAACAAATGAGGAACATGTGTTTCCAAATGGGAAAGGGGTAATGCAGACAGGGAAGTTAGTGCAGCAAGGCCTGAGGTAGCAGCTGTGGTAATGGAGCTCTGAGTGGGAGAGTTGCCAAGGTATTAGAGGGAGCTGAAAAGGGAGCAAGAGGTAAAACTCAGGTACTAGATGATCACTGTATTTCCCAGATTCAGGCAGGCCTGGATTTTGATCTTTTTTATGCAGCTAATGTGGATTTTTCTGTCTTCTAGTGAGTATTTAACTCAAAAAGCAGTCATATGGAAACAATTTCCACTCTGTTCCCCATCAGCAAGACCATTATGGCAGGTGGTTGCAGGGATGGGGTGAGAAGCATGGAAAGAATCAAAGGCAGCACCTGCCTGGGTGAAATATTGTTTCTAATTTTTCATTTCCATACATATTGAAACTGTTTTTTAACCTCACACTTAGAGTGAATGTGCTTTTGTAATTAAAAAACAATCAGTCTGAACCATAATTAATTGGTTTCTGAGGGGCTAATATCAGTATATCGCCCAAAACCTCACTTAGAAAGAAACTGACCTTGGGGACTGAAAGAGAAGCATGGAGCATATTATTTTCTGCTTTATGTTCTATTTTAGCAATATAGATGGTCCTAAAGAAGTGCTTACTCAGGGGCTATTTAACATCTGACTACAGCATACAAACTTAGACCCTGGTTTCTACTTAGACAACATTCAGATAAATTGTATACAACATAGAAGAGCAAGACTGGCTTAATAGCACTTTTTCTCTCTTGGTATCAGAGAACTCTTGGAGGGAGAGAAATGTCACAATCCCACTTTAGAGCAAAAAAAAATGAGGCAGATAAAAGCTGAGCTATTGATGCTAAAATCAAAGAGCAAGCCAGGGCTAGAGTAAGCAGCAGGACACAGATTTCCTGATTCCCAAGCTGCACCCTCACACATTTCCTTTGGCAGCTTAAATCTGCTAACTTCCCTACATATGTTGCCAGGAACCACTCAGGGTTTGTAAGCTTTTAATGGGTTAATTAGCACCAAAGCATTTTTTCTTCTGTGGTCTAGACATAGAAATATCCAGATTTTGTTTCCCTTGAAAGACAGCCCATCCTGGAATCTGTACTCGATCATCCATTTCCATGTTTTTCTAGGGCCAGATGGGGCTAAACATGATTTGAGGATTTTTTTTCCCATTCCTTTCTTTAATGTTTCTTGTCCTTTCTTTCACTGACTACCAGCTTGTTTGTTTTGTTTTGAGTATGATGCCAACTGTAAAACAAAAAATTCAATTTCCAAGGTAGAGAAATTAGAGAATGATGGATTAGCTGTTGCCAAGAAAAAGTAATAATTCCTGGACCTAACAAATAAGTCTGAAAATAAAGAAGGGATTATTAAATGTTATATAATTTCAATAGGACAAAAGTAGAGAGAACTTTCAAGAAACTGCCCTATTTTAATTTTTTTTTTAACACTCTGGAGACTATGGACCATATTGTTTATTTAGGCATGTAGCTGTAAATATAGCTGTAAATATGTGGCTCTTCCTACTCCAAATTAATTACCCCAGACACCTCTGGTGTACCAAAACATGATCTTCCTTTCACCAGTCTTTCCTGTGTGTACATGCTTGCAGGCAAATACTGTATTATATGCCTGGGCCTCAGCCAGACACCATGGAATCAGGTTTAAATTTTCCCAGAGGGCAGAGGCTTCATGTTTGTGGGGTTTTGCCTCCAAATTTAGTGGTCCAAATCCACATACTTCAAAATGTGTTTAAGTATCAACTCTAATCTAGTTATCACCATTATTCTATTTATTTATCAATATTTTTATTTTAAAATGGAAATATGATTTTAAAGCATATTCCTGAAGTAGTTTTGCTAGTATATATACAATAAATACATAACATAATACACAGTTTGAAAAAAGGTGTCACTGGCACTCATTTGTGATGTGCAAATCTTTCCTGGTGTTCCCATTAGATCTGTACTTATAAACTGTGTATTTCACACCACACAACTTCATCTTCTGTTCTTCTTACATTGCATGTCACCACCTGCTATTAACTGATGTACTCCACTAGTTTTATTTCTTTTAGTCACAGACACACAGTCAAATACCTCCTACCTGTCATTTTACCAGCACTCAGGAAAGCACAAGCCAGCAGAATGTCAAAGGTGCTTGACCAAGACAATGGCACAGAGCAGGCATGTGTTTGGCTGGTTTCTTTCTTAAAATCAGCTAGGCACTTGTTGACACAAACTGAGGTCTGGATTTATTAATATGATTTTGTCTGTTTATATGTCAAACCTGGATAAAATAAGCACTGCCAGAAACAAATTACCTTCATGCACTACAATACGAATGTACAGTATTAAGATTCCCTACAGACACAAAGGCCTTGGGCACTTCACTCATATTTATTGGAGATTAATACCATATTGTCTTCCTATCAACATCAAGTTTATGAATACTGACATACAATAGTGACACTTAAATTCTTAAAAGGTCTTGAAAAATCTGCTTCAATGGTAAAGCAAGTGTCAATATGATCAATTTTTATGAAAACATACTATTTTACCCCTAAAATAGTAAGATAAATGTTGAGAAATGTAGTTAATTTTAGCCTTCCTGATCTGCCAAGGCTTAATTCCAGTTCTTTGCTAGTGTTACTGCCATGACTGCAGTGGTGTAAAGCTATAGCAATGAAGTGCCAAATGAAAGCCAAAAAGCCAAAGCAGTTACCCAGCAATGAAAAGCATTAAATTTCATGGTTCTGAATCCCAATCTCATTTGGAAAGACAATCCTCAACTACTTCCCTTATGATTCCATTCCAGACAGACTCCCAGTCTATTCTATTAAAAAATATGACCCAGAAATCACGACCTAGAAATTGTAAGTATTTTAGATGATAACATTTTCACATCTTTGACTGTTGTCAGAGTGATCCATATTAAGGCCAGGAAACCTGGGTAATAAATTAGGGTTTTGGCTGGATTGATCTTGATGATTTCACGTGGTTTTGTATCTCCCTTTCATATTTTTTCATCCTATCTTTTATTTACTGAGATTGCATTTCCACAGGCAAGAGCACACCACACTTATCATACTGGCCTTCAGTCTCATTTGTGAGTGTTGGCTGCTGGATTGGTAAGGACCATGTTAAGGCTTCACTTGCAGGTTCACTTTCCTGCCCTATTTGACCTGGTGTGGATGAGCAAGAGACATGGTCAGGCAAGGCCATGGCTTCAACACAGCTCAGACAGAACCAAGGGCAAACCTCTCTGCTTAGGAGCAGCTCCTGAGAAAAGCAGCCAAGAGCTCACCAGAGCTTCTCTTGGATTCAAGGCCAGCTGTGGACACTACACAAGCAAAGTGCTGTTCACAGTCATGAGCCCAGGCAGCCAAACACAGGAAAGACAAGAGAAAGACACCTGTTGCCACGCTATGGATAATGTCAGGGCTTGTTCAGGGCTGGCCTGGGAAGAAAAGGTGTGACCCATTTCAAATTGCCAAAGTGACTGCTTAAGAGCAGGAGATCCTGCTCCTGCAAAAACTGGGACATAACAGATTTAGCAGAAGCACATGCTGCTTTGCATATCCCATTTCCCCCTCTTTCATCCTCAGAGGCCTGTCAGATTCTCAGGGCTTTAGCATGGCTAAAATAAGCAGCAAGAAAATGGACTTTCCTCTTCTAAGTGTTTGCTTGTGTCTAGGGCCAGATATGCAGGGTTCATTTCCTTCACTAGTTCATTCCTTGAAGGCCTTCCTAAGGACTGTTAACCTAGCACCCATCTTCTGGTACAGGAACTCATAATTTCGTTCTTTTAGATGTTCTTTCCTTATTTCTGTCCTCTTGACTAGCCACAGATAATTCCTTCATACAGCCTCTATATATCTGAATATAATTCACATTTATTTCCTTCTCCATCTCCCTGTTTACTCCCATCTCCTGTCATGGGCCCTACTTTTAGTCTTTCTTTTGCCCTTACCTAGATCAGACATAGCACCTATCTGTAGTTGCAAAGAAAGTCTTGCCAAACCTTAAGGTGCAAAATGGTCTGAGCAGAGACATAATTCAGGAATATTAAACTGTTACATACAAGTATGCCTTTTCAGAGTCCATGCAAAATTTATTCTCTTAGAGGCTTATAACTTGACAGCATTGAGTGGAACAACAGAATTATGTCACTGACACAAAGCTTTTCCCCTGTTTTCACCCTCATCACACCAGAAAATGGTACACCTGTGCTTTAAGGCACTGGAGTTCTAGAGCTTTTCAACAAAAAGTTTGCCACAGCTTTTTAGACATAGTTAGAACCAACATATTTTCCTCTAGTCTTATTTTTGGAAATGGCTGAACTGAGTTTTCCAAAATAATCAGCCTTGGGCAGACACCTGACATGGAAATTTTCAGTCTAAACTGCGTGAGTTCAACAATGTTATAAAGCAAGGAAAAGCAAGATCTTACCATGGGAAGACTGGGGACAGACACATAGTGCTACCAATCCTACCTGTGATGTAGACATGTGACAGCTGAGATTATTGTTATCTATCTTACAATTGGTTATCAAGTAATTTCCATGATAATACATTAACCGCATAAAATATTGGCCTTTCTGGCCAAAGTCTTCCATGCTTAGTATTTCACCAAAGGCAATTTTTTCTGGGAAAAAAATTTTCATTTGGGAAAAACAAACCAAAACAAAAAATCTACTGAGACACTTCTAAGATATGTGTGTGAGAAACACAATATGTATTGAATACAATACATATCAATATAGTACAATACAGAAATGCATTGAACATTTTGTCTATTGTTACAAAGTTTTTCCAGGTCAACTATTCCAGGATGGCTAAACAACAAAACATGAAACTTGGCATTTGAATAGCCTGTAATGAGCAGTGCTTGTCTGGGTAAATTGGGAGGGAGAAGAGAGAGGAGGAAGATTACCATATATGGCTTGTCCCACCAAAACCTTGAAGACCAACATGAGGGAGTTTTCTGCAGTTTCTGAACTTCTCATTTTGTGTGTGAATCCACTGTTGCCTTCCCTTTGCCACTAAGTGAAAACGAAGAGTGACCCTGGGTCACTCTTCTGAGTGCCAACTGAATTTTCAGTTTAGCAAACTCCTGGAGCCTGTATTCATACATTGGTGATGATTATAAATGAGTCACCATAGGTTGCTGTCCTTGATGATTATATCTGGAGGACAGATTTACCAAACATTCCTCTAATCAATCACTGAGAAGAATTTTTGCTAACAAAGCAATGCCTCACACTCTGTTTGGCATGTTGGCTGTGAGCACTGTGGGACTGTAGCCAATTCCTTCAAACTGTTGTCATTATCTTAACTTTCTAGATACTTGTTGCTTTCTTAGGCAAATATTACTAATTTTCCCTTTAAATCTCACCCAAGCCTTCTTTAGAAGTGCTCACTTTACATAAATTAAACCCAAGCCTTATCAAATCTCTACTTTTGCCTCTTTTGTGCTGGCACCCCTTGATGCCACTATTTCAAACATGGTCTGATGCCATTTTGAAATAGGAAATTGGGATTACTACAACTATTATATTGTTTCATCTCCAGTAAGAACAAAAAATATTCGATAACTCAATGTCATGTCTCTCAGTTCTGTGAAAAAAAAACATGCTCCCTGCATCTTCAATGTTTTCCTTCTACTCTTTTAGCTAAGAGATATTGTATAATATATTGCTTTTGTTCAATCTAGAAGACATTTTGAGGGAAGACACAAAATATTGAGCGCAATCACACAGCACGTACAGGACAACCAGAGGATCAGGCATGGGTTTAGGATGGGGCAGATCCTGCTCAACCAACCTTATCTCCTTTAATGACCAGGTGACCCACCTAGTGGATGAGCTTAGATGTGGATGTTGTCTAGCTGGACTTCAGCAAATCCTTTGATAGAGTTCCCACAGTGTTCTCCTGGAAAAGCCAGCTGCCCATGGCTTGGACAGGTGTACCCTTCTCTGGGTTAAGAACTGTCTGGAAGGCTGGGCCCAGAGGATGGTGGGGAAGGCTCTGCATCCAGTTGGTTTCCAGTCACTATTGGTGTCCCCCAGGGATCAGTGCTGGGGCCAGTCTTGTTCAATATATTTATTGATGATCTGGACATGGGGACCAAGAGCAACCTCAGTAAATTCATGGACAACACTAAGCTGGGTAGAGTGTTGATCTTCAGGAGAGTAGGAATGCTCTGCAGGGGGGGTTGGACAGGCTGGTGGACTGAGGCTCATTGTATGGGGTTCAATAAGGTGAAGTGCCAGGTCCTGCACTAGGGTCAGAACAACCTCCATGCTACAGACTTGGAGAAGAGTGGCTGGAAAGTGGCCCATTGAAAAAGAACCTGGGGTGATGGTCAATAGCAGCTGAACACGAGCAGGGTGTGCCCAGGTGTCCAAGAAGGCCAATGGTATCCTGGCTTCTATCAAAAATAGTGTGTCCAGCAGAACCAGGGTAATGAGTGTCCCTCTGTACTCGGCACTGGCGAGGCCACACTCCAAATCGTGTTCAGTTCTGAGTGCCTCACAAGAAGAAAGACATTGAAGTGTGTCCAGAGAAGGGCAAAGCTGGTGAAGGATCTAGAGGGTAAGTCCTATGAGCAGTGGATGAGTGAGCTGGGAGTTGGTCAGCCTGGAGAAAAGGTAGCTCAAGGGGGACCTTATTTCTCTCTACAACTACCTGAAAGGACGGTGTAGCCAGGTGAGTGTCAGTCTCTTCTCCCAGGCAACAGGGGATAGGACAAGAGGACAGAGCCTCAAGCTGTGCCAGGGGAGGTTCAGGTTGGATATCAGGAAGAATTTCTTCATGTGAAGGTTGTCATGCATCAGAATGGGCTGCCCAGGAAGGTGATTGAGTTACTGTCCCTGGAAGTATTCCAGAAATGATAGGACATGGCACTTAGTGACATGGTCTATTTGACAAGGTGGTGATCAACCAAAGGTTGGAGTCAACGATCTTTGAGGTCTTTTCCAACCTAAATGATACTATGATTCTATTCCATGATTCTATGAAAATACAGTTGAGGAGGACCAGGCTATATTCACATTTTCTACATCACACAGCAGATGAAACAACAGTTCACTGATGTGTGAGGGTGTGTACGTGGTTAAACAATTATCCTCCCCTGGAAGGCAAGGTTCTAGGCTGCAGAAATGGGACAGATTTGGGATAAGCCACAGAGATTTGTCTGCACTCTGTGTATAACAATAAATCCTTTATGCCACACCACACCAAACCACTTTGCATTCCCTGGGGTCTCCAAGTTTTCTGTGCACATATACTTACAGTACCAGGTGAATTGATCATAGATACCTGTAATCACTTAAATCACTTATGCATCTAGGCTTGGCTGATTGTACAGGCTTCCTCTGTAGTCAATGAAGACACCTCAGGGAATCTCACCAGTTCCCAGCACAGATGTCAAAGGTGAGTAGAATAATTGCCTTCTGGTACTGTTTATCTGCTGACCCCATGAAAAGCCTACATGTGGAGCCAGACTAATGCTCTATATTGTAAGACAGTTTGTATTAGCTGAAATAAATATTCCCCAGCATCCTGGCATACACACACTACAGAAACACCATAGAAACCTTATTAACCTAATTTCACTTAAATCCTGTATCCCTGATGTTCAGAATACATCCAGCTTTCTAATACATTCTGAAAGACAACCATTGGCCAATGATTTCTTTTTCCAGGAACATCTTTACTCTAGCTTAGAGTGGAATCAGGCTAACACTGCCAGCAGTAAGTGGCAGAAATATTTATTTTGGCTCTTAAATAAGAAATTTAGCTCATTCAGCATTCAGGGTGTTGGCAGAAGAAATGGTATAGTGAAAGCTTTGATTTTTAAAGAGTGTCTGCCCCACCTGACACAATGGAAAATATAAAAGATTTTCCTTGTACCTATGAGCTTTGAGCAAGAACATTGCAAAGTTCAGTAATGATTTAACAGAATCTGAGCTGTAAATGTATGTCATAGATTTGAAACAAAAGAGGTTGATAAAGAGCACTACTGAGTAAGTACAATCAATTGCTTTTGTATGAAAAAATACATTGTCAATGACAGGATAGTACTTCTGTGTCTGCCAGCATAATTCTCAAATTCATCGAGGCTTTTGCTGAAGATATGGTTTCACTAAGTATTTCTTTCTTACATCTAATCTGGCAAATACCAAAATAATATGAATACTCCCTAAGGTCCCAGATTATAGCTGAATAATTCAAACACAAGGAGAAGATTCTAGCATGGTCACAGAGTCAGCAGTAAAAGCCAGGTCTTCTCAGTGTCATGGCTGTATATCTTGCAAAGAGCCCTCTCTCCCCTTCCTTGCAGTGTTCCCACTGATGCCATTCATATGTTTTGTTCAAAATCCCATGATCTTTTTCTCTCTGCTACTATCATGCTACTACCTGGTCCCTTCAGCACCTTCACTTTGTCTTTTGGACCTTTCCTGGAGCTTCACTGCAACTTTGCTCTCACTTCCTTACACAGAGCTGCCTGTGGTCTTCGTGGTCCCGAGCAGGTGGAGAACTCCCCCTCCTCAGGTTATTTCCAGATCCCTAGAGAGGGCTTTCATTTTATCAGTGTGCTCAGGCTCACTCACAGAAGGCTTTGAGTTCTTTAGGAATACCACCAGTCACAAAACTCTGCCCTTGCAAACTGTGAAGGCCTTGGAGATTTCTTTTGCCTTTGGTGAGTTTCTCCCTGTCTTTTAAGACATATAGACCACCTGCCTTACAATGACATAAAGATATTTTTTCAAATGTTTGCCTTTGAAAAGTATCAGGTTTCTGCTGGTTAGCAGACCACACTTTCAAAAGTAGGATATTGCTCTCAGCACTATTGTGCACAACAGTACACATGGCACACATTGCAATATTACACCTCACTGTTTCAGGAAGAGAGACTACACCATTTGTGGAAAATCACACTTTATAGTTCCTTCCCTATTCCTTCCTCCTAAAGATCACACAAAACTGGAAGAGGCTCCAAAACCAGAAATTTCACTACTGAAGCAGCAGAGGATCAAATAACAATGTGTTGCCTGGAAAATAGAACAGATCTTCCCAAACAATGTTAGAGTGATAATATAAAAGCAAACCTTTATTTGAAACCTTTCAGGTACACAATATGGCAAAAAAGCAAATGGTACAGTAATTCTACAATTTTATAAGGTTAGTTCATTAGTATACCTATCATATATTGTTCAATTAAAAGGGTAGCTGGTTAGGTAATAATTCCCTGGGTCCTGCCCCTCTGGAAGTGGTCCAGGGGCTTCTTTGCCCCACTTCAGTTATGTCTGGTCCAGATTCTGGTTGGAAAACAGAATGTCCTTGTAGTTGGTTCTCTTCTTGGAATAAGACTAAACAATATTTTAGGAATGTGTTTAGAAGGTTAGCTTATTGTTCCTAAATGTGGGGAAAGAGGATAGGAAAGTACTAAGACCCACAGCCATACATTAGCAATCTACAAAGCTACAAATATATGAAAAATATAAAAAGGCATCAATGGACTCTGGGACATCGAGCAGCCTAAAGAACATCTTCAAAGTTCTAAGTTGATAACAGACAACTATTTTTTGTCAGATGTTCTCATTAAATAGGAGTTGCACAGCAAACTGATGAGCAGTGCGGAGGCAGGAAGCAGAGCTTGTGTANAACAAGACATCCTCTTTTTTTCCCTTCCCTGTGCATCATCCCAGCCTGCAGGGTCCTGCTTCAAATCCTGTGAGTGATTTCTGTTTAATGCCACATTGAAAAACCCATGATCTTGTGAGTTCTCCCAATATATTCTGCTCCTGAAACTTGTCATTCCAGTGTAAGACCTCAGAAGTGGTCATAAGATTAGCAAATGAAAAATGAATCTGTCCACTTAGTTTTTCCCACTTGCAGACACACTCAGTAGGGACAAATACAAGTTGGCTGACCCTGTTCACCATGCAGCCTTCAGATGTAGGGCACAGGACCAAGCCTTGGAAGGGTGTGAGGCTATGGAAAGTGGCCAGGACAGCCAGTCAGGCAGGTTTTTTCATCTTTTATGGAAATGTGGTCCTTGGGGAAAGCATGGAATGCTGCAGACAGCAACTTGTTTGTCCTGTCATCAGCAGGGGCCCAGGGAGGTTCCCCATTCCAGCCCATGGCTTCAGCTCAGATCTAGGAGGACGCAAACAGCCCAGTGGCCTGGGCTCACAAGCTGCAAATGAGCAGCCAGGAGCTAGCTTGCTCTTGACATGGTCACATGCCCTTTGTGAACTCCAAAAAGTCAAAATTATGCCATGTATGGCTGCTTTGGGGCTACATGAGTGGTAGTGATCCACTTCGAGTCTTATGCAAGAAGAAAAAAGTGGCAAATTCAGTGCCTCTCATCCCAGCCACACTCCCTTAAAGCCTAACAAACCAACTCATTTCCCTTTGCCAGCAGAACTCAAAAGCAAGCTCCAGAGACCAACCTTGGCTCCAGGGTCTGAACTGGACTGAAGACTCTCTGTGGGCTCCAGTGGCACCACTTCCCACAGATGCTGCATGGATTCCGACTGGGCTCAGCAGGAAGACTGGCTTTTCTTGTTTGGAGGGTCAAGGTGTGCAGCTGATTGGGAGGACAAACACAGGAAGGACCAGCCTGCACAAGACTCAGAGGCACCTGGGAAGGGAGGAGATGAAAAGGGGAGTCAAGGTGTCAATTAAATATTAAAGGACTAGTTCAACAATAATTAGTACTTGGGTGGAAGGAAGGGGTGGAGGTGCATGCGATGCCTGGAAAATAGAATAGATTTTTCCAACAACGTTACAGTGAATATAAAACTAAACCTTTACTTGAAAGCTTTCAGGTATACAATATGGCTAAAATTGCATATGGTATAGTAATTCTACAATTTTTATAAGGTTAGTCAATTAGTACACTTATCTTATACTGTCCAATTAAAAGGTTAGTTGGTTAGGTAACAATTCCTGGGGTCCCCACTGGAAGCAGTCCAGAACTTTCTTTTGCCCCACTTTTGTTATGTCTGGTCCAGATTCTGGTTGGAAAACAGAATGTCCTTGTAGTTGGTTCTCTTCTTGGAATAAGACTAAACAATATTTTAGGAATGTGTTTAGAAGGTTAGCTTATTGTTCCTAAATGTGGGGAAAGAGGATAGGAAAGTACTAAGACCCACAGCCATACATTAGCAATCTACAAAGCTACAAATATATGAAAAATATAAAAAGGCATCAATGGACTCTGGGACATCGAGCAGCCTAAAGAACATCTTCAAAGTTCTAAGTTGATAACAGACAACTATTTTTTGTCAGATGTTCTCATTAAATAGGAGTTGCACAGCAAACTGATGAGCAGTGCGGAGGCAGGAAGCAGAGCTTGTGTAACAAGGAGCAGGAGCAGCACATGTTTTGTATTCAGCCAACAGCAGTGTTGAATGATGCTGCTTGGAGTCACATCCAGAACTTTTTGGCCAGGAAGACTAGTTAGCTGTGTGCCAGCGTCTGCAAAGGCAAAGTAAGAGGGAATAGGGGGGGCTCTCGGAGACCTGAGAGTTTGCAGATAAATATCTTGTGAAGGAAGAAGCTAAATGATTCCCTTTCAAAGAACTGTAACAAGTGTTCAGGCTCAGAGGAATAATGTAAACAGAACAGTGGAACTGTTTTGCAGATGGAAAATTAAGCTAATATCTCTCACTTTGGATCAAACCACATCCTATTTTCAGGATCATTGAGCCTGGCCACATTAGACATGCATCTGGCCTATGGTGCTCTTCTCAGCCTAGCAGTAGCATAGCAGACACACAGTTTAGCTCACAGACATTGTTACATTCCAGTTTTCCACCATTAGAGACTGAAAAAATTAGCATGAAAGGATAGCCCAAAATGAACAGATATGCTTTAAATACATAAAATCTCTTTAAGTCTCAAACAGCCTTGATCTTTAATCACTTACATACTTTTCTCACACTCAGCCTAGAAGATATCAGGCAGGCCAAACACAGACTAAGCAATTGCAAACTCTTTCTACATAAAAATTTACATCTTCCCTACTTTGATTTATTTTTGAGACTGAATACCAATAGTATCTCATTTTGCTTTCTCCATTTACTTTTTTTCATTCAATGCAAAGAACAAGCTTCTCATTTTAAACAGATTTAAAGCAGCTCATGATAATTTCTGAACCCTATGTACTGATTTATTGTGTAGAGATACTAAACTAATGTAACAGTGGCACGGTCAGGCTGGAAAATTAAGGTGGGACTAGATTAAGACTCTTCATTCACCTGAGACATAAAGGAAAAACCTGAGGTTTATTTTTTGTTGTTGTTGTGGGTTTTTTTAATAGAATCTGTAATAGACAAATTGGAGTAGTTTGGGGTTTTTCGTTTTGTTTTGGGGTTGTTTAAGGGGGTTTTAAGAGATAAGCAGTTGTTGCAGGGAGAGCAGGAATACAGGGATTCAAGAATTTTTCAAGAAATACACTTGAAAAAAAGTGAGAGAGATTATGTCTTGAAACTAAGAAATGAGACACTTTTGTATGAGAATTTAGGGAAAGATTTACCTTTTAGGAACCCCAGGAAGAGGAAAGTCAAGGCCTTGGAAAGGTGAACTACATACAGACCTGGTATAATTTTAATATCATGTTTCTCTAATGTCATGCTTTGCTCCTGCTATTAGAACTATACAACAGTTTAGCTTAAACAGACTGGCCTTTTTATTCCCACTCAGTCACAAATCTGCTAGCCCAAGAGAAGAACCACAGTAACCAGAAATACATGAGAGGTTGCTGGGTAAGCTCAACTGCTTGACAGGCTGCTCTTCTGTGAGAAAATTCAAAAAATATATGGAAGCATGAGGACTTATACAGGCCTAGAGGGTACTTGTGGAGACTCAGAAGGGAACACTTATGTCCTTTCTCTTTGAATTTACCAAGCTTTTCATTTCTTGGAAGAGAATTTACCAAGCTTTTCATTTCTTTTCATTTCTGGTGGCAAAGTAGAAAGCACAAAAAAACTGATCCTTTATCAGCAAACTTCTTGTTATATGGAAGAAGAAGAAGACAAAGAAATGAAGGAGAAGGCAAAGGAGAACATAAAGGAGAAGAAGAAGAAATAGTGAGGAAATGAATATTCAAACACCCAGATACTTAAATCCCTCCACCTCTTACCCTATAAACTGATGTCAGAGGTGACTGCTCTTTATGTGAGTGAATCATGCTTGTACTGCTGAACTAACAACTTTTCCTGTCTCTTATCAAGAGCCCTGTGTCTTAACAAGGCCCTCCATAATTTAGGACTGCAGCTTTTTGTCTGATTGTTATTGTCCTTATATAAAACCTCATGTGTGCAAATCATAGAATCATAGAAAGGCTGGGGTCTGAAGGCCATCTAGTTCCAACTCCCCTGCCATGGGCAGGGACACCTTCTACTAGACCAGGTTGCTCAGAGCCCATCCAGCCTGGTTTTGAACACTCCCAGGGATGAGGTATCCACAGCTTCTCTGGGCAACCTGTTTTAGTGTCTCATCACTCTCACAGTGAAGAATTTCTTCCCTATATCTAATCCACAGGCTCTCATAGAAAGTTCCTCTCCAGCTTTCTTGCAGGCCCCCTTTAGGTATTGAAAGGCTGCTATAAGGTCTCCCCAAAGTCCTTTTTTCAGGCTGAACAGCCCCAGGTATCTCAGCCTGTTATCCTATGGGCAGTGCTTCAGCCCCAGGATCACTCATCTTCCTGGCCCTTCTCTGGGCCAAATCTAGCAGGTCCTCACCCTTCATCTGCCAGGGAGACCAGATCTGGATGCAGCACTCCAGGTGGAGTCTCACCAGTGTGGAGTAGAGGGTGAGAATCCCCTCCCTCGCCCTGCTGGCCACACTGCTTTTGATGCATCCCAGGATGTGTTTGGCTTTCTGGGCTGTCAGTGCACATTCCTGGGTCACACTGTGCTTCTTGTCCAACAACACATTAATACCTCCACATCCTTCTCCTCAGGGCTGTCCTCAATCTGAATCTGTGCTTGGGACTGCCCTGAACCAGGCACAGGACCTTGTACTTGGCCCTGCTGAACTTCGTGAGGTTCGCACAGGTTCTCTCTCAGGTCTGTCCAGGTCCCTCTGGATGGCAGCAGTAAGTCAGCACAGTTCCACAAAATGGACCTTAGTGCCTCCATGCAGCTCCCTGCTTCTGCATTCAGTGACTCACAATTGAACATAATCATTCACAGAGTGTGCAAACACAGCCAGTGCTATGCAAATTATGTGAAGTATTTATTTTCTCATATATTGCTGACAGCACCGGAGAGGCTGAGCACACAAACCAGGATTCCTACTGTGATTCAAGCTGTGGATTTGTCCTGTATTGCAAATGCTTAAAAATCTGTAATCTGCTTTGATGCT
>VZRX01000541.1:153177-202530 GCA_013398075.1 Notiomystis cincta | reverse complement strand
GGGGGACCGCAGGTGCGGTGCCCGGGGACAGCGCCGCCCCCGGCTCGTCGCTGTCCGTCCCCCTCCCCGGCCCCCGCCCCGGGGTCGCCCCGCACTCTCTGGCCCCCTTTTCACCGCCTGTCGCAGGAGATGGTGCTCCCAGCCCTCGGCTTTCCGCGGGCGGCGCCTGTTTCGGTAGCAGGCGGGGCTGTTTGCGTAAATGCCTCTCCAACGTGTACGGAAAGGCGATTTTTCCCGTGTGACCAAATGTTTGTGTAAGAACAGGGGAAGGAACAAATTAAACCCTCCTCGTTTACACAGCCTCACGCTGTTCGTGTCTGTGCGGTGCTACGGGAAACTGCCTGCGTGAAAGTCCCTCTGAACCCCACGGGTGACCTGGCCTTGCTGGGCAGCACCAGAGGTTTGTGAGCCACTGACAGGGCAACGACTTCTAGACCAGCCAGGCCTTCCTCTGCGCCTCCTCTGCCCCCAAAAGTTATTTGTAGCAGCATAACACAAGTCGTGCTACTGCACCTCCAGAAAGGGAAGACTGCTGTTCAAAGGCAACAGCCTCCTCTCCACCGCCCTTCACGGCCAAGCGCAGTTAATAAGCTGGCAAGCCTGCCTGCAGCTGATGCTGAGTGAAAATTAAGTCAGCATGCTTCGATTCCCTAAAAGCCATTGCAAACTTTTCATGATGAGCTGCTAAGCTCCACTGAAACCGGAAAATGTTGAGGCTATTACAACATCAGAAGGGACGTTTGCAGACTCAGGTGCAGGCAAGTGTGAATTTGCGCTGCCTGTCTTTCCAGATGCCTGGGTGTGCACTGCTCCACAAGATGCTCGGATGTGCGAGCATGGGACTGGTGCCTGAGCCACCAGACCACAGCCATGCACCAAAATGGGGCCAGCCTGGGCTGTCACCAGTCCCTGTGGCTGGCAGATTGGGTGGAGCTACCATCCCTATGCTGATACACCCCAAAAACATTGCAACTCAGCTGTGGCTTTTAAAACATTAAGTGGGGAAAAAAATTAAAAGCTCATTTGGGTTAAAAAACAGAACATTTTTTCTTTCAGGCACTGAAACAGCCACAAGTGACAAGTGCTTGGGTGGAGGGTGGATGAGGAGCAACACTTGACCAAGTGGCCACACTTGTTTGCACACCACAAGAACTCCACAGACTTCATTGGATCTCTTGGTTTGGCACTCACAACAAGAGGATGGGTACCCAAGTCCTAATTTTGCATATACCTGCAGGTATGTGAGCATGGATTACTGATTTACCTCCCTTCTTTTCCCCCATCTTCAACTTTGACTTTTTAACATTACTTTTGCTTGTCACATAACAAAAATTGTTGCTTACCATGCAACATAGGCATGTTAAGAATACCTGAACTATCAGGAAATGTAGCCTTCGTTATGCAGTGGTTCTGGCAATCAGGCCCTAAAACATGAATACAGCCAGAACTGAGTGCATTTTAAAGCTAATTCTTGTCCTGGTTGGGCCATTAAAGGGTGAGGTAAGAAAAGGTTCAAAATGGTCAATATCAGTTGGACCCCCCTACACTGCTCCTCTAAGTATTGGGTTGGGTTTTTTCCCACTTATGAAAAGCGCTCAGAGAACAAAGTTCTAAGGGAGAGGAAAACTAAGATTAGAAAAAAAACACACTTTGTTTATGCAATCCTGATAATGGCATAAGTCCATGTCTGAAGGATGAGGGCTGAGGTTTTCTACTCTCATGTTTTTTTTTAAGGACAATCCTCTTGTTTTATGTGACAGCTTATACACATTTGCAGGCTAAAGGAGCTGCCAGAAGACAGTATTTTTGGGAAACACGGTGCACAGGACAGCATGGGAACCAGGCTTCGCTGTTTCTAAGGATTCAGGACATCAGCTTTGTTGAAGATGGAATAATGAACTAATTTCTCTCTTAAATGCATAAAAGGTAATCTATGCTTCATCCCAAATGGCACCTGTAATTACACAATAATCTGTTTTATTGTGTGAGATGATCACTTTAAAATAAAAACAACTGAAGTAATTGAAAAATGTACAGTAGCACCTAGATCTAGAAAACATGCCATCTGGACTCTAAGATTTCAAACAATACACTTTGAAAAGCACATCTTGAAAAGCATAGGGTATACAAATCAATGGGAAAAGAAATTAAGAAGAGCAGGACATTCAGTCTTTGTTTGCAGCTGAACATTTACTTCAAGGTTATTGCTTCAGACAACTTGCTAGCTAATAAATATCAAATTTTCTCACTGTAGTGTCACCTTTGGAGAGAGTTTTCTGCCTGTGTGTCCTGCCATTACCAGTCACACAGCAGCTTGTAATATTCCAAGAACTTCTCACTTGCTCTCTCTGCTTTTTTCTTTTTTTTTGTCTCCCCAGTCTGAATGTGCTCACCAGATGCAGTGACAGTTAAACAAAAGCACCATAAAAAATAGGCCAAGAAAGGTCTAGCTAAATGCAGTATTCCCCAGTGACTTATTTTCTAGTGGGTTATCCTTGCTGGAAGGAGTGTGTAACAAACTCTGCTAACCAGTGGAAATTCCAGAGATATATTCATAGCAGAGATACCTGGCTCCATGCAGTTCTGAGAAGCCATTGTACAGCAGTCAATCTAAACATTCACTTGAATAAAGAACTACTAAATGCACTTGGTGGCTTTGTATGTGTGTGTGATTTTGCTTGTAATTCATGGAAGTTCATAGAAATAAATACGTATGCAAGAGAACAATTGTGATGGAAAGGTTTTGTAGATGTTTGTGAGAAGGCAACAGAAACATTCACATATCATGCTGGAAATTAATTTTGAGCTCAAGAGTTATCCATTCAAGACCAAGCCCCCATATTGTCTGGCAATGAACCTTTTTGCAGACTCAAGAAACAAACTTTATTGGTTCTTGGAGGAAACTATTTGGAAACAATTCATAGTCTGGAAGATATATACCCATCTGAACCATTCACTAAACCCTTCAGAATAACCAATTCATCCTTAATTGTATTTCTTTATGGCTAATTTTAAGCAATGCTGGGGTTGAGTTGTGAAGAGTATCTGCCTGGGGGACTTATAGCAGCAGATAATTTTTGTGAAGAGAGGTTGAAGCTGAAGGATGCCCCCAGCCTTCCCATTCGCCAAAAAATCTGAGTAGAGGTGGTATCATTGGCCATGCCCTCCCCAAAAGGAAAGTCCTGAAGGTGTGGTCAGAGCAGTTATGTGATGGGGAAAACAGACTGGAAATCACAAAAGAAAGAAAAGCTGAACTACAGAAGTGGAACAGGTAGGAACTGTCATGTCTCTTCTTTTCTGTGAGGTCTGACATTTATCCAAGGCTCAGAAGTATCTCTGTTACACTCCCATGTGATGTATTTAACACCAGCTCTGCAGAACTGCCAAATCATATGATGAAACTACGGAAAACATGAGCTAAGGGAATAAATCTCACATCACTTCAAGCTGCATTTCATGCTCCTTCCCTCCTCCCCTCCCCTTCTAGAATGGTTCTTTTTGAACACTTGTTTCACACTGTAAAGCCCTGGGGTTTTGATATGCCAGGCAGGAACTGATACATTGTGCATCTGTAAGATGCATGCCTTGTAGCCCCTTATTCAAATGGTGTTGTTTCATTAGTAACAGCTTAAAAATTGATTCAAACATTATGCTCATTGCACACAAACACTTCTCACAAAGCCTTCTGTTCCCATTGAGGCTAAAAAATTCCATTGTATGCGTAATCATTTATGAGTGCATTCTTTGAATACTTTATTTCTTAGAACTGTAACAGTTCTGTTTATAAAAAGGAATGATACTGATAGCAATGTTAGGAACTTTCAGAAGGGACCACTTAGATCTTTAAATTTCCATATTAGTCCTGTTTCAAGAAAAATACAAAACAAAACAAAGAGCCTCAATTACATAGTTTAAATTCTTTAAGAAACAGCTTCACATGCCAGGCAAAGAGGATAGAAAACTCAATCTTTACCCCCTTGATCAGATCTTGCAGCCTTCTAAGGAGAGCTTGACATAGGAGATTTTAATTTGGCACAGGTTTAGCTACCTAATCAGGTTTTCATGTGAACTGGGATATTTAGATAGCAAGTTGAGGGGTCAGAAGAAGCACAGGGAGCAGGGGAAAAAAACCAGGGATTCTATGTATGTCAGCCAGGATCTGTGTCCAAGGAGACAGATGGAATGGTGAGCCCACTATTCTCTTCTTAATATCCAGATACTTTCTAACATGAGTTGCTGCTACTGAAACAACTGCAGTGCAACACTTCAGGACTGGACGTTGGAAACTAATCTGACCATCTGAGTGCTGTTCAGAAACAACTCCCACTGAATCCCCTCACTTTGAGCACAACAGCTGTGGAAATCTAGCCTGCAAGCAGTTGGTCTGAATTACAATTTCTTTTAATTTAGAAGAAACATTCTTCTTTTTAATGAACATCCTGTCTCTCAGTTTAATGAAGAACAATGATAAATAGCACATTGCTTTAACTGTTACACTTACCAAATAATCAATCTCAAAGAAATATTCCCTGAGGGAGTTATTCACTCTCTCACAATGCCACATGTTGGAAAAGGCAGTCAGCACTGTCATGGGTGACCCATTTTTGTGTGCTTCACTGTACTGCTGGTAAAGGCTGTAGTATTCTACAAATCTGCTGAGAAATGAGGACACATGGGAGGATAGGGATAATGCTCTGCTCTGTTCTTTCTGCAGAAGTAATTATGCAGTGACTGAAAAGCATTATGTCATTGGACAGGTAGGCAATTAATTTCAGAATTCAATAACTTAACAATCAGGGTGAAGAAATAGATCTGACATCCCTTCTTTATGAAAAAGCTCTTCAATGCTTCAGTACAACTTCTCAGAATAAAGTGCAGATTTAAGAGTTCTCTCTCCACAGAGGCACTGCACTAGATTAGAAGTAAGGGCATTAAAAGTTTTCAGTGCTCAAAGCCTCCATTGTTACAGATCAGTACTTCGTGGCCAAATTAAGACATTTCTCTGCTCTACCTGATCTCCTTCTACAGCTCTTATTTTTTAATACTTTCTTCATGTTTGCTGAGACACTGTTTTGAAGGAAACCAGCAAAATATACTGCCACAGTAAAGCCTTGCAAGGAGTGTGCTGGACAAAAGTACCCACAGTGACAGTAAAATATTCCATTTGAAGATCTTTGCTAAAGCAGAACAACACAGGGCCCCTTTTTTGCCAGGATGTTTAAGTCACAACAAAGTGAATATATCTTCCAGAAAAGTAAATTCCTTTGACCACTTGGATCTCTTGATCTGCTTGAGATCACTCTTTTAATCCTCACTCTACTTTCTGTTTTCTCTCCACATCAAGCCAGCCAAAACACAATTATTAATTCTTGCACAGTTAAACACTGTTATTTAATGAGATTCCCTCCAATTAGCCTGATTTGAATGCAAGCAGTGTCTCTAGAGATCCAGGTGGGACTGAATGCCTCTATTACCTCCCCACCCAACTTTGAAACAGCCCATCTGAATTAGCAGTTGTATGATGCATAGGAGTCTCATGTTAGAGGAAGCAACTGAATTGTAGCTCTAACATCAAGGCACAACCTTTTTTATCCAGTCTTGGTCTTTGTGATGCCTATAGCTGAGAGAACCTAATTTTCAATTTGCTGCTCTTTCTCTTGCTGTTTTCCTGGTTCTCCTCATACTGTTGCTGTGGGAGGAAATCACTGCTTATTCACAGCTTCTGTAAGCTTGGTAGCAGCCCAGGTCTGGCCCATTTCCTCCCTTTCACTTTGAGTGCTAGTCTGAATATGAATAGTTTATTTGCAAAAGCACTTGCTTCTCTTTCCTCACATTAAAATGAGTGCAAATAAAAAACAGCAGAATATATAAAGTACTAAAAACACATGAAGTGATCCTTTGGCCTCTAGGTAAGGCCCAGGCAAAGCCTCAAGTGCTGTGCATGAGCGACATAGGAACTTGCTGGAAACAGTCTGGAAGAGAGCAACAAGAACAAGTGGAGATCTACACAGCAAGACCTATGAGGGAAAACTGAGTAAGTGGAAACTGGTTTTTTTCAGTGAAGAGAAAACCAAAGTGAAGAGAAACAGCAATATTTCAAAATGTAAAAGGCTGTTGCAGAGAGGAGAGGATTTTACTGATTTTTATGCTCATTGGAAATAGCATTGGTAGAGGGACAGGCTATTTGTTGAGGGAAGGGAAAGAAACCATCTGGTTTAATTGTTTTTCTGTGATTCCACAAGAATTTCTTTCAATTTTGGTGTATTCTATCCTTTCTCACTAGACTTAGTGCAGATTCTTTTATTCTATAGTACCAGTTATCACCTTTTTGAAGCATCTATGTTGCTATACTCAGAGGAGTGAGCCAACATTTTCCTGCATTACCTTTGAATTTAACTGTAGTTAAACTTTTCCTTCTTTTTCAGACCCTTCTCCAGTATACTGTCTAGGAGTAGTCTTCTGCAAATCCAAATTCCAGTTCAGTGAGGGTTATTATTTGAAATACGTTGCTATCCTCACACATGAACCTTTGTATTTAATGTCTACACAATAGACAGGCTGCCAGCCTGCTGAGCCAGCACTCCTAGAGGTAGCCAGGTTACTGTGCACCATAAGTGACTGGCTTAGGACAGTTCTACACCTTGGAAAAGAAGGTATATTAACTTGGATTCATCCCTATGGCAACGAAACCATCTAATTTTGAACTGGCTTGAAGAACTGCAAGAGTAAGCTCATTATGGCCCACAATATACCACAGAGAGGTTATTAGAGTTTCAGCACCTTTGCTTTCATTCTTGAGCCACTTCCCTGAAAGATTCTTCTAGAATCTGCAAGCTAAGCAGTAAAAATTAATGTTTAGCACTTGCAGTGGCATGGCAGCTGTTACCTGATGGTCTGAACTGTCAGATGGGCTGCACAGTGAGCCTGTGCACAGGCAGAGCAAAGGGTGGCACATATGAGATTCTATTAGGGCCACAGAATGATTCTCTAGCACAGCTAGGGTTAAAACATACAGTTCTTACCTCTACAGAACAGCTTACACAAAACTGCCCAAAACCTCAGTTCCTTGAGATTTCTGAAGAGTCAAAAAATGTATTTTGTAACTGCAAGTTTCATGGGAGAAGTTAAAATTTTACTTTTATCTTGCTTCTCTGGTTTGTTGTGGGATTTTTTTGCCAGCCATTTGAAATTCAGGCAGCTATCAGGAGTGTCTGAAATATATTTTAGCAAACAGCTCTTTGCTATTACAGAGGAGAAAAGCAAGCAAGAAAACCAGACATCCTGGTGTTCTTTTTGGTGGTAAAGCCTGGCTATATGGTGACAAGGGTGAAAAGGTCTGTCAAGAAGGTTTTCTTTAACTCAGAGGTAATGAGTGCCATCAAAGGTTAGTGAACTGCCAAATACCAGCAGGTCAAGGAACACTGTAAGAAAAAATAAAAACTTGGTTTTCACCCAAGAATTTTGTTCAAATTGTAATTGAATTTATAAAGTGAAAATAAATGGGGGAGAGGGAGAGAAGAGACAAAGCTGTATTTTGTATTCAATTTATAGAGTTATTTGGAGAGTGCTATCAAAGCAAAATTGTTGTGGGTTCCCAGAACACTGTGGCAACAACAAATCTTTGTATAGGACAAAAAGCTAACACCAGCAACCCAGTTGGTTGACAAGAGCAGAAATGACAATATCTATTGCATTTTTACTCTTGCAAATCTCGTGCCACCCCTGCATAACACATTCCTATGCAATGAATGTAATCAGAGAGCTGTTACTATTCTGTTATGGCTATTTCTGCCATAACTCCCTCCTGTGGACACTCTATTCTAGAACAATTAGTAACAGTAATTATTTCAAAATGAAGTCAGTCTTATTCCAGAGCACAATGTCCACATGAGGGAGTTACATTGAAATAAAGCTATTTCTGCTGTAGCAATGCTGATCAATTCTCCATGTAAACAAACCCTTTGACTCTGATACTAAATTACGTTAATACAGATGTCTCTTGAGATTAAAGTACTGTAGTCCAAGAGAATCAATCTTCCAAATCTAAGTGTATGGCTTCAAAAAACTGACCCTGAAAGAGCCCAGAAACACATTAATTCACTGGTTTATGCATCATAACTCCAATTTAGGTTGTGGGAAATATAATAGAAATAACTGTAGTATTAAGCAACTCTCTCACATACACATACACTTTGGAGTGTCTTTGCTATCCCAAGTAATTAGAAAGTTTGATGGGTGACAGGAGGAGAGGTCAACAAAGGATAGGTAAATGCTACATGAAGATGTATTAAAAGTTCAGTGGTTGCTATGCTGTGCTATAGAGTTGCAAAGGCATAAATTTAATGCCATAACATGTTGTAGTTGTTCCTGATTGCCATAAAATCCCAAGCATAATCTTGGAAGGAAGTATTGATCTTTGTTCCTGTATTTCTACTCATTCTGTAGGGTGAGGATGGGAAGAAAAGAAGAACTGTCTCTTCTAAGGAAAAAGCACTTTTCTCCCAATTCAGGATAGTACAACAGTTTCCTAATTCCTTTCATGGAAGCTTGCTCTACCATAAAAAGGACAAAGAGCAGGCTCCAAGACTGTAAATCCCATGTGCAATGATGGCATGAAGGAGAGTTTCTCTGGAGCTCTTTTCATGCATTAGGCTCCTTCTGAAGGCTTTGTGAGTCCAGAAAGAGAATAGCCTCTGGTTTTCCCTCAAAGGCCAGGTTAGCTTTGCATTGTTCACAAACCTGAATCATGCCAAAGTGACAGCATTTAGTTTATGAGGAAATAATCTACTGAGAATATTCTTATTCAGCTATCACCCCACCCTAGGAAAAAAATTAAATAATTAAGAGCTAGCTATTTTTTTCTAAGCACATTCAAATGCACAAAGCTCTTTCTGGCAACTTTCCCACCAGATTTGACATCCTACCCACACCCACCTCAGAAGTACAGCTGTTCTAAAAGACTGTAAAGTTTTACTTTGAGAATGAAAAATTTGTTTTCTTTCATTCTCAGCAGTGATTTGGTTACTGAAGCTGAACCTTATCACATGGATTTGTAGCTAAGGAGAGAAGAAAAAATGTTTTCCTTCTCTCCATAGCCAAAACTGCAGAAGTCTAGGAAAAGCTGAGGCCCTAAGAGATGAAACTACAGCACAGATGTTTTAGCCAAGGTTCATACAGCTGTCTGCACTTTTCCATTTATAAAATGAGTCTAAATGACAGTTGCAACAAACTCTCATGTGCAGGTAAATGGCATTTAGTTTAAAATAACACAAATTAAAGCATCCAATGTAGCAGTATAACAAATGCACATTTCTTCCGTACAGATCCAGTCCATCAAATTCCTGCAGTTTTTTCCTGGTTTGAAGAAAAGATGCAAACTTATCCTTAGTAACAGAGTGAGGTCTAAAGGGTATTTATTTGTTTACAGAAGCTGCAATAATGTGCTGGTAAATCTTACTGCTCTTCTCTCACAATGAACAGATATGTTACATCTACAGCCACTGAGTGAATCTCTCACTGCAGCCACATGGCCTCGTAAGAGATCACCATAAACAGGTTGTGAAATCAAGAGATTTATATGAAAACACTTGAAAAGTGTTCAAGGACTGTATATATTACATCAATCCTGATTTATTCAACAAAGCTGTCAAAATTATTTATACAGTGGAAGATGTATACAGAACTACTTGCCAAGACTTTCACCCTTACATAACACAAACATACACACACTTAAAAACGTCACACAGAACTTGTCTGCCCCAGTGGGTGCAGATTGACCCAACCTCATTCTGCTTGTACTCTGAACAGGCAGGAACAGAAGTCCAGTCTGAAATCCATGCACCCTTCAAACGCTGTGCTCTATCTACTGTAATTTTTTTTCCTTTTTACCTCTCAAAAAACAAACAAGAAAACAAAAAAACCTAACAGTCCACCCTACCCCCCTCCCAAAAAAAAACCCCAAAAAACAAACAAAAAACCAACACTCATCTGTTTGCTTCAAACCCCTAAAACTGTATAAAGAAAGTAATATGACTTCTTCTAGCACTACTGTTCAATAGACCCCTTTCTACCTTGTGTCCCAGTAGGGATGGCATAATGGCTGCAAAGCAAAATAGATCACCAGCTTATAGCCTATTCTTATATGGGAACTTTGGCTTCTTTTTATTTGACTGTAAGTCCAGAATTCTGGTTTTGGTCAGCATCATTATGCATTTTGACATATGTAACCTGAAGAATACTGATGACATGTTTTGGATCCTACAGAGAAAGCAGATCAGATGACATATTTCTGACATGCCTCACATACCTGCTCTTGGACTCAAACAGAAAAGAAGAGTCTTTGCTCACAGATATTCCATTTGGCTTCATATGAGGAAAGGAATGACAACAATCACAACATAAGGAATGACCATTTCCTGATTTGCTACTTTAATTCTAACCCTAACTACAATGAATCCTGGTGTAAGTAATTCCATGTCTTTTCCCAAAATAAGTTCATTCATTTGGAGAGTCTCACTTTGAGACATCTTAGTCCTCACGTTTGTACCACCAACAGAAGGAGAATGGATCCTCAAAGAACAGGTACTTAATGCTTTGGAATACAAGGCAATGTAAAATTGCTTGCTTTGAGACTTAAGTAAAGGGATTGCCAGAATGTAAAAAAATCTGAAATTTTGAGAATGACAAGCATAAGGTGTTCATCACTGTTAATATTAACTTTAACTGGAAATGTAATTATACAATGTTTCTGAGTAGCAGCCTGGAAAGTCTGTAACTGAACACAGGTGGTGGTACAGTCTCTTTGATGTGTTTTTCCAAACCAGCGAAATGGGAGCAACAATCTTGACACAGTGAGTTTAAACTGTTTTAAACTGGAATTAAGAAGATTATGCTACCTGTACAAATTACTGAAAATCATTTAAAATCCTCTACCCTCTGTTCATATTTTGATTTATAAAATCAAAGTTTATGTTAATTGGCAAATAAATCCAGTTCCAACTCAAGAGAAACAGTAGCAAAGACCTTCAGGAACTATAAATATGTTTGAAAGCTGCTTGAACAACTTGCAGATTAAATGAATGTGTTTTACCAAAAAAAAAAGTAGAAAAATACAGGAAGAGGACACCCTGAGTACCTTCAGCTTGAGAATCCAGATGATTCTACGTGGATATTCAGACTCTTTTAACGTCTGTAATGGTGAGACACTGTGTAAGAATGGAAGGATGCTGAGGTAAAACTGATTTCTTCCTGACTGGGGACTTTGTAATCAAAGTTACTGATCTCAAAGTGTTTTAAATAAGTTGAATATCCTACAAGCAATACAATGAAAATCCAGATGTCATGGAGAAAGTAAAAGGATCGGAGCAGGGATTTCATCCCTTAGAGATGTCAACCTAAGACTACTCTTAGATGCCAGCTGAAGAGATGGAAGTGCAGCTCATGATTTTAACTTCTTATTTCAAATTGTCCAAATCAAAATATCTCAAAATCTCCCAGTTTCACAGGGAGCTTGGTGACCTCTGTGAGAAGCAAACTCTAAGGTAAAAAGGAGTAAATTCAAAGTGCCTTCTAAAACAACAGATTTGATAAATAGTTGATAAATGGTTATGCTTTCTATGTTTCCAGAATGGCTTTCCATGCATTTCCTTATATGGGCAGATTTGATTTCCTCCAAAATTCATTGCAATGAATATATCCTGCAAGTCAGAAGTAAGAGAAAAAAAAGGCAGCAGATCTTGGAATTTAGGACTCCCACAAGACACAAAACAACTGCTGTCTTAAATGTGAAGAAACAAAGCAGAAAATTGTTCAGTGAAATTCAAAATCATTTGCACTGGCAGCGGACCAAGGCAGAGCTAGGATATATCTATAAAAAAATTAAATTGCCCAAAACATACACTGAAATATCCTCCAGACCAAATGACAATATTCAATGCATATACTGTATTTTCCATTTCCCTATGCTGTTAAACAAGGTTAACTAATTAAATTGCTTGACAGTCCCTAAAGATAAACAGCAGTACAGATTAGTGTTTTTAAATGGGAAATAAGAGCACGAACATCATAAAGCAAGGAGGCTCTCCTGACTCCTGTTACAGGCACAGTCTTCCCTTTGCCTATGTTCTCTGCATAAAGGTGATCTGATATTTATGAGTTCAGTTCATCTATTTACAAGAAAATGAAGACAGTTTGCCTTTCTAAAACATTTAACTGTCTAAATGTAAGTAACTTGCATTTGCTGTTGCTTGCAACGTACTGAGAAACATTCTGAGAAACTGCAAATTTGTCACGTGTACAGACAATAACGAGAAAAGACCAAGTACAAGAGCAGCATTTTGGGTGCCACATGATAATGAAAGACACTTCAGTTTCCACTTTACAACTAAAAGGCAGCAGGGCTTTCAGGCTGACTTGCTTTGGATAAAAACACACATTAGAAAACCCCTGAACAACTGAAAGCAGTAACTGGAGTTGCTGGGGTTTACCAGCCATCCCAAATTAATGGGAATCGTTCCATTCCCATCTGCCATCAAAGCAAGTTAGAACTTGCAATGCAATATGTGATTTCTAGGACAGATCTTTATCATAATAATTTACCAGTAGGACTTTCTATCAGAGACTCCAGGTATCCCCTGCAAATATGTTCAGTCCTCGACACACTGCCCTGATTTACAGCTGAAGCAACAGAGGCAGAAATAGCCAGATTATATCCCATGTGAAGGAAAGACTTTAGTGAGGACTTTGAAGTGACTGCAAGTGGTTAGATAAGGATTCAGTCTCAGAAACTACTGCACTATGGAGCTCCCTGAAGGGCAACTGTGTGATCGTCTATGATGCTACCAAACCAGGAACTTCATTTTCAGATGTTCCCACTACAACTTTTTCCCCACTGACACTGGAAGCTTAACACTTACCCACTGATCCTATAAGAAGTAAGCAGTTCAGTTTTTACAGCACAAGACCTGACCTGCAGTAATGAAAGTTATAATGTTGGTTCAAAGGTCTGAAAGCCACTGAACCCTCCACTTGTACAGATTGCACAGTGACAAGGACACTCAGGTCTTGGCAACAGGTATTGTGTGTGTAAAACTATTCCCAGTCATATGAATTTTAATTATAAACATATTCTTTATGAGTATTTAATTAATCCTTCAAGAATAAATGTTTTCTTCACAACAAAAAAGGAAACAGCGAATAGAAGGGAGTTTCGGGAACTGAAACAGAAGCTGCATGCAAGATCAAGATGGAAAACAGAAGCCAGATACAGAATTTTCTTTTGGGATCATGACCTCTTCCCTATAATTTCATCAAAGAATCCATATCACCTATATGTCAGTGGGGATCTGCAGATTTGCAGGGATATCAGTGAGAAGTTACACAAATAAAAGGATCCTCTTGCAGGAACAGACTGGAAGCTAGAAGAGCTCCCATGATACTCATATATCTAATTAAGAACAGCAAATTGGAAGGGACTCTTGGGTCATTGAGTTCAGTCCCTTGTTTTTGTAGGCAACTATGCCATATAATCTTTTTCATATGATGGCTCTGCTTATAATCAATTAGACTTTTTTTGGGTGTTTTTGCTCTTGGTACTCTTAGGGGAGAGCTTCATAGAGTCTCATTTCTTTTAAAATTAGAAACCTTTTAAAATCCAGAATAACTGTACACAAATAGTTTATATCCATCTGCTGTTCTGTCAGTATTTCCCTTAGTTTAAACAGCACTTTTTCAAACGAATTTATAGAATGCAAACTTACCCCTCTTTTTGTTTTGCCTGAACATGCTGGCTAAGCTTTCTTATTCTTCCTTATAGGATCCTTCCAATCCTGGACAATCTGAGCACTTTTTTTCACCTGTTTCTTTTTTAATTAAGATTCCTTAAGTAACAGGTAATCTGGCTGTACTGAGTATTCCTGACTGATGAAAGCCATCAGCCATAATGTTTCCCAACAATGTTTTTGGAAATATCTTGAGCTGAAGCAGCATAAAGCCCATTTCTGTCAGACATACTAAATGGAAATTTCAGAAAAAGTCCCACTGCCTTCAATGGGTGAGCCCTGTCTGCTTTTTGTTTTCCAATATCCAAACATCATTTTCCAGTAAAAATATAATTTTTTCCAACTATTGAAATTTTGGATAATAACACAAGCTAGCAATATGTATTTGCACACATTTATGAAATGAGAAGCAGTAGTACTTGTACCAGCATTGGAACGAGATCTTTCTGAGAAAGAATGTTAAGCTGGTGGAATTTAAAAGCAACAACAGTATTTTTGAATTATTTGAGCAATAAATGATTTGACCAACATTTGTACCAATATATACAGAATATTTATCACAAATAAGAATTTAAAAACTCCACTGTAGTTCACATGAAAGAATTCAGACTTATCTCACTGCTGGATGCTGTATTTGGCATGGATTCCAAATTTGCAACAGGGTGGAGTATTTGATCAAAAGATGCAGAAAATTTATGTGGGTAGCCAAAGTCAATCTGTTTGGCAAAACATACAGATGATGTTTCTCTCACATTGCTTTGGTATTTTGGAAAACTTGCAATATCAAAGGAAAAGTTTGTATTCAATGCACTGGAAGCAGTAAGTCATTAAAAGGTGTTTTTTGAAGGAATAAGTAAGCATAGAAGACGTAGGATTTGAGGCTGCAAATAGTCTTTTTTAGAACACTCGTAGTACAAATCCTGGAAATTCAAAATTGGGCCTCCATCTGCTACACTGTCCATTCTTTCAAAAGTGACAGCTGATACTTCCTATGGACTTGATACACCCTGAAGTGATACACATTTCTGATTCTGCTGAAAACTGTGCTCTTTGGAGTAGGTACTAAATCAAGACACTTCAAAGCACTAATAACATATGAAAAAGCTGGTAAGCATGCTTAGTATTTTCATATATTATATATATACTTGTCAAAAATAATGGAAGAATAATCCAGCTACAGGATGTTTTAATGATGAACTCTCATTTATGAGTATTTTTCTTTTTCAACCAGCAGCAACCCAGTGTTAGAACATGGACTTAACTGATTTGTAACACTTTTATGGACCACTCATGTTTCCAAGAGTAATGTCACTAATCATACTGTAAATCAGAACTGGTCCTATATTTACTACATATGCTTGCAAAAATCTTTGAAGATTTTTTAAAGACAGTTTCTTAAGCTGGAAGACTCCCCTCACTTCCTTCTTGGACAGTCACCCTATTTAATCAATAGTCAGGATTAAAAACTTCACACTTTCTTCTACAATCAAGCTGCTGTTTGGTATTGGTGCAATTGCTAATGCTAACTAATAATTCCATCAGTCAGAAGGAGCCTCCATTTAACTGGAGAGACACTCTCTTGGTCCTGCAAAAGTGCTGAGGTAAATTAGCTGTCAAGATAAAATAGACATGTGTCCAACAAAAACAAGTTCTAATCTTACAACTATGCTTTCACTGCAATTATCATTATTGCAAGACATGAATTTATCAGTACTTCCAACATGAAAAAGGAAGGATATGCAGACATATGATTATTTTCAAGTATCAGACAATTAAAAAAATAGTATCATGAAACCCATTTTCATGTGATTACTGAAAGTCATGTGGAATTCTCAGTATTATCTCAGTATTATCTGCAACTAAGTCTATTCCTTCTCTCAGGTCTTATACTAAAGTGTGGGTGAACTGGGAGGATTGGGAAAGTGACAGCTTATTGTCTTTGCCCTGGCTGTCGGTGTGCCTCAGCACAGCTTTGATAGAAAGCAAGCCAGCTCTCTAACCCCAGCTTTCAGGCACTGGGCAGTGAAAGCAGAACAAATAGTTTCAGCTTCAGCTTATCCAGGAACTCAAGAGGAATGAGTCATGCTGTCAGTGAAAACTGCTCAAGCCAAACAAATTTAATTTTTCATCTGTATTTGAATGCAGACATGCACAAAATTGGCATGCACAAGGCACAGGAAGTGCATGTTATTTCATGAATTTATCGTCAGCAGTAGCAGTGAGATACTCCTAGAAGCAATTTGTGGGTACATTAAATACACTCCAGCACTTGATCAGAACAGGACTGAAATGTAGAATGATATAAAATCAATCAGTGGTACCCTTCTGCCCCTCCTTGAAGTCTGATTTCAGTGGGATCAGAGTCAAGCCAGTCCATGGCACAGTTGAAATCTGTCGAAAGATTCAGATCTGTCTGGACTACTGCTGCATTAGTCATGGATCTCTCTGGCCTCCTTTCTTTCCTCTTCCCCTGTGCCCACCCTGTCAGAGCTTGTGTTACTGTTCCAAAAGTGCTCCTGCTTTAAAAAATGACCTCTGAGGTCTGTTTGCTTTTCCACAGGCATGGCTCTTAGTGTAACCAAATCCTCCAAATCCAGTAGAACAGAACTGAATCTCTGAGAAGCCAAAGAATACTCCTTAGTTTCCATGGTTCCCTGAAGCTAGCACCAGAGCTCAGCAAAGAAACATTTCTCTCCCCAAAAGAACCGGCCAGGGAAGAGAGACCTAAATACCACAAATTGTCAGAAGACTCCAATCTGTAGTACTTGTACTATGGGAGGGAAGAGGGGAAAGAGGAGCAAACTGCTTCCTAGCATGACAGGATGATTAAAGGTGTGCACTAAGGAGAAGGGATGCTCAGCTAGGTTAATCAGCTCTGATTAAAACATTTGAATGTACAGTCCAATGAATTCTGAGTGTGTCTGTCCATTTTATGTACAGCTCTGCCTGAGGTTGCATCAGTTTAGCACAGCTATGCAGTGGAAACTGTGCTGCACTGCAGCAATAAACAAACAAACCCCTGATCTTTCCAGTCATTTGGGCCAACTGTGCCACTTCCAAGCCAGACAGAAATAGGCTGATTTTGCATGGGAGGGGGTGCATCAATTTTGTATTAACAGATCATATCTCACATGGCTGTAAAATTATGCTATTAACTTCCTTAGGGTGCTATGCTATTTGATTAAAGAAAAAATGCATTTTGATTCTATTTATATAATGTTTGTTTGCTGGTACACTGAGTAGCTTTAAGCAAAAAACTAAATTATTCTCAGACCAAAAATAATGAACTAAGACATCTTTTTTGATGAATATGATCTCTTGTTGCCAAATGCTTCACATTTGAAGTAATGGTTTAAATCTTGGCTCTGCTTCCTAGGTAAGTCTTTTCTCATAACCTCTTCAAGAAGTATTTTCAATCAGTCCTTTTACTTTATTAAAACTTTACATGTAGTTGTGAGACCAGATATCTGATTTCGAGTTACAGACAAACTAGAGAAGAAACATAGCCACAAAATTCAAGGTTTCATTCTAGACTTCTAAAACTCATTATGTAGGTGCATTTGTATACAGGGGTTTGGTTCAGCACATTTTTATATTTTTTCTTAAATCAATTGTCTTGCTTTTTTTATTTTAAAGGTACTTTGCTACTTTTATTTTTCTAGGCACAGAATAAAGCAAAAAGGAAATTAAATATTGTCAGAAATAATGAGAGATGCAATTAAATGCTGTCATGAGAAAAAAAAATGAAGAAACACTGTTTCAGGTTTTCTCATTCCTTTCATATTTAAATGAAAGTATCTGTTAGTTGGATAATTTGGCTAATGTCAGTGACCAGAAGCAGCTGAGTACTGCATGCAATAAAATAATGAATGTAAAGGTGACTTCCATGGAAAATAACCATATTCCACTTCAGGTCTTAAAATGGACTTATGTGAAATTCAAAAGGTACATCTGTTTGTGGGGATATTTCAATAGCTGCCTAGTTCCTTTAAAAATCCAGGTAACAAAAAATCAAAATCCTATTTATTTCCTTTCCCATTTTTAATTTAACAACGATATTACTTTGACTTCAGAGAGACAGAGGAACAGCCAAGCTGGGGTCTGCAACTGTAGGCAGCACCATTGCAGTAATCAAAACATAGCACATCACAGAAGCATTAACCTCAGAGATCTTTGTATCAGGGGGCTCTCACACAGATCTAAGAACTCCTGATCAAGCCTGTACAGATCCCTTTTGCAGCTACTGACAATTAAAAAAAAGTTACAGCATAACATTCTAAAACAATGGATGTCTTCAATTTTTAGCAAATCAAAAGGATGTGTTTAATTTAATTTTGTTTCATTTATTTTTGGTTAATTTATTTTCAAAACAATGGTTTTGAAAACATACTTCCAGATATTTAGTGGATTTCTTTTCCTACCTGAAAAGCTTTGTTTCAAAGTGTTTCAAATACAAAACTGCAGAAGTAAGAGACTACTTGTTTTGACCAGAAAACCTTACCTCTACTAGCATATATTTATGAAATGCTTTCTTTCACCAGTTTTGTGAGGAAAGTTCTGATCAAGACATTTTTTCAGTTCTGTTTCATTTTCACTTGCTCCTTTCTGTAGATGCACAGTATCAAAATGTCAATATTTAGGTCCAAAAGCCATTCAAGAATGTCAAGATGAAAGGATTCCACTCTACAACTTGACAAGTCACTTGCCTCTCTCAAGCTTATATTTAATGTGGCAAGTATTTGCCCTCTTGCATTACACACAGAGTTTGAATAGGCACTTTGGGTCTGCAGAGCCAGACTGAGAAGTGGAAACCTGTCAGAGAAGTGAGATAGAAGTGTAGGATAGAATCATGAAACATTTACATTGGAAAAGACCCTTAAGATCATTGAGTCCAAATGTTAACTAGTTCTGTGATGCCTTTGGCAGATTTCAAAATCTCTGTTCCAAGAGAAAGCATACAGTGAAGGAGAAATTTTGAAAGACAGCAAGAATTAGGTTCCTGTGTGTCACTTACATAAAGAAACAGCTTCATTCACACAATGCCCTGCTGCATTTCTAATACTGGCATTACACAGCTCATGGCATAACTCTATCTGTAACTGTGACTTCACAACAAAAATTAGATGTAGTTATACTCATTGTTACCACATGCCTCTTACTTTCTTGGACAAAACTATCTAACCTAAGAAAATTTATTAGTTTCAATTAGCTGCTGCATCTCTCCATGGCTACCAGCATTTAGCTGACTGCACACCACAGCTTTATCTTGAGCTTTATTCATCCAACAGACACTGGAGTGAAAAAGGCTGCTTACTTTTGATCTAACTGGCATGACCCCTACCTTCAAACTAGGTGTCTAAAAATGTTTTGTCCTCCCCCGTCAATGAAGGGACAATCTATTACAGGGCAGGCTCTGTAAATGTTACTCAGCAAAACCAAGGTGATATGTTGCTTTATTTAGGTAGGATTTTTAAAATGATTAACTGGTTTTGGAGCAACAACACCATTGACTTTCACTGGGATTTAGACAAAAAGGTGTTCTGGGGGGAATACCACCTCAACTGTTCTTTTCCTGCTATGCTACAGAGTAATTTTGAATCTTTTGGGGGGAGGGGGAGAAATGTGAGTATTCGAGAAAACAAACAAGTGAACAAACAAGAACAAAAGTCCCAGGAGATTTTTAAAGAAAGCAAACTGCTTTTGGAATAGCTATTCCAAACAATTAGTTTTTTTGAAGTTTTTTTAATACCACATTCAAAAGTTATCATTTTTTGTTCTAAAAGAACAAAAGCCTGCCTCACAACACCCACCAAAATTAAGTCTGCCAGAGAAGGCAGGGATTGCATGAGTGCAGACATTTTCCCTTCCCAGTAAGGTGGTTGAACAATTCCAGGAATGTGTGCAGAGAGCATTTCTTCCAGGGTCTGCCTCCTTGCTGGAAGAAAACTCCCAGTGCCCTACCCATGCTGGTTCTCCTTGATAGTGCCCCAGTGATGCCTTACAACTGCTGAAAGATCCCCAGGGAAGATATCAAGATCTGTGAAATATGTCATGCCTCCTTCAGTTTATCTGTTTTCAGGGAAGTGACAGGCTCTGATCTACTTTATGAATAAATTTTTAAAAAAAGCCACCACACCACAAAAAAAACTAACCCAAAAACCAACCAAACAAAAAATCTCTCTAACAAACTTAGAAATTAATCCCACTACCATCACTTGTCTATGTTCTCTGAGGCTTTGAGGCATTTTGCAAGTTACTGTTATATTATCATATGGATGGCCTAGGCAGAGAAAAAACAACCACACCTCTGGCTTTTTTAATTTCTTTGTTAAAAAGGAAAAGATATTTATGCCCAAATTAGGACATTGCTGAATCCAAAGATAACATCTGTAGGAAATTCAAATGGAAAGTAGCATGTGTCTATCAGAAAACGAGTAATTTGCAAGAAATTTTGTTGTCAGGAGCTCAGGCAAACACTTACATTATACATTTTAATAGGACACTATTTAAACATGGAATAAATTACTCTAAGCCACAATGTATGTGCAACCCTTTTTACATAATGACATCTCCTTTGTAATCAGCAGGTTTAAGTCCTCTCTACCCCATTCAAACACCCATTAATTGAGTCTACTGATGGCTTACATATGTGAGGAAACTTCTGTAAGTGTGAGGGCCACACGACTCATTTCTGTTTTACTTTACACATGCAGCAGTCTGACACTGCACTGGTGCTGCTGAACATTCACTTGTGCAGTACCTCAAAACAGCCTGCTCTGACAGACAGCAGGGTTTGTCCATCTCTCCCTCCACAAGTGGGAAAGGGATTCAGATGCTGTTCCTACAGAACTACAGGTCATATGAAATCTAACCCTAGAAGGCAAAGAGAATCCAAGCAAAGAAATCTTGTGTCCACTTGGATGTCCAAAAAACAAAGTTTCTATGTGAGATTCAGCAACTGATCCAAAGAATGGTTTTGTTGCTGTTTTTAATGTTAACATTGCTGATATACAGAGATTACACATAGTCCAATGACGTGGAACTTCATCCAGTAGATGTGAAGAGAAATCTAAATGCTGGCTCTCTTCTTATTTCAATCAGTAGCTAACAATAAGTTCCTTCTTTTCTGTCTAATGAGATCCTTCCCTTCGTCCTTCCCCAGCTGCAAGAAAATAGTGGCTGGGACGTGGGTGTTTTATTTCATTCTGTAGCAAGTCTCTTGAGGAGTGCAATTGCTGTGCTCTTAGATATTTAGATTAATAAATCTGTCAAGATTTTTAAACTCCCAGGGGATGTTTTTTTCATATTACTATTTTTTGTACAAGGCAAAGAACAAAGAGGACTTCATCTAGCTTAAGGAATATAGGCATTACTGTAAAACAAAAAACCCCAAACATAAATCTCACCTTTGCCACTGGCACATGCATGAGGATGCAGCTATTGTGGAAGCTGATGAAATAAGCAATAGCTGCAACCTCTGCCCACTTAGAATTTGGCACTTGTGACAGAGAGCCAGTGATGAAAATAATGGAATGATAGGGTCACACACCCTATGTTATTTACTGGACCAGCTGCTGTTCCCATGTAAGTGAACAGCAGTGGAGCCAGCAAGTCCTGAGCTGTGTCACTTCCTTCCACCAGAGACCTGGGGAAGGCGTTCTGCTAATGGTGATGGGATGGAGCATTGCTAGAATATGGCTGGGAACAAGTCTGACATATCACTGGGATCTTTCCCTCTGATATTTCCTTCATAGTGTATGTATACATCCAGACAGAAGAAAAATCTATAGCAGCCATACAAAAATCAGAATCTGATTTTAACACATAATTATTAGCCCTAAGTGCTAAATTAACATCATTAAATATAATTCAATTTTTATCATGCAACAGATACTCTTTCAGTCTTTCTTTTTTTAAGAAACATTATTTTGCCTTAAGGTCTTGTGTTTGGTCTGTAGCCAGAGGAAATTATTTTGGGAAAGTGTAAGGCCACTTGGACAAGAGATCCCTGGGAAAGTGGACTAAAAAAAAAAAAAGATATGTTGTCACTTGTCACTTCAGAAAAAAGATTGCTTTCTCTCATTCTTTTCTTGCTTACAAGCATATCTTCAAAATCTGTGTTAGAAGACAAATTCTAATGATTACCTTTTTTATTATGTAAGAATGCACAGGATTTTTTCTCATAAGAAAAAGCACAACTTTTGGATATGATCACCAAACAACCCAGACTACAATTTATCCATCATGGAGCATTTAGCACGTACCTACCACGTCACTCCGCTGTATATAATTTGGAATTATCATCACAGATGTTTTCACTCACAGAGGATTTATTACACATGCAGCCTACATTAATGTCCAGCTATCAAGACAACAGAAACTTCTCAGAGAAAGACCTCTTCCAAAACCACCACTATATTGCAATTCTATCACACAAAAGAAATCCCACAATCTGTTCTACCCATTTTACAGAAAGGAAGCAAAAGGAATCACATCTCTGAAAAGTATTTTCATTTCCTCAGACTATCACACATGCCTCTCATCACCTGTCTGCCCCTAGCACAGGTAGCACCGAGTTTCAGCTACACTCAATACAATGTAATTCAAATTTACCTTGACTGTGCCAGATATCAGCTTTCAAGAACCATCTAAAGATTTAAGTGCCACTCAATTCTTTTCAGGATTTTATAAACACTGTGCCTGGAAAATCTTCCTTTATGGGCTATTTTAGACCAACAAGGAAAAGAATGCAGAGTATTTCTATTTCTTACCCAGAAGACACAGAGTGTTTAGCCAGTCTTTCTGCAAGAAGGGTCAGTTTGATGCCTTTGCTTGGTGGCACCTTTGGCATTCAGACGACAAAGAAAAAGTCGTCTTTTCCCTCTACCCATTTACAACCATTTATTGTGTTGGGGCTAGGAAATTGCAGCTCTGGGTAGATAAGGGCATCAGGCTCTCAGAGGTTTAACTAGACATGGAATCTCTGACATGGAAGGGATTTCAGTGCAGGCAAGGAAGGATGAAGATACAAGACATATATAGGTATATGAGCATCTTACTCTTTCTACTATTTTTCTGGCAAGTGTGAAAGGATAAAATAAATAACATTTCCAAGCCCCTGAGGTGGTTCCCTAGTGACAGGCCTACCTCCTCCCACAGCGAGGGGTCTCATAGGTGCCAAACTGGACAAGGCAATGAAACTGGGAAAGGCTGCCCTGTTATCCTCAGTCCCCCAGTAACTGGGACATATGGTTCTGTCCAGAGCAAGGCCCAGTGACAAGCCAGGGTACACTCAGAGAAATTTAAAACCCTATTTATTTTGCAACTGTGCCACAATATTACATCATCCCCCTTACTAACCATCTTATATTGCCCTTAAATATCATTTCCCTTCATGCTCAGTTCTGTGGTTCAGGCTCAGCAGTGAGCATCCATGTGTAGATGTACCTGCACTGCAGCTGTGATAGAAGCTCTGCAAATAACCCAATGCACAGAAGTTCAAGTATTTTTCTCTATTCTAAATACTCATTGGTTTAACTATATTTTCAGTGACATTTTCACTGTTGTAATGATTCCATAAACACATTTTTAGGATTCTTGCCAGGGCTTTTCTTACACTAAGTGCTTGCATGTGTATGTTTTTGTGTATGCTAGTTTTTATAACATTCTAGTGTACTATGCTTTCTGACTGCCTGATGGTCAGAAAGATGCATGTGATGCATGCAAGAGGAATGACTGTCCTGCACTGAGTTGTTTTCTCTATGAGGATTTTCAGTAACACAAATAATTATATCCAGATGAATTAATTGACTCAGTGTTTGTTTTGTCAGCTTCTCCCCTGCCTTAATGAGGCCTCTGTACACATCACTGTGCACAAACATAAACTCTGGGTGTAAATCAGAATACATGCCACAGGCCACTTCTCAAGCCTGCAGTTATGGATGTGATCAGGTATCCTGCACTTTGACTCACAGACCAGGATATTTCACCCAGACAGCAGTGGATATTGGGTGAGACCCACAGATTATTATCTGGAAAAAATGACAGTCAAGAAGGGTTACAGTAGTGGCCCATAAAATCAGACTGTTACAGGGAAATTATGATAGTGCTTTATTGTCTCTTCCACACAAGAGTTACAGGTCAAAGTTGTTGTTTGAATTCAAATTCTTTGGGTGGCTGTGGCAGCAAATAAGGAAAGTTAAAAGCATTTGGGAAAACCCTAATCTGTTTCAGAAATACATACACAATGTGTGCTCTCTGGAGAAAAATGATAAGGTACTGTCCAGTCACAACACAGAAATTGTTCCTTACAGCTTTTCTTTCACTTAAGGGAGTGAGACTCCTGCAACAGGTAATATTACAGAATTAGACTCAAGTCTTCAACAGGTGCAAACAGAACTTGACTTGTGAGAAAGAGCTTAAAAATGGCTAATCAGATAAGAAGACTGTGCACATCATGGAAAAATACATGAGGAAGGTAGGAGCACAAGCTGCCAAGAAGACAGCTGTATTGCAATAGGTGGATTTGAGATCAGTTACCAACAAGAATGGCCAAATGAATCTCATTGTCTAATTTTCACCTTGCAAATAGCTGGACAAAAATAATCAGATTCAGATAAGCAAGCATTGAGTCCACAAAAAAAAATTTAAAAAGCAAGCCAGCAAACCCTTCCCCCAATTCCAAATGTTCTGCTCATTGACAGACTGAGCAGGTAGTCCAGTTTTGTAACTGAGAAGCCTCCACAGCAGTTAAAGCCCTGTTGTACACCTGGGCATGTACAATAAGATCATGTGTCCATAGTTCTTTGTAGAGATTTTTTTTCTCTTTTCCCTCATTTAACCACTATTTCAGACATTTTAGGAAGATATTTCAGATTTTACTCCAGAGTGCAATAGCAAATGCAACATTTTTTTTACATTCTCAGGTAGCACAAGGTATCTTTTGTGATGCATGCAAGAGGGAAAGTGATGGTAACAAAATGGTGGGGAGAGAGAGAGACAAGGAAGGAGGAAATTAGATAAGAAAGAAAAAAAAAAACAAACAAATAGGTGGACAGACCATTGGAATTACCAGCCTTTTGCCTAATATATATTCAGTTCTCTCTTAACTACAGATTCGAGACTAATCACTGCTTCAATTTCTATATGATGGTTTACCCCTCATCTTCCTCTTTGGATTTTATATGAAGACTTCTTTCTCTCTGGGAGGAATCATTTAGGAAACTACTGCACTTATTTTAAACTATTCAGATCTGTGATTTGCAGTTACAGTCTCATTCACATGGGCAATAAGAAGCTAGATTTATACTTTGCCCATTGGTGACCCTAAAAAGCCAACAGGATGCAATGTTCTTTGTTTGGTCTCCTTTCTGTCCTTTGCAGAGGCACTTTGTAGGTGCTGGGGAACAGGCCCACTACTCTCCCAGACCCTGAGATATGACCCCTCTGTTTGGCCTGCATGTTTTTCTCAGTCCATAGTGATCCTTCTGAGCCCCTGCAGCAAAGAACACTCCTCTGCAACACATGTGCAGCCCAAATCTCCCTTCTCAATGATTCTTTATTGCTCATTTAACTGTATTTACACTCATTTTAATTTACTACCCATTTTCCTATGAGTACATATCACCTCTCTCTAATAAAATGTTAAAGCATCAGTTTTAAGTGAATAAAAAATTGAATTACAGATAGAACTGAAAGTTCAAATATATTTGCAAATAACATAAGTCTAAACAGGGGTTCAGATGGATTTGCTAAAGATATGTCTGAATTTATGGCATAAAGAAAAGTGCAAAAAGTTTAAGTTTTAAAAAAATGTTTCCCTTGCCAGTGTTTGACTGGCAACAGATAAACCATGAGACAGTTCAATTAAAGAGAAAAAGTCTAACTTATATTGTTCTGCTAAAAGATCTCCACAAGCAGTCACACAGTAACTCTGAACTGCAGCAGTTTTTCATTTACTTTATTCTACAAATTAAGAGAGTACTGGATGATGACTCAGAAACAAATACAGGGTTTTATAAAAATATTTTGTAATAGTTTACTATCTTCTGATACTGGCCCTGATTTCCCATTTTACCCCTGTATGCCTCACAATTAGGATACAATGTGAAAAGCCTAGTTTTGCAGTACTCCACTCATCTACTGGAAGTCTTCATGTTAGCTATGACCCAGGACTTGCACACCAAGCCTGCTTTCTTCTCTTGCTAAAAGCAGCAATGTGCCATCATTAGAATCAAAATTATTATCTAGAAGGTTAATAAGTGTCTCTCCTAACGTCTATTTTCTTAATTTAATCTGATTTTTTTGGAGGGGTAAAATTGCTTCAGGAAGAAGAAGAAAACTGAAAGGTAGGGGAAAGAAAATCATAATTTTTTTTTTCTGCTTCTTAGTGTTATGGGATTTATCTGATTTCTGTGATACTGAAAGATAATGTGAAGTGGGACAGTGCTTCTGTAATATCTTAAAATATAATTTGGAAAAGACCTTCAGCACATATTTTCTTTTTCCAAAAAAAACATTATTCTTTATTAGCAGCTCTACCAACAATGGGCATAAACTGGAAACAAGGGGCAACTGGAAACATAGAGAAACACATAGAAGTAGATGGTCAGGGGAGACAGCAGAAAACAACCACACTTTTTAAAATTATACTAATGTGGGAGGAAGTAATATGAAACATGAGGATTGAAAAATGGGAAAACCTGGAAACATTAATGATGAATGACTTAGAAGGAAAAATAAATACTGAATGTGGCTGGACAGTTCATAGGAATAACTTAGACCTTTTTAGCTCAGAATTCATCCCTGAACAGATCAGCATTCAAAATTATTTAAGTAACTTTGTTATGTGAGTAAATTCCACTTTATAGATTGCACACAAAATTTTCATAATCATAATGGCCCTAAGTACATACTATTCAAAGCATGCAATGTCATTTAGAGTGTTTGATACTGATTCTCACACTGGATAACTCCCAGTGCAACAAAGAAGTCTCTAAAGTTGACTGTACAGATGTTCCAACACAAACAGACTAGTTGAGATCCTTCTGCAAATAAAGAATTTATATGACAGCAAACGCTGCTTTTTGTTAATCCAATTTTTGACCTTTTATTCATTTGCCTCCTCTTCTTTGTAATGTGCTTTTACATACTTCTAAAGGCTTTTAGTGTCCTCCCTAAATCTTCTCTCTCAACCAAACTACCACAGGTCTCCTACATTTCTCATAGGTAAGAAGTCACAGACCACTGTGATCATTCTTCCTGCTGTATTCTGAATCTTCAGCCTCTGTAGAATCATATCCTGAGAAGCTGGGTGCCTGAAATGGGCCCCTGTCAGCTCTGTGGAGAATATGAATAGTTTCTTATGTAGAAAGATACCTTTTTGCAGAAACCATCATGTTTTAAAAGTACTCTGTGTTATGGGAACAAACAAATGCAAACAGAGAGGAGGTGGCACCCCAAATATTCAGAGGGTAAAAGCCAGAATTGGTCTTTTTTAGTTTAAATAAACTAATATTCTGTCTCTGGATACCCATAATCTATGCTTTCAGTTTGTTCAACCTGTATTACTAAGCACCAACTGGATGGCAATGACTCAGCAGTCAACAGGAACACACTGAACCCATTCCATTGCTGCACACATATCAGTCCGTGCCAGTTTCATTGGAAGGTGTTGAGCAAAAATTCAAATACTCCACCTAAAGAACAGTAGGGTGTTTAATAGCTGGGGAGATAAATTAAGACCTATGAGCCACCTCTCTAATGACTCTCTATTTTTTATATCAACCCAGTATAGCTACATATGTATATGCATACATAAAAACCCCCACACCTCCTAATGCTAAATCAAATAATTACATGGAAAAAACACTCAAAACCTATGTTCATTCTTATTAAAAGGTCACAGATTCTTTCCTCATATATAGTATAATTTATTCTCAATTGTCTTAGGAATGTGGAAAATATTATGGCATGAAATGTTATTTGTGAGCATTAAGAAAGTTAAATGTTTATATTCAGTAAACGCCCTTGATCCTTCTTCTGTAGCCAGTGTGCACAGTGCATGTATTTTTAAATGACAGATTTAAATATAACTGCATTCCCATTTTACTTACTAGCCAATCTACAGACTGTGACTGGTTCTCAACTCTCATTTTTAAGTAAATAAATTAATACATATGCTGGAAGTTCCTCCACCAGACAGTCACGCTTGGAATACACTGTTCCCTTTCCTAAAGATCCTAAGTTCAGTCAAACCAGGAAAGAAAAATCTCTTGAGGACCCTCCTATTTCCCTCTTCTCATAAGTCTGGAAAAAAATATGCCAAAGGAACATGAGCTCAGATTTGAACATGAGGCCTTCTTTTTTGATTGACAATGAATACTATATAGGTATGTTAATGTTAGGGGGTTTTGGCAGAATTTCTACAGAACCTGAATATTATACAGAAATTCTGCCTGAAACAGTTTTACTTGAGTGAACATATTGGAACTGCACAGTGCCTTTCCAAAATTTGTCCTTTTAGTAGTTTGTAGGGATTTTTTTAACATGAAAATCCAAAAATTTGTTAGAAAAGTTTACCAAAATTTTAGCAACTTCAGCAATGGGATTATGACCCATTGTACGGATATTATTTACAAAAATAGCCCCAACAAAACAACAAAAAAAGAGCTCAAAGTGCTCTCTAATAAGGAAAGAAATTAATAAGACATCTCTGATGTATAGCCATATTTGAATCCTCAAGTTGTAATTTTGGAAAGTTGTGAACTCTTAAAAAAAGTTGTGAAAAATATATTAGGATCAGCAAATTTCTGGAGTGTTATCTGACATTGGCTCTGTCTTGTCTCCCTCCCCTCTGTGGATTATTCCATAGTCAGAAGCTTTGATCAAGTCCACCTCTTCACTAGTTCTCATGAACTTCACCCTGAAATTTTCTGTTCCAGAATCATAAAGTTGGCCTAGAGAGAGACAGCTTGGAAAGGCCTGATGGAAACTGGTCCTCATGAACTAAACACCATGAAAAAATAAATGAAATCACTTTTTGCTGTTACCACACTGTGGTTTTTTCTGTTACTGTACAACTTCACCACCTGCAGTACAGAGGGAAGAAAAAAATAAAATGTGTTTTGCTGGGCAGAGGAAGTGAGTTTGAGGGTAAGAATCAGAGTAGAGCATAAGACAAAACGTGGTAAGAAACTTTAAAACAATCTTAAAAAAATTGTGACAAACCTAGACCCCATGAAAAAAGAGAGCACCTTACATAGCCTTCAAGTTACCTGCAACTTCATCCCAGTTTGATTTCTTTTGTTTACCATAATTAAAGAAACACAAAAATTTCATTTGCTGCAGGCAACATGACTGTGATTTCAAAACACATCCAAGTGCACCCTCAGTCAGTTCACAGACAACACCAAGTTGGTGAGTGTGGATGTGCTGGAAGGTAGGAATGCTCTGCAGGGGGATTTGGACAGGCTGGATTGATGGGCTGAGGCCAGTTGTATGGGGTTCAATAAGCTGAAGTGCCAGGTCCTGCATTTGTATCACAACAACCCCAGGCAGCACTGGAGGCTGGGGGCAGAGTGGCTGGAAAGTGGCCCATTGGAAAAGGACCTGGGGGTTCTGGTTGACAGCAGCTGAACATGAGCAGGGTGTGCCCAGTGGCCATAAAGGCCAAAGGCATCCTGGCCTGGGTCAGCAGTAGTGTGGCCAGCAGGACCAGGGCAGGGATTGTCCCCTGTACTCGGCACTGCTGAGGCTGCCTTGAGTCCTGTGCCCAGTTCTGGGTCCCTAAATCCAGGAAAGACACTGGGGTGCTGGAGCATATCCAGAGAAGGGCAATGGAGCTGAGGAAGAGTCTGAAGCACAAGTCTTATGAGGAGGGGCTGAGGGAGCTGGGATGTTTTGCTTGGAGAAAAAGAGGCTCAGGGGGGACATTATCACCCTCTACAACTTCCTGAAAGTAGGGTGGAGTGAGGTAAGGGGTCAGTCTCTTCTCTCAGGCAATTAGTGATAGGATAAAAAGAAATGGCCTTAAATGGGTTTAGATTGGTTATTAGGAAAAAAAATCTTCATGAAAAGGATTGTCAAGCCCTGGAATAGGCTGCCCAGGGAAGAGGCTGAGTTGCCAGCCCTGAAGATATTTAAAAGACATGTAGATGTGGCACTTGGGCACATGGTTTAGTGGTGGGCTTGGCAGTGCCCACCACATGAACTTGGTTGGACTTGATGATCTCAGAGGTCTTTTCAAACCAAAGCTATTCTGTGATTCTGTGTTCTTCCAACAGTGCACCTTATCTTCTGAAATGCCAACAGAAGAGCTCAGCATATGACTATGTTATGATTTTCTTTCTTCCATAATACTAAGCAAAAAAATTAATATGAAAATATTCTTTAAGAAAACTTACAGAGAAAACAAGCTGATAGTTCCAAATCATTAACAAAGTACATATAATAATGTCCTCCTCATCCAAAACTTCTCATCATAACAGCCTGAGAAAGAATGCAGCCATTGTATTTCCTCCAACATCAGAAAAGTAGAGAGAATCCTATGAGAATGTTATTTCCAGTATCTCTGACTTCCACTGACTATCCAAACCAAAAAGTCAACAAGGACTTACCCCCAGAGTTTCTCTGGAATGAATATCTGGTTAGACAACATTTTATCAGGCAACATTATGATAAACCATGGCACAGACATAGGGGTGCAGGATAGCACATTTGTCAGCATTTTACACCAAATTTCTCTTCTCTGAGTGGTTCTTTGTTCAGAGCTACCTGCACAGTACTGTTCAGTGCTTTGCTGCATGGCAAGAAAATGCAGAGTTGTCAAGCAGCAGCTGACTTGCCAAACGAACTACTTCCTTCTATAGTCAACTGTGTACACCCAGTGTATTTCTGAATATCTCTGGGAGGAATTATTGTTGCTGGGAAGCCTAATGGAGCTACAGAGAACTGACTCCATCAATTTAGCAAATCAGAACAAAACACATCACACAAAAACCCAACCAAAAATATACAAATCAAAAGCTTCTTTAGTTCACATAAACTGCATCTGATGTCTGTGGGACAAAACGATTTTGGCTTAGAGCTTATTCAAATGTTAACAGTAATATACAAACATTGAACTGTTTGAGAAAAAGTAACACTTGTTCACTCCATGAAGTCCAACATAAATAGAAATAAATGCTTTAAGATATGAAGGGTCTTTGCATTTGAATAGAGTAGAAAGGCTTTCACATAACATACTATGCTGAGAGCTAAAGCTTCAATAGTTCAGCCTGCCTTTTCTTGTTGCAAGTGCATGAATGACAGATGCTAGAGGAGTTCTTGTACTTTTGTAAAATAAACAATCCTGAACTGAGCACTCACAGAAATAAAACAATGTCAAGTTCTCTAAACTTTAACAAATTTCTAACACTCAAATAGGGTGTTCAGATAGGGAGATGGGACTATTAGCAGTTTGATAAAGAGTCTAAAAGTATTCTAGTGCAAAAGAGCCACACTGTTAGAATAGCATAAGTCTACATATATCTCCCATAGGAGAATGTAGGTTCTGTACTCGACACATTACTCTCCTTCTCTGGCAGTGGAAGCACACTGCTGTTAAAAAGATAAGATAATTATGGATGCCTCACCCCCTGACATTAATATAACTGGTTGGCACTAGGAGAAAAATTCTGTGAAAGAACATGAAATGTTCTTTCCTTTTACTGACGTTCCTCTTAATATCTAGGCCAAAGGGAGACTGGAGATGAGGAAAACTGGAAAATCCTTTCTGCAGGTTGGTTTCTAGGTTACCACTGAAGTCTCTCCAAGAGACAAACACAAGTGAAAAACAAACTACTAGTATCATCTTAAATGCAAAAGTTCTTGGTTAAGTTAGTGGTGAACTTACTCTCTTGTCATTGGTCTAGCATTACTGAATACATTAATGAAGGTTACCTAAAGCTTTGGATAGATTAAATAAAAACAGTAAAAACTGATCTAACTCCTCCACCTATGTGAACAGCAGGAGAATGTATCCATTATGAAAAATGAGACAAGTTTATAAAACCAAAGAAATTGTTATGAACTTAAAGAGTTGTCTGAATTTCTACAGTTAGGAAAAGACCTTTGTCCAGATTATAATAGACAGAAATGACCATTTTCTATTCATGGTTTCAAGGTAATGTTTTGAATGGTCATAAGAAAAGAGGGTTTCTTTCCGGATGAAATGTGATGGCAAAAAAAAAGACATCAAAGTATCAATTTGGGAATGCATGCAGAAATGCTGATGTGTCATGAAACATTTTTTTTTATTAATTTTCTTCTCCTGGTGAGCATGGTGGCAAGCAAATTTCTTACTCAATAATAAACCAACATTTTGAAAAACCTTAAGAGTGCTGAAATTTACTTGCATGTTGTATCTGTTCACCTGCAATGTGAAAGAAACTTTGCTTGCACACCAGAACTTCTTTGGATGTAGCTGCTGCCCAGCAGCAATGATTTCAGTGGCTTTCTGTGAAAGATCAGAGATACAAGCTGGACAGAGCACTCATGTCTTCTTCATCATCTTGCTAAGATAAACTCAGAGGATGTGTTTCCAGAGCTGACTGCTCTTTTAGACATTCACTAAAGTACTTTGTTCTTAAAAAAAGGGGGGGCTGGGGGAGGGCAGGAAGAAAACTAAAGTAGGGGAAAAAACCCTCTGTGTTAGTCCTTCACTTACATGAACTTAGCCTATGGTTCCTGGGAACAAGTTAACCTTGTTTAATGTCTACACTAAAAGAGAGCAATGGAAACACTGAACTGCGAAAAAAATCAGTAACTTGCAACTTAACTGATTGCCACTTAATATATAATAAAAATAATGGAACTGATGAAGGATTTGTAAATGGCATTGAGCTGACAGGCTCTTTGCTAAACACTCCATAGGCCATGCTCTGATCTATCACAGCAAAGTACGAAGACTGAAATAGAATGAAGGATTGAAAAGCAACTGTACCAAAATCTGTGAGTGTTGCCAACCATGTCTCTGCTCAAGCTCCTATTTTTCCACAGTACAACTGAGAGCAGAAGCTGGCCTGCTTCCTTCACACCACATTCTCAGGAGCTAGAATAAAAAACACTGTGTCTCCCCTAACACTGAAATTTGATGCAATTTGAAGAAAATAGGGGTTGTTGCTACAAGATCTTTTTTTGCCACTGACTAAATATGCAATAAAACTACATTTTCCCCAGTCCCGAGGAAAAAAAAAGTTACAATGTTTAGAATCAAATTCCTATGGTTTAATGATTTTCTCATAATATTAGGCAGTTTGAACATTAATGAAGATGAAAAATTTAATTCCATCTCCATACAGCTTTTTTTTAGTGCAGAAGGGGAAAAGAATTTATTAATAATGTAACCAGGATATCAAAATAGTGTGTAATTTCAAAACTGATTAATTGTGTAGTTATGAAGTGAGCAATATCTGTGAGATTAGGCATAAGACCCATGTGGTAGAGATGGATTAGAAACCATGAACTTTTTTTTTTCAGGTTCTGTTTCATTCCCCTTTTAACTTCAGTGTCACTGGGCCAAGTATTTCGTTTGACCATAAATATATTTTCCCAAGGATGCTATATTTCATTTGAAACAGCACAAATTATCTTTCTAAAATAACAATAATAAAAAAAGCCTATACAATCTTTTGGCAGAAAGTTTTAAAAGAATATGCATATCTTACAGACAAAATGTGTGCCACTTGGCTTCATTAAATAAAATTTCAGGAAGCTTATTTAAAAGAAAAATATTCAAAATGCACACACAGAATGCATAATACTGCCACCAAGCACATTCTGGTGGAACTGAATGCAAGTCTTCTTTAATCCTTAATCATGTGTTAAAGGTTATGACTTCCATGTTTTATCTTGGTTACTTCTCAGAAATGGACAAACACTAGATTTGAACACAGGGACAATTTATCAGTTTTGATCATCCTCTGGGCCAATGTCCCAATCTCTGAAATACAGATGAACTGACACCCATCTAATCTGAACTCTTGTACAATACCACCTGAATGAGAACTCAGTATTTTTGTACAATTGCGTAGGAATACAGCACAATTAGGAATCTTAGAAGATCTTTAACAGAATCAAGTCCTGCTTGAAGAAGGCTGAGCCATGAAATCAGACCAGGCTGCTTAAGGTTTATCCACTTGGCTCTTGAAAGCCTCCAAGGATGGAGCCCACTCCGCTTTACCAACAACCAGTTCCACTGCTTGATTTCTTTTGAAGGGAAGAAGCTTTTCCTTACATCCAGACCCAACCTCCTTTCTTTCAGCTTAGGCCTGCTGTCATTGTCCTTCCACCACCATGAAGAGCCTGTCTCCACCTTCTCAATAACCTCCCTGTAGGTACTGGGCTGTTCAACAGACCCCAAATCCAGCTGTGGCCAGCTGGACAAGCCCCGTTCCTGCAGCCACAGCTCCAAGTGCAGGGGCAGCAGCCCCGGAGATAACATCAGTGGCCCCCTGCTTACCCTGATGCAGTTCACTGGAATCTTTCTTGCACCAGGAGGCTCAACACTGGACATAATCTTCTAAATATGGCCTAGTAAGTGCTGAGTAGAGGGGAATAATCATTTTCCCAAGCTCCTGGCTGTGCTCTTGTTATTACAGTCCAAGATAATGTCCTTCTTTGCTGCCACAAACTACTACTGGCTCATGTTCAGTTTGCTGCCTAGTAAGACTCTCCCAGTTTTAGCAGAATTGCTTCCCCAATCAATGAACTCACAGATTTTATATGTTCAATTTGGCTAATGGTGTATCATAAACCTTCCAGAAAAACTTCCAGTCTTTAAGTTAACACTGCAAAGAGTTGCTCCATTAAAAAAAAAATGTTATCTTTTTTTCCATTTTGGTAAGGCAAGCATCAACATCAGCTAGAGATTCCAGAGCTGACACACAGATAAAGGAATTCAGTCAATATAGGAGACAAATGATGCATTTGTAGGCTGGATTGATTGAACTGATACTAACAGTTTTAGACTGCATTCCCTTTTCCCAGGAATCAGCATAGTCAAGATATACAAAATGGCATTAGTTACAGCTACAGTATGGTCTCTATCAATTCTTTTCCTTTTATTCAATTCTGCCTCTATCAGGTTATGTGCTAAAGAATGTACCTGGAAATACTGGAGTAAACATTGTTTGAGGTAGACAAGCGCTTCCTCCACACCCAGTCAGGCCCTGAATGTACGCTCATCTACAATGCAAGATCTGCATTTTCAAAATGTATCCTGATTTTGTATCCTACACTGGATGGCATACAGTGGTTTTGTAGCCAGACCATCTGACTGGCACTAATCTACAGATACAAATGTGAAATGCAGTATCAGACAGATTCTCAGTATCATGCAGAGAATCACTTAGAGAACTGTTCACTCTCTCCCATTACTCTCCCCTCTAAGTTTATGAATCTACTATTAAAAAACCCACCAGCCAACAATACTCTATAAAAACTGCAACACTGTCACATTTAATTCTTTAAAAGGCAAACTTGCTGGAAAGACTTTGAATAAAACTTACAATGATGGGAAGCATGACAGAAGACAGAATGTTGCCTAAAACCACAGGTTAATAAAATATACCACTGGTGAAATGGAGACATTGTTGGTGTCTGTGGTCCTGCAGTCCTACAGTCAAATAAGATGAAAAAAAGAATATATTTACATGAGGGTTGCATAGGGTAACAGAAATTTACCTGTATGCCATTCAGAATCTTTTTCTATTAACAACCATAAAAACAAAAACCTGAAATGTTTTCCTCTTTCCCCAATCATGAATTTTTTACATTTATAGCTGAAATTTGGAAGCATTAACTTTTACCTCACAAGGTTGTTGTTGCCTATGTTATCCCACTTTATGTTAGGAGGTCTCCCTCTAATACTTTTTGGGTTATGTTTAAAAACAACATGAACATCTTGATCTTGATATCTAATCTTCTACCATCACCATGCTATCCAACTGTTTGGGGACCCTCCTCTTTTGAAAACATTGCAAATCAGCAAGTAGCCACCTACCTGAGCTACTGCTGTGATGCTACATAAATGGTCATTTATTCCCAAAGGTTCAACCTCCCAGTCTATCAATGGTGAATCTTTCCACTACCAACACCTTGGGTCACATTATTTTAGCTCTGTCACATTCAGGGCAAACTGGGACTAATCAATTCCTTTATGGAACAAATGTAGGAATTTTGGCTTATCTCCTTTTAAAAGACCTAGAGTGAAATGCATGTCAGTTGTACACCTATAGTTTTAACCTATCTCTTAAGGATGATGCTACATCTTAATAATTGCTCTTTGCCATACACTTTGTATGCCAGAACTAATTTAATTTAATAGAAGACTCTATTACTAAACAAATTTATTAAAAGACCCATTGAAAAGGAAGTGTGCATTGTTCTCAAAGGTGGGATAAAACTATCTAGCCAAGTTTGAGTACTTCATGAAGTCAATTTCCACACTAACAGTTCTGTTCTGCACTATGGGTGTAGCCCTGCCATCAAGCAAAGTACCTGATACAGACTTTGGAAAGGACAGGCTGCCTCAAATAGCTCCTTTGAAGCTTATGGCAATTCAATCTAGATATTTTGATGCAAGAATGGAGCAAGAGGGCTAGAGCACTGGAGGGTCTTCTTGAAAAAGTAGCTTCATTTTTAAAAGGCAGATGGAAACTGAAAGTTTGGACATCACTCCTGGTTATAGGAACATAACCTTTCCTGCCATGTGTCCACTTTCAATTTACTGTCCAGCCTGGCAGTGTGCCCATATGATCCAGTTGATCATATGATGACCTAAATCAAGTTTCTTATAAATATTCTGGTAAAGTTTAATCTCCTAAAATCTGCATTAGGGAAGGTTGCAGTGACCAGAAACCCACAGGTCAGGGTTTCTGAGACAAGGGAAACCATGGGTGTGTATACAGATAGGGGAACAAGAGGCTGCAAAGCAGCCCTGTAGAAAAGGACCTGGGAGTCCTGGTCAATAGAAAGTTGAATCTCAGTCAGCAGTGCCCTGGAGCCAGGAGGGACAACCCTGTCCTGGGGGGCATCAGGCACAGCATCACAGCCGGGCAAGGGAGGGGATTGCCTGCTCTGCTCTGAGCTGGGGCGGCCTCACCTCCAGTGCTGGGGGCAGTTTTGGGAGCCACAGTATGAGAAGGATATAAAGCTGTTAGAGAGCTTCCAGAGGAGGCCAATGAAGATGGAGAAGGGCCTTGAGGGGAAGCCATAAGAGGAGTGGCTGAGGTCACTTGGTCTGTTCAGCCTGGAGAAGATTGAGGGGAGTTTTCTCACAAGCGGAAGTGCAGGGGAAAGAACGGGTCTCTTCTCTGTGCTGACCAGTGACAGGACCTGACTGAATGGCCTGAAGTTGTGTCAGGGGAGGTAGGCTGTCAGGAAAAGGTTCTTCATGCAGAGGGTGTTTGGGTACTGGAACAGGCTCCTCAGGGGAGTGGTCACAGCACCAAGCCTGACAGAGTTCAAGGAGTGTTTGGACAATGCTGTCAGGCACAGGGTGTGACTCTTGTAGTGCCCTGTGCAGAGCCAGGAGTTGGTCTTTGATGATCCTTGTGGGTCCCTTTCAACTCAGAGAATTAATATTAATAATTCTTAGAAGTCTCTGCATAATGTTGTAACCTCATCAGGTAATCTTCCTTATAATTGCATCATAATGATGCTTTAATAATCATTAATATAGGTGTTTTTTATCCGTGTTATATGTTGGTAGGTGTCGTGGGATGATCATCCCATGACAGTAGGTCTATTTAGCACTTGTAAAGTGCTTTAAGATTCCCCAAAGGAAGAAACTAAAGAAAAACTTCTCTAATTATTCTCTTCTATATAGTGTATAAAAAGGTAAGGCTATCCTTGAGTCTGCAGTGCAGCAGGACATGTGACCAGTGCATACAACTCATAAAGTAGGGAAGAGTATTGACTCACTTCTGAGAATTGAAGTGGTCCTTAGCACCTGAAGCTTATGGTCAGGAGTTAAAAAAACGAACAAAAATATACCAACATACAGCTAGTCCTTTACATTTAAACTTTTGTTCTCAAGAAAATAAAAACCAGAACTTGATCTCTTGAAGGTGTTGAGTTTATACAAGTATCCACTGATTTTAGGAGGGACCTACAGAAAGCTCAGCAATTTTGAGACACTGGAGTTAGTTTAATTATCAAATAAGGACATGGGTACCTATTTACTCTCTAATTTCTGAAAATCTCAGCCTAGATTTGTCTAAGTACAAAGTCATCTGATTATTTAGGTGCTAGCTGAGTAGAATTTCACTTTATGTATATAATTTATTGTGTTGAACGACTACCAGGTGCCATAACTGAACTAATTACAGAAACTTATTGCCATAAGTTGTACCCTTTCTTTCTCTATTCCCATGTTATAATTATTTTCTGTAGCCTTCCTAAAAGTACTCTGTAATCTCTTCACAGCAGAAACTCATTTCTTAATGAGAACTGTAAAAATACTTTGAGTGCTGCAGAAATAACAAAATAACATGAATTCTTTTCCCAATTAGTTGCAATAATGTAGAAAATGCCTTAGCCAACAGCAAATCAATACCTGTGAGAAATACTGGCAATTAAACCAGTCCTTTACAGCTGGACAATTCCAAATCTCAGAGGCTGCATCACCAGGGTTATGCAACTTCTTCTGCCACATAACACTGTCATCCAACTGGATGGGTGCTTGATTTGTAAGCCTTCTTCTAAAAAGACAACCCCAAATAAAGTTGTATGCAACTAAGTATGTTCTGATCAATTCACTCACTACTGCTTTTTTCTTAAAATAAAAAGTAAAACTCCTTAACCAGTGATCAGTTTGGCCCTTTTGCAAAAGAAGCAGTAGATATCATATTTCCCAGCTCTGCTACAAACTTGCTTATCCCAACTCTGTTACTAAGATATTCATTTTTCTGCCTGGTCCTTCCCAGATTTTAAGTCAGGATGCACCTTTAGACTCTCCCTTAATTGCACACTACTGTTCTCCCCTTCCTGTTCTATCTTTCCAGCTTTGTCCAGACATTATATGTTCCAATATGACACAGGTTTTACTCGTGTATTATAGAAAATAATACAGGCCCAGATGCCTTGTGCAGGAAGATGTGGAAATAGAGAAATAGTGTATTTGAGCTGGGTTTCACCTGCAGCAGCCAGTGTCTGGAATTTGTGCCATCCACTCTTCTGAGTGGAAAGCAATGAATGAGTTAAAATGAACAATGAATGATTTTACACAGAAACCACCAGGAATGCATATTCCTACTGGTTTGTCTTTTTGGCTACATTTGCCTTTTGAGAATACCAGTTGGGAAAATTGTTTAGAACTCAGACACAGTGAACAATAAAACTACTCTAAACTAAACTGCTAGCAAGTCAGTGTGTAGATGGAACATGTTACAGCTGTGTCAAGAAAAAGCTGTGTGGCTCAGCAAAACAGAAACTTAGGAGTGTTCCGGAGCTGAGATCTAGCAGACGTTTGGAATATAAAGGAACGTCAATCCTTGAGAAAACAGGCAACTTCAAAGATCAAAGGGCTGATTCTTCATAGCTGTCCCTTTGCAGAAACAGGAACACTGACCTTTCTGATAAAGACTTTGCATTGGTATCTTGCTGCTATAAAAATCCTTCCAACAGACAAAGTGAGACCTAGCGGCATTGTAACTGCAAGTGGAATAATTCAGAGATGCAGATTTAGAAAAATAAATACAGTACAAAATCTTTAGTTAATGACAGATTTACAGGAAAAAAAAAAAAAAACCACCAAATAAATCCAACACTATTTCTCATGTAAATGCCATCCAGCTTGCTTTTCCTCCCTCTCTCTGTCCCCAAAGAGCAAAATCCTACTGTACAATGCCTTCTGAAGGCTGTCTGCCTGCTATCCTCACTGCCCACCTACCGTAGGGAGCAGCTCCTCCCACCTGCACATAAAAGCCAAGTGCATGCTACCAGCAGCAGATCAGAGCACTTTCTCAGTCCTCCACTGTTTTGAGCCAGTGATCTTCTCTCCTTGGATCTTGTGTACTCAAGGTAAGATTACTGCTACTTCAGGTTTCTGTTCTAACCAGCTATTGTGAGGAAGTCTTAATGTGAACTCTAGCACTGCCTTGCTGGGTGGTGCTGGCTCCCCCCCGCCTTTTTTTTTTTCAGATGTAGTGTCATCTGACATTTAAGTTAGTAACAGTCTGTTGTTTTAGCAGAGAAATAAAAACAGATCTTTCTGGGAAACACTGTGGCTGGGAAAAGGTCTTCTCTCCCCTTCTGATTGATTTTGAAGAGATTAGTATACCCAGACCAATTATAACAATTTATTATACCTCTTAATAGTATCCTTCTCAGTCCAGTCAAAGTTATGAAAAAAATTCACTGTAAAGCTTCCTTAAATTCTGTTTGAGGAAAAAAAAATGCTTACTGTAATTTAAGGAAGGAACTGGGTTTTATTGCTAATATCATTTACTAGCCAGATTGAGATAATCTTGGGACTGAAGTGCATCTTCACAGGTTTCATTGCCTTTAAAAAAAGTGTGATGGAACTTAAACCCTCACAGAAGCACAGTAATAAGGCTGATGGAATTCATTATCTTGTACCAAGTATGCTTAAAGTACATATTTTACAAGCAAAGTTGTTTCTTGGAACAACAGACTTTGTGTGTCTATGAAACTTTTAGATCAGCTTGTTTATATTTTATCTACAGTTTTCTTACATAGGCATTTCTAGCATTAGAGGAAGGAATAGTCAAGCCCTCAGAGACAGCTACTGAACAGTTAAAACATTTAAAAGTGGCTTCAAAACTGTATTTGCATTCTCATCCATGCATTTATCCATCCTCACAGAGATGAATCTGTTAGTGACCAGTAGCAGTTTTCACGTTGTGTGAGTCAGTGCACTTTTAACACACAGTCACCTGTTTGAAGAAATTCCATCACAGAAATCCTAATCCTAGAATGCCTCTCTCCAATGCTCAGAGAGGAGGGAAAGCATGAGCTACCAAAAGCAAGCAGTTAAAGCTGTCTGTAAACACATATACATTCTTCAGTTAAATAGTGGTATTTTCTTCTTAATGTCTAATTCTCTTTTGAAATTGAGTCTTTTTTGGTCTTTCACAAATAGAAAGTCTTTTCTAAGAAAGAATTATGTCCACATATAACTGTACTCATATTAGCTGCAATATTTTAAACTATAGCACTGTATAACAGAAGAACTCTGCTCAAAGTACCCTTTTCTGCATACTGTATCTAAGATGTTTTCTGTATTTTATGATATCTATTCTAACTAGTAGGGAAAGGAAAACACTGCCTTCAGCTATTTGCCTGCAAGATTACATAAGTATCTTTAAAAAAACCCAAACAACAAAAATCCAAAACCCAAATAAATTGAACTCTTTGAAAACCAAAGTACAATGCTCTCTATAGCAAACTTACAGTAAAACTATTTTTGCATCCAGGTAGTTCATATAAATTGCCCACAGAAGACAGGAATAGAGCCCAATGGCTTTCCTCATAACTGGCATTAACTCTGAGCTAAAAAAATTTATTTCTTAGTTAACATCTGATTTTTACAGCAAACCTCCCCTTTCCAAAACCACCCCTGTTGTAAAACACAGATATGTGAATTTAAGTTCAATGCATACAGAATTTAGGTCTATAGTGTAACACTAAGTCTCACTTGTTCACACAGATTTTTACTCTATCAGATAAATCAACATTTTTAAGAGAGCAAATTTCATGAAAAAAAATAATGCATTTGCCACAGGAAATGTGTATATAGCAAAATACCTTTTATTAAAGCCTGCTGTGAAATGTAATGTTTTGGCATTTGAAAAATGGATTGCTGGACATATTAAGAAAACTCTATTCATAGGAATGCATCTAATTTAGATCAGAATCTCCTCTGAGCAATTTCTTTCTTAGGCTGAGTAGATAATTCAGCTTAGCATCATTTTGCAGCAGGGGATGAAGGGAAACTGCATCCAGCAGGTCTCCAAGGGAACTCAGATGTCTAGGAATGCATTTATTGACCTCTGTGCTCATCTGAAACTCCTTTTTGCAAGATCAAAGCACACTGATATTAAAATAAAAATACTGCAATTTTAAAGTAATGCTACAATCTGAATTAAAGAAAAAAAAAAAGGAAATCATTGGGAAAACAAGGAATTCAAATTTTTTTTTGAGTAATTATCATTACATTTAAGAATAATAAAGGTAAAGAGACTATATTAATTTTATCAGCCACACACCAGTTAAATGGTAAGCAGGGATGCTAAGCCACTTCTCCTGGAAGTTATGCTTAGGTTTTTTAGGTGTTTATTTAGGGCAATAATATCTACTTAAGCCACTAGTGTAACTCCCAGTGCTGCCTAAAGTGCTAGACTAGATACATAGAAACAGAGGATAAACATATCCCTGTCTGCTTATCTATGCATAGTTCTGCCACTACTACTGCTTGGGAGAAATTCTTACCTTCAGGAATTTATTTTCACACCTCTTTGTAGGGAGAGATTATGTTTTCCACTGGCTATGCTGTCACTAAATATATAAAATATTTTACTCAAGGTCACAGTGAAAATTTGTGTCAGATTTAGCTCCTGTGGTTTCCAGGCCAGCCCTTTAATCCCACACTTCATTCTGTATTCAGCCTTATGAAGTCCACCCTTTTGTAGCTGTTCTGTCTTTGCATGACTCTTTAGGGCTGAACAGCAGGGAGAATTCCAGTGACAAATCTTGAGAGAGGTAATTTACTCCTAACACTTTCAAACTTCCTGTGAAACCCTTTACAACCCCCTTAACAAGATTTACAAGTAAATCATTCTTGGAGGGTGTAAATAAACAATTAAACAAATAAGCAAATGCTCATCTCTTTCTTACATACTGTGGTTAGAGGAGTCCAACCCAATCCTGGTAGGCTGAGGAAGCAGAGATCCACTGCCTTGGACCAGAAATGATGGGCAACATCTGACTATAAGAACTCAGTCTTGGTAACACAGCAGTAGTAAAGAGCTCAAAGAAGCTCTTTTGGCTTAAGGAAAATTATTGAAAGGATCTTGTAGGGGACATTAATATTAATCTTCCTTTCTTTTCTACATTCACTATCACATGCCACTTCTATAAACATACAGGATATAATTTCATACCCATTAAAACAAGCAAGCAAGCAAGCAAACAAACAAAAAACAAAGCCCCAACCACCAGCTTTGTCCTATCCCTCTAGTTTTTAGCCCTCGAGTTAATTTATGAGGATACAGACTCATAATTGCTCCTGTGGCCTTGCAAATACTGCATTTCAAAAAAACCTCAAAACCAACAAAACAAAACCAAAACCAAATAAACAAGAAAACCACCTCACCCAACACATTCCAGTGCTCAATTTCTAGAGTTATTACCCAAGCATTGGAGGCCTTGTCTCTTAACTCTTTTAACTTAAAGATTACTGCTAAGCATGCATTGTTCATCAATAAAAATCAATGTGTGAGAGGTAACTTGAGGACTAGAAAAGGAACCATTAATGGTCATCTCACTATCTGCCATAGAATACAATTTTTATATCTCTATGAGCATATCTGCATGGCAGAATTTTCTGCTCATTTATTCTATGGCTTGCTATGTATCTCAGGGAAAGTAAGATTAAGTTTTATCTCTTAAGCTTAAATATATCCCTATTATTTTCCCTGACTTCTTTTGTCTTCCAGTTATTGTAGGTTCTTTCCTTCTACAGGGATAATTTTTAATTTTCACTATTGTCATATTTCTAAAAGAGCAATGGTTCAATGGAGGTAATGTAATGAGGAACAAGACAAGACAAAAACATCAGAGGTGGTTTGTTCTGCCTGTTAAAAAAACCAGCAAACAGTTAAGTTACAGTTAAGTTGTACTTAACTGTACAAAAACTTCTTATTTTTGCCACTTACACTTTTCAGAGTTTTGTGTAAGAATTGTTGCTTTTTTTGTGGCTTTCTCCCTGCAAACAGAAATCCCAGGAAAAGTTGTGGATCTATATATGTTCAAAAATATAATAATGAGTCCTGGTTCTGAAGCCTTTTGTGGGTCTTGAGCAATAACTGTGCCTATTCTCTGTAGTCACCAGTAAACAATTATGCTTGTTCTCCCTGCACTCCTGAAATGTTGGATGTGTTTCTGTAATTGTCCTGATGTGTAATGAATTTAATGTCTCATAATTGCACTGCAGGGAATTAATACCACTATGAAGTCTTGGGACATCTTTAGGTGATTAAAACTTCGTGCAAGTCCATATTTTATAGCAAAAGCAAGATAAATATAAGTTTGTTGCTTCTTGAATGGCAGGTGAAACTGCTGGGGGGTGAAAAGGGAGTGAGAATCAGTGCCCTCTCTTGGTTAGAAAAAACACGTGAAGCAGCCCTATGAGAGTGTTTATCAGTTCCCTCTGCTGGCTACAAAGGCCAGGCCAGATGAGCAGCTGTGTTTGCGGAGGCGAAGGTCTGAGAGTCTATTCCCAGTGCTGTGAGCCTGTGGTAAACTGATGACTGTGGTGTCTGTGCACGTCTGTGGCCATCATTCCTTATGGGGCCTCATCAACAACCACACTGAGTTCAACAGGAGGGCACTCAAAAATAATATGGACTTCCTGGTAGGTAAGAAACTTCCCACTTTGGGTTTGAGAAGCACGCTGGCAGATATGCCGTTCATAATTCTACACAGCAAGGGCATCCTTCTGTTCTGCATCACATGCACCCCTGGCTTTTTCCACCTCTTCAAGACAAATGTGTGTGTGTGCTCGTTACACTCCTTTTAGAGACATCTGGGCAGTTAGCACAAATATTCTTGGCAATCCTGAGGTGTAACACTTCAAAATGTCAGCTTCTGAGAACTCCACATTTGCAAGTAAGAAGTAAATCGGACCAAAAAGAACACTCCAACCTTCAAAAACACCAAAGCAAAACTAACAAAAACCCCACCACAAAACAAAATAGAAAAAGAACCTAACTACTTCTTTTCCATTCCTGTAGGAAAAGGCCTATATAACCTGGTTACACAACTGGAGAAACAGGTCATGCAATTTATGCAGTCACTTTGAAATAAAGTCGAGATGAAAAAAAAAATGTACTGCAAACTTAAGAAGGAGTTTTTGTTTTAAAAAAATATCCACAGCACTAAAAATCACAAACTCCTGGATCAGCTATGCCAGTTTGCTTCAGCTCCTAGGAATCTATCATAGCAACATATAGGATACATAAAACCTACCCCATTAAGGGGAGAATGAGTCAAAACTAACAGCTTGAACAGTAGATATCAAAGGTATATTAAAAGCCAGAACTTTGAAACATCTGCAGCATATGTTTCCTGCTAACTAAAAAAGCAACCACTCTTTCCAGACCAACACACTGCTGCATTCTTTGCTCTGAAAGTAAGACATGGACAGTAACACACTGTGGATTTGCATAGGGAACTCCAACCAAAGCATTTGACCATTTTTGCAACAGAAAATTTCGAAGAGTAAAACAAGTTTCTAACAAAACCTGATCTTATTACACAAAGCAACAACACATGTATGTAATGTATGTTCTCTGAAATGGAAAACTGCCCCTCATCTGACATAGTTTTCAAAGGGGCAGAATGGAAGGTGGCACAGCCCCAGGGACACACAAACCAAAGAGAATCAATTTACCACTAAAGAAATCTAGCAGTCAAGACTGCTTGTGCCAGCACATAACTCACCTCTGTTCTGCCCTTCCATTCTTCCCACCACACATGGAGTTCCAGTAAATGCACAGTATCAGAACAAGAGTCTTTATGCAGCTTGGAGACCAGAAATTCTCTTTCAGCTTGCCTTAAAGAAAAGCAGCAACAACAAAAAAGGGTTCAGATATTTCCTAGTATTTCTTTTTAAATGAAGTAGGTGATCTTAGTTGAACTCTCAGTTGATGGATATTAATGTAAAACACACAACTGGGACCCTTGTTGGCAAATCTCAGCAAGAAGTCAAGAGGTACTTGCTTTGGGTCAAAGCTGAGCAATAAAAGCAGGCATGTGAGGAAAGTTTATGTTGCCAGCATTGATAGATCTGTCACCTGCACTATAGATAAAAAGCAAATAAGCAAAGAGTAGTTAAGGAAATATATCTCACAAGCACTAGCATTCACACAAAACATATTTTAGAAAATGCAGGGGGAAAAAAAGGACAATATTCAGTACTTATTTCCTTTCAGTCAGTGGCTTGAATTGAATTTACCATAGTAGCACATCACATTGTTTGCTGCAGAAAAATGCAAAGCTTAGGCCTTTCAGAGTAAGTCTCTTGTGCTTTACTGGTTCCAAAAATGTCAGTGCTTGTCAAAGAGTTTTTGAAATAAAACCAAAACCATGTTAATAAAATGAACTTTCCAAGACAATGCTGGCCAAAACTGATTCTTAGATTTCTTTTCAGTAATAAACTGCCTCTGTAGTTGCTGAGTTGATAGGGAGAGGGATTTAAAGGATCAAAGCCAAGTTCTGGTTAACTCAGGGTAAAAAAAAAAAAGAACATTGAAAACAGAACACAAGCCCTACAGTGAATGGACAGACTTTTGCTGAAGGTGGGTAGAGCTTAGCAAAATCCAGCTATGCTTTCAAAAATGTCTGTAATCATTATTAGGCCCTAATTGAAGATATTCCAGGACAGCAGTATTCATTGTGGGTACACCTTGTGATATGCTGCTGTAGGTTACTGGACAGGCCTCAGTAGTTTAATATGAAATTCACAGGTTGAATGTTAGTTCAGAAGAGCTTCTCAGCCTATTTTTTAAGTAGTAATTCCCTAAGTGAATTAACAACTGGAAGGATTCTGCCCCATCTTAGGCCAGTCTTATGGAAGAACAGCTCAAAAAATACTCTGCAACGAAGGCTGAAGGTGTTCATGCTGAACTGAGTTCCTGCTGTGCACACAAGTTACACGCAGAGCCAGGCAGGTTCTGCTGTATGTTCATATACAGCAGATGCAGCAGCAGTTCCTATCTTCCACAGAAGAAAGTGGTGCCATAGTTGGACATTCTGTGTCTGTCACAGGAATTCCTGCTCTCCTCCAGTTCAGAAACCCTACCTAAATTTAGGAGGTCTGTGCAGTACAGTCTAAGCTGCCACTGCAAGGATGGGTTTTTTTAAGTTTCATGCTTAGGAACTCCTACAGACTGTTATTATCTTTTGGATATCTGAGCATAACTTAATACATCAGGAAACATGGAAAACATTTCAGGATTGTTTCCTAAGCTTGCATTACTAGTCTCAGCTAAAAACATTTGTTCATACAGAAAACTGTATGTTTAGCATTCAGTCCTCATACTTGATGAAAGCGTAGTTTGCAGGAATAATTTGGTTGGGTTTTTTAGTGCACTGGTATAGGATTATCAGATGGCTTTTAAATTGTAGTTTAAAGGAAATCCATTCATCTCGGGTATGTTTTGTAAGGTCACCTTCATTCCACTTTGATTTTAGGTTGCTCTTAAGCAACTAGCTGCAAATACTCAGTGTGTAAAATCCAAGCAGTGGTTAGTTCTGGCACGTGATTCTTATGGAATATTTGTATTCCACAGTCAGGACAAGACAGCTCTTCAATTCAATTTTCAAGCAAAAAAACTGCCTCTCCCTGAGTTCAGAATTCACTTGCAATGAATATTTTACATTATTCTTTGAAATACCCAATTTTCAACATCACATCTCTCACTCCTATGTTAAACACTGTCAAGAACTCAATACAAAAGGACTGACAAGCAAAATAAATTCAATTTGTGAACTGCTCAAAGACATTTTCTCTCCTACATGTACTTTGAACTTTCTACTAACTGTTTATTTCATGAAAATAAGTATTTCAAAAATAAGTAAACAGAAATCTATTATATTTTCAATGCTCCATTTGTCAAGCACATTTCAAGAGCTGGAATCTTAGCTTGATGGACATTTACAACATACACAGAGCCTCATCCTTCAAACAATGACTGGATCTGAGACCAAGAGCTGTGCCTGCAATTCCCCCAGACCTGAAGATGACTGAGGAAGTAACATGGCACTTTCTGAGGGCACCCAGTATGACAGACCTCAGCCAGGGGTGCAGCAACCCTTCCTTCCTGGCTTCTCCTTCTCTGCCACCAGAGATGATGAGGAGAAATATTTTTGCTCTCTCGACAGCTTCTAAGTCTCTTTGAGGCTTCAGGAAAACATGAAATGTTGTACCTAAAACCCCAAAGCCATCGAGCTAGGAGGGGTTTGTGCCTGCATTCTGTACATTCTGCATTCTTTGTGTGCACTATCAGTGGGCATCCTTCTTCCCAAGCTTTGTTAACTTCGCCCCAGGTCAAAGATGACAGAAGCATATGAAGGCCTAAACCTTAACATCAAGGCCTAAAGCTTAACAAGGCAATTCTACCAACAAGTAATTAGTTTTTCTACTCCCTGGACATCAATTAGAGCTTACTTGTTAGCTGCTCTGTTTCTTGGGTTAAATCTCCCTTTGCGTTGATTAGCCTTGGAATTATACAGAGATCAAACATTAAAAAACATCCTTTCTTAAGAAAATTTTACCTATTCCATGTTTTGCAACAAGTGGATTGCATTTAGCGACAACTGAGTTGTAGTGGTGTTGTAGTCTACTCTAAACCAAAATCAAACTGGCAGGGCACCCTGAGGGCTCCGCCCTGCTCCGCGGCCATTACCTGCCCATAACAGGGCCTGAGGGAAGCTGCTACGGCCGGCGGGGCAGTGACATCTCGCCCTCACCAGGCTGAGGTGGCAGCTCGCCCTCACCAGGCTGAGGTGACATTTCACCCTCACCAGGCTGAGGTGACAGCTCGCCCTCACCAGGCTGAGGTGACAGCTCGCCCTCACCAGGCTGAGGTGGCAGCTCACCCTCACCAGGCTGATGAAACATTTCACCCTCAGCAGGCTGAGGTGACAGCTCGCCCTCACCAGGCTGAGGTGACATTTCACCCTCAGCAGGCTGAGGTGACATTTCACCCTCAGCAGGCTGAGGTGAGGGCAGTGCCAGCCCAAGCCTGGCCCTGGCTCGGGGTCCCTGTCAGTCAGCCTGGGCGCCCTCGCCCTGGAGCACCTCCTGCCTGGTGTGGTGTTCGTGGTCCCCTCACGCTCCAATGCCAGCGCCATTTCTGCACGGGGGCAGTCAGAAAACTCATTTACAACTTGCGCCTCCCACTCCCAGAGGAGAGGCGAGGGCTGAGGAGAGCAGAAACTCCCCACAGCCCAGTCAGCTGAGGAGCATTTATGGAAACACAATGCATTTGAGGTTTCTTGGGTTTCGGAGATAGAGCCCCGGGGCTTTGCTTCTGCGTGCCAGCCCTCGGTGCCCCTTGGAGAAGGATCTGGGCAGTATTAGCTCACACAGATGCCGACAGTGCTGGAAAGCCAAATATGAGGGGGGTGCGGGGGGGCTCCACTCTCAGCTGGAAAGAAAATGTTGCATCATGTGAGGGGAGGCTGCTCAGAGAAAGAGAAGGAAGGCTGCTCCAGCACGCACGACAGGAGGTTCAGGGCCTTTCCGATTTCCACATCTGGAGGCAAAACTGAAGCCACTGTAAGTTAA
>VZRX01000541.1:111074-153163 GCA_013398075.1 Notiomystis cincta | reverse complement strand
AAAAAAAAAAAAAAAACACCACGTCCATTTTGAAGTTAATTTTCTTGGGTCTTAAAATCCAAAAAACCACCTGCAAAAGATACTACTGTATATGGGTATCTAGTATAAAAGTAGCCAGTCCTCTAGAGTTAAAATTCTAAACCCTCAGAACTCCCCCAAAAAATACTAGACACTTGGGTGGGATGTGAGGAAAGAAAATGATAAAACTACTGCACTCAACAGGCAGGGAGTTCAGACGGCAAACAGCGGAATGGAACAGCTTCATTTCTTTACAATGTACTCCCCTGGCCCTGCACAAAGGCTTTTAAGGCTGAGCTCTTCTGATCTGTATGTTACACCCCCTAGCATGGTGAAGCCCTGACTCATGAATAAGGGTTTGAGGCAAACAAAGAACAGGAGCTCCTGAATTTGAAGGCTTGTAAGTTGTACACAGAGAGAAGCTGACTCCTGGACTCCTGCTCCAGTCACTTTAACACAGTCCTGTTTACACAGATGATTGGTATGTCTGGAAAGACACTATGCTACAAATGCTTCACCTCCCTCTCCTGGCTTCAGAAGCATCCAAGAACCTCACACACAGAGGTTAATAAATGTATCCTTACAAGCACCCTGGCAACCTCACTCTCGTTTTAGAGGAAATGGAGGCACAGTGAAAGTTGCTGGTGTAGCATTTCAAGAGATTGCTCCTGGCCAGATTCTCAAGTGTCCTCCCATCATGATGGGAGCTAGATGGAGAGTTTTGATTCCCATTCGGGCACCTCAATGAGAACCAGATTTTTAAGAGTGATCAGCACCCAGTGGCTCTCACAATGACACTTGCAGACAGATTTTCTAAGAAGTTCCTTTGATCATCTGCCTCAGTGGAGGCAGAGAAAAATCTGATCCCATTTGTGGGTGCTGAGCACTTCTCAAAATTCTTGCTTAAGTGACCTGGCCAAGGATGCAGACTAAAATCTGAGCAGAACCCACTTTGCCTAATCCCTAGGCTAGTGATTTAACCACAAGTGTATTCTTCCATCTTCAGCAGAGAAAGAATAGACACTAGTTGGGGCAGCAATCAAAATGCCAAACAGCTGCCAGGATCCGTGCCTGCCAAGAAAAATGCCCGGATACTTGTGGGCAAACCAGACAGCCGCATTTTGGTACTTTCCTGAGAAAGAATTATTTCTAGTAGCAGTGCCAGAGTCTGGCAACCTGGTTTATGCTCTTTCCAGATGTACCTCTTTCTTTCTGGGCTAAAACCTTTGTGAACATGCCCCCAAAACAGGCACACCCTCCCCACTCTCCAGAAAAAGCAGCAGCTATCCAAACACTGTCCTGTCTCCTTTATTCTTAGAGAGCCAGGCACGCTTGGGCAAGACAACACTATTTTGTGTAATGATTGAGAAGCAGTCGTCGTGTCAGTGAAGATTCTTGTTTTCATTGAATATTTCATTCATTTTTGAACATAAGCAACCACTTAGCTGCAGTTGTGCTAGATGCAGAGGAGGAAACACATACTATTCTTGGCCGGACTTAACCTCTGTGGGAAGCAGCAGCCTTCTTAAAGCAGCCTCTGTACACTGCATGATTTAACTACATTTATGATTGTCCTGAACCTCAAGCAAGGACCTGAGCACTGGAAAGTGTAAATGTGTGCAAAACCCCCAAGCCCCAGCCTGGATCCTCTATTTTATGTCCTGTTTGGGGTCCATTTGCAAATGACAGTTTCCAAGGCCATGAGCTAAAGGCTAACTTAAAAATTCTTCTTCAAACTGACTACATTCATTCAGTTGAGATGCTGCTCTCTGTGTCACTCAGCAGCAGCTTGTTGGACTGTCTATCACAGAACCCCATGTCAGAATCCAGCTTTCATTAACTGCTCTCTGTCTTGCCTCTGTCTCCAGCTTTCAGACCACTCCCAAGTAAGTATCTGACCAGTCTGGCAATAAGAAAGATAAGGCACCCAGTCACTGGTATGTTTTAAGGGAGCACAGATATCTCATGGCAACTATTGAATGAAAATGTTTACAGAAAAATAGTTTTGTAAAACAGCTCAGACTAAGCTGTTGCTGAATGTTGAGCTCAAGCTGTATAAGCCAAAAAGCACAGCTGTATCTTTTCTAGCGACAGCTAAAACCAGCAAAGTGTACTGGAAAAACCTTTTGGGGGGCAGGGGGAAGAAAGGAGAGGAGGGAGATACTCTCCTAACAGAGGATTACACCTAGAAGCAAGTGTGGGCATTGTTCTGCTCTGTTGGTTCTATACCTGCAATAGCACACAAGACAAGTGATGACTGGGCTTCATACTTTGTTGAATGGCTCCTTTCACTTCATTCTGACATCTGCTGCAGGAATTATTGTAACAAGTCCTGTCAGAAGCTGACTTCAGAGCACTGCCTCAGTCTAATAATACAGCTTTACAAACAGAAAAGGTGAGGCAGGAAGGGATGAGCTCAGGAAGCACTTTTATGCAGGCTGTTTACTGCACATGCTTTGATGTACCTTGTGACCTAAAATGTTAGGGGGAATATCACTGGAGGAATTGGTTTATGATTAGTTATTCTCTAGGCCTTATGGTTTTGTTAATAAATTCGTCACTACAACTTTTCACTTCTTTCATCTTGCAGATTTTTGTTTATTTTAAATTCTCTTGTCCTGTCCAAGAGAAACCAAGGCATTTCAATGAAAAAGCTGGGTCAACTGAGGGCCCAGGTCAAGAAGTCTGTCTTGGGTGTCACCTCCTGTAAACTCAAAATCTAGCAACAGTTCAAAGGAAGGTCTTAGTTCAGAGAGCAGTGAGGTAATCAGGACACAGCTTGCTAGTAAAGGACTGGGAGATGTGATGCTGGAGAGGAGGTACCAGAAAGGACTGGTGAAAAAGGCTGGCAGGTTTGATAGTCCAGCCTGATGTGCCTTTGGAGAAAGAGCAAACAGGCATTCCAATGGTGACAGGAAGGGTGCTGACAGTAATGATGGTTGGGATGCAGAAGATGGACCCTTCTGTGCAACTGGCTTACTCTGGAGTCCAGGTCTTGGGACAGTAGGGCTGTCCTATTTTCCTTTTAGAGTTGGATATATCAGCACTGACTTTTTCTCCTGGTCTTAAATGTAATTTGTGGCTTACATCTATTGCATTAACAAGGTAGCACAGAGACTTAAAGGTAGGATAATCAACTCCAGATAATCAGTCTCATTATGAGATGCTGTTACTCTGGGAAGTCTGTGTTTCTGTCAAAATTTGTCAAGAAATGCACTCCAAGAATTGGGAGACATTTCCTTTTACTACTAATGTTTGCGTTTCCACTGGGAAGCTGTAGTTTTGAATTTACATATTCTGAGAAAATGTTTTGCTTAGAAATTCCTGCTTATTCCTTTGGGAAATAATTGGAATTACTTATTAAATATAATCACTTAGAATTGGAAGAAAATCCACTGTCAGGAGAGAACAGTCAGCATTTCCCAAACCATTTTTCTTTCTGTGCCCATGCAAATGATCACTTGAAATCCCTGCCTGACAAAGGTTTGTAAGAACCTGAGTCCCATTTTTAACCCAGACAAGCATTAGAGAAAACTGTACTTCAGGAAACTACACAAGGCAGCCTCCCTAAACTGAGTAGTTCTCCAGCCTTTACAGATTCATGACAAAGCAAAACAGCCTCCTGACTGAATTTACACAGCTAAATAAATAACTTTTTAAGTGTTTAAATGTCGTTGTGAAAGGAAAAAGATGAGATGTGCTGTATATCATCTCTACAAAACCAGAAGTAGTTATATTATAAATAAACAGAGTTTGCTTGGTATTAGGGACATAGGAAATTCCATTCAAGAACAGACAAATGGCACATCTTGTCTGGTATCCTGCATCTGGCACAGGCCTATAACAGATGCTTAAAATACTTGGCTCCCTTGGTCCCACAGTCTCCCCTGTTCCACCTGCCACCAACGTTATAAATCACAGTTTTCCTAACCTCTGGTGAAAGTCCCTTCCCTGCTCACTTGCATAACGTGGGAGGTGGAAGGGAGGGCCAGGGGAATTCGTATTTGCCCTGTGTGATACAAAGTTTGCCCAAACTGTGCTTCTGACTGCTGCAGAACATGTAAGGCCTGGCTGCCTGTGCTGCCCATGTAGCTGAACAAAGCAGCACAGAGGTGAGGGCTGTGCTTGGCTCCAGGGAGAGGGGGGAGCAAACCCCTTCTCACTGTTTGCACACAGGAGGCCAGCACAGCTATCAATGGCCTGGTACTAATCAGCTGCCCTCTTTCTATCAAGGCACTGCCTCCTAATTGCACCCTGCTGCTCAATGACATTTATTATCCTGGTGTTGCTTTCTTAGTAACCTCAAAAGTTTAACACATGGTGACTGAAAATTAAATGAGCTCATTGTCTGTCAAGGAGAGTTCACTTTTGCCCTTATTCCAAAGGTTATCAAAACACAGTTCATCTACTCAGTGGGCCACTTAATGCAGGTTCCCCTCTTTAGCTGACTGGTGCTTCTAGCCATTGTTATCAGTGTGACATGCCTGTATCCAACAAAACTGACTGTGACATTCTCCCTTACTTGAAATGTTACTTGCCTCCTTCATAACCAACATTAAGTTCAATGGTACAGTTGGTTAAAGGCCTCTGAAACAGACAAATGAACAATCAAAACATTCCCATTTAAAATATTAAAAATTTAAAACCCCTCTTTCATTAATTGCTTTAAAGCCTCTCTGTATTCCCCTGTGAAATATAATATTATTTTAAAAAGGCTAAAGAGACTTATGACTATAGGTAAAGCAACCAGCTATGCAAAAAGAAAAAAGAATTGCATTTGAAGGAAAAAAAAATCATGTCACTCCATTTGAGCATATTGTCTCTACAGTTGCTAAACACTGCTTTTAGAGACTGACCTAATAAATATATACATATTAATAAGGTAAAACTGAATCCTGATGGTGTGCATGGGCTGTTGGATGTCAGCTGGCTCCATGCTCAAGGATCTTCTGACTTTGGTTCCATCCTACTGAATATAACATTCAGTGTCAAAGGTCTGAATCTAGAGCAGACCTTTGATCCAGCTACCCCAAATTTTGTATCCACAAAGGGCAAGACTCTGCCACATCAATCTGCTTGAAAGAGTGGACACATTAAAGCTGCTACAGTACACTAGGAGAGGTTTGCATCCTTTAATATATTCCAAATTGATATTACATTCAATGAGGCTCAGTATTAACAGGAGCTCTGTGACTTTCTGTACTTCTTTCCTGTTTCACAAGAGCAACGACTTTCAGAATATTCATCTTATTTCAGTCAGGAACAGTCATAGAGGTTTTTCAAGGCAGACAAATGAGTCAGCCACTTGTTCCAAATAAATGGAAATGGTGTTCCAAGTTTCCTAGACAGCTTTAAAAACTACATACAGCAATTCAGCTGCTTAATCTATTATGTTCTACATCTCACATTTAAAAGGACACAAAATTGCATGCTTTTTATTCCAGATATAGGTTGTTTTGTCCACAGCAGTCCACAGCCACCTCATTTTGTCTCTGTTGTTAACTATATGCTGACCATTCCCAAGAACATAAGTAGCACTCTTCAGAGCAAAGAGAAACTGCTAAGGTTCCCAGACTGCCATAGATATCCTATATAATAGTGAACCAAATTTCCTAATGTCTGTGATTGCATTTGCCATTTATTTAACAAGGATGTTAATATTTTGCTTTCCGAGGAGAAATGTTGTAAACCTCAATTAATATATCCATTACAAAAAGGGCATGAATTACAACTTTAACTGTGCAGTAAAACAGAACATCTGCATGAATAAATAATTATAAGGAGATATATAAAGCTATAAAAATAACTTCTTTACTGCAAACCTTGCCTTAACAAGAAACATAACTCCTTCCTCCCTCAAGAAATCTGAATACACTGACTCATGTCTTTGTCTAAGTGTCATGGTAAATTTGTTCTTTTATAACATGTAGTAGTTTAGCTTTGAACTTTTGAGTTTTGGAAAAGGCAGAGTGGAAAAATGTTTTCATGGGAGAGGAGTGCACATTCCAGAGCTGTCGACTGTTACTCGTTTATGAGGCAGGGGAAAAACTACTTTGGTTTTAGGCTTTGGTTGATGCAATTTGCTGTCTGATATTTTGTGATAAACCAGAGTTTACACTGTACAAGTATTTCAGTTTTCTCTCTCATCTTTCCAACTTTTGCTTGTTCAAAATCCTGACCAAGCTTGAAACTGACTGCTATTGAGGAGAGAAAAATTACTTGTGTACAACTAGAAATAATGATCCTTTTTAATATACAAAGTAGTTCAGTGAGGAAATAACACATAGTTTTCTGTGAATTATAGAGCTGCATCAAAGCATAGTAGAGGAATGCAGTTGATATTAGTCATAAAAACAGAATAAACCAAAATGTGAGCCCTTCGCGGTGTCTTTGTAACCTGAGCAACAGTTTTAAACACAATTTTCCTGGGCCATTTCATGTTTATTTCATGTATTAATGTCTGATTATATAAAAAATATTAAAATAGGAAAATAAAATAAACTCTCTGTAGCTTATTTATTCAAGTAACATAAAAGATATCTTTTTGCTCTCCTGCCTTTTTGAAGGCTATTAACATATGTTCTTTCTTCCTTCTCTTTCTAGAAAAGAAAATGCAGATTGTCAGAATCCTTCAAATTTGATACTCAGCACTGTTATGATCTCTTCATTACTGGATGTGGAGTCTGGATATCAGAACTGGTATAGTGAAGTACTCTCCTATTACACTGAGGTAATTTTCTGACACAACTAATGAAAAAGTCTAATGCTAAAACAACACGATTAACACGTCTTTCAAAGTTTCATTTGCTAAGAACAATTATTGCCATTGAAAAGCATCTATCTTGTCCAAAATCTTCACAGACAAAGGGTAGAAACTACATGAGAATGTTAACCTCTGGCCAGAGCTGAGAACTTCTCCATTCACAAAGCCAGAAGATGTCAGGGTATTATTCTGAGAGAGGGAGGCTTTGCCAAGGACATCAACTTCTTTTCAGACACAAACTGAGATCGGTTTCTGCCTTTTGGGATAGGCATCCCTACAGTGGCCTACTTCATAAATATGACTCACTCAGCAGGAAAACTGCCTTTTTGAAAGCCCACCAGTCACTGATCAACAGTGGCACGTTTTTCCTCTAGAAAGGAACTGCACACAGCACAGGGCTGATGTGGGCACAGTGTGTTACAGGAACATGGAGCTTGGGATGCAGACAGGAAGGCATTCAGCTGCAGAATTGTAGTAAAAAATACAAGCTAAGCAGGTGGCTCTGAGGCCTGCCTATAAGCATGCAGACATGTAATTAACTTCAGAACCAAGTTATATAAAAAAGACTTTCAGAAAGTATCTCCTCCTTTCCTGGCACATCAATAATCAGTTTTCTGTCCCTTGCCCTAATAGCATTGCACAACATTCATGGTATATTAACGTGAATCCTAAAGATTGAAATGGATTGCTATAAAATCACCACTCCAGACAAAAAGAAGCAAAATGCAGAGCTAGGAGCACAGGAAAATCAGCTAAAGGATAGATATAAACAGAGCTGCTGCATGCTCCATGTTTGATTTCAAAGTAATGGAATTCCATTACAAAACAGTAACCAACATGGAACATAGTTCTTTGAGGTCATTTAAAGCCTGTCTGTTAAATTATATTCCAATTTTATTTTTTTTCCAAGGCTTCATATTTCTTATATATTTTCAGTAGTTTTTGTCCTATCTGTCTCCTAAACCAGCACTTTGGACCACTGAGAAATTGTTTGCCTAAAGCCAGAACTCTGATTTCAATACCTTTCTTTTATTAATATTCCTTTACTTACATTTCCAATCAAGGTTTGCTGCAAGTTTCTCTTTTGATGTGAGTCCACTGTACAGTACCTTGGATCTCAGCTAGAATGCACACCATGTCATATAAAAACCAATATAGCTCAGCTTTCCCAAAGTAGGTTGAATCAGGAGTTTTAAGGATAATCAAAACCATATTTTTACCAGCAAGCAGAGCCAGTAAGCCATTGAAGCTATACAAATATATTCATATACACATTGCACTTCATTAGAAAAAGAATCTCACACCCAGGAACACAAAAATCCACAATACTGAATAATTGTGGAACCAAAAAATAGAAGAATATGGTGGTCTTTGCATGAGAAGTGCATCATAAAAGGGATTCCAGTAAAACAAGGTGAATCTTCAGACTTTGTATAAACTTTTTTTATGCCTTTCTTAGCAGACATTGGAAAACTTGAAGGACTTTGTATAGAGCAGTATTACTTACAGAAGTATTTATTACTTGTATTCTTTAGGTGAAACTTAGTTATGTATGAATTGATATACAAATGTATGGAAGTGAACATAAGTGAATATAAGTTTCCAGCAAAGCCTGTCACTAAATATTTAGGACCACATAATAGTCTTTGGAAATGTCAATAGACAGGTGTCAGTCAATTTGATATTTTGTGTCAGCAGTTTATTCTACATGTGAGAATACATCTGTGTAAATGCAACAGTATATTTCTTATAGATGTTATTTATGTGCAAGTCTTTACAGAGCTTGTGTCTAGACCAAATCTGAATTTAGACTGCTGTCACTGACAGCAGAATGTACATCTTTGTTCAGTTTCTTTCATGTTTATTTTTATTTTAAATTCTGGCTTTCTTCTCACTGCTAACTACAAAGGCTGATTTATCAATATAAGTGGAAGTTACCCAAACAGAAGTTAGCCAACACAGAACAGAATCAATAGCAACAATTCATGGCCTTCTTTAGTTTGTCGTGGTTTTTTTAATGCTCAGAGCTCATACAGGCAAGAAACAATTTCCCATACCAGAGATGGAAATACTGCTCACCTCTTCATAGAATACATAGCTGAGAAATTATATTTAAGTGATTTAGTCAAAACTAAAGACTTTCCTCATCCCAAAAAGGCAGCACTGCTCAATTCAGCCAACTTGTGGCTACCTGAAAAAGGGAAGAATTTGATCACCTATGCCTGAAATCACACATTTTTAAGTTGTTCTAGCCACAGCGTAGGCACAGCTTAATGGAATGATTTCACCATGCAGAGTTATTTCCCATATTCCTTTGTTACTCCAGTAATGTAAAAAAATTCAGGAACTGGAAAGTCATATGATCCATAGAAAAGAGAATATTGTGGTTTCTAAGAAAAATATTTATTACCAAGCAAACTATTTTGATTTATTAAATGATAGCTTCCCATCATAGTGTTTTTTGATACGGTGTTTGAAACCACAACGATTGTACAAAGCCAGCACCTTATTTGTTTAAAGGCACTCACTTGTGTTTTTCTTAATAGAAGTATCAGTTCTTGACAATGCCAGGTTCACAGAAGCTTGTCCAGGAATAAATTCTTGAAAAATTATTTTTTTCCTAGAGTGTCCATTAAGCCAGGGCAGGCACTGTGTCTCACTGCTAGTCTTCTAACATTAGATTTATAGGATGTTATAATTAACAACAGGTGGTGGGCAGCACTACATGCACAGCAAGCAAAGTGAAAAGACTGGCAGCTCAAGAGCCTTTTGTGAATCATCAAAGCTTTTCCCTGGACAAAATCAGTAGTAAACCTGATAGGTTTTCTGGCAATTGTTTTGGGTTGGGCTCTTTTTGTTTGGTTTGGTTTGTTTTCTTGGGATGTTCTTTTATTCCACCACCACCTTTGATCCTTTTTCGTATCAAAGATTAGGGACCATCTGTCTGTTTTTACAGTTGTGTGGTTTTTTCATTTCTGTGTTTACTATCTATAAAATGAGACAAACTCTGCTTCCCTACTCACAGAGGACTTCTTGGAGGATTACAGACAACTCTACACAAAATTTTGGATCAATGCACATTTTTAAGAGACACTTGTTTCTCTATTATTCCAGCTCTTTCAAACTTGTGTTATGTACAAATAACAAAAAGAAAAAAAAAGGTTCAAAACACATACACCCTCCACTTCAATTCTAAGAAGTGCCATTTTTCAGCTTAGGACTGAAAAGGAGGGAGAAAGACACTGAAACACATGAACAGGCAAAAGAAAAATATGTCTTAAATGAGTTTTCATTTGCATAGCTAAATGAATACCTTTTTTTTTTCCTTCGGTTGTGAGAATATAAGCAAGGCAAGGTGTGTTGGGAAAGGCAATGACTTTGTCTAACCAAGTGAAAAAGAACATGCATCCCAAATCTACCAATAGATCTAACTTTTATAAGTAATTCTCAGTGTACTAACCTAATGTGATCATGATATTCATGAGTTAATTTCATGTTGTAATATATTGAGTATAATAAAGGAGTACTTGATTTTAATTTAAAAAATCACATCTGTTTTGGATAACCTACTACATACTCTTATGGACACTAGTAAATACTTCAAATGCACTAACTGGTAGAAAGATATAAAAAGAAAAATTTAAAAAGAAAAAATATTTAAAAGAAATGTTTTCAAAGAAAAAAAGTCACTATTCATGCTGTACAAAGAATTGGAGATTTTTCATGGATTTCACGCTCTTGACAATATTCCACGATTTTCTCTACAAATAACTCTTATACATTAAATTAATTTCTGCTGAAGTTCTTTTAGTATGTTTCTTCCTTTCATTCTTCCCACCCCAAAAAACACTTGAATCAGTGACCTTAAAGTTCTTTGCACTGCTGTATTAGAGAGCAACTACTATTATTCTAGATTTATGTTACCAGGTTGCCAACAGGAACACATGGTGCAGTGGTGAATTTATCCTGCTTGCTGCAGAGTTTGCACCTCATTAAAATTCACATAGCAGTGCTTATCTATAGCTGAGACAAACTGTGGCCCATGGGAACACTTGTTACTCTGGGTAATTAATCAGAGGTGATGGGAAATTTTTCTTAGTGTTCTTGATAATCTCTAGGGCATCATCCAACTGTGAAATTTTGGCCTTACTGAAGTGGAAAGCAAGTTTCATCAGTAACTAGAACAGGCCAAGACATTTCTCACAAAGCACTTCACGACCTGGTGTCATCTGGCAAAGTTTCTCAGTACAGTCTTTTTTCAGAGCTGGAGCAGCAGTTCATTTCTATTGAATATTTCACATGCATACATTAAAATTCCCTTCTTTTGGCAATCATAAGCATATTTTAAGAAAGGTTCTGCACATTCTTTAGGATAAATACTTTTTGAAAGGGCTTGAATCTATACTTTTAAAAAGTCTCTTAGCTCAATGAACTTGCAATCACAATCCTCAACAGGAAATTCATGGTTTTGCATGGGCAGGAAGAAAATACATAAGACTGTCAAAATTCTTGAGTATTCAAGCATATAGCTTGAAACAGCCTGAAAACTTCCCCTTTTTAGAGTGAGGCTAGCCTCAAAGATAATTTTTTTATTAGAAAAAGGAGAATCACTCCCTCCATCAGATGCTCAAAGTTGTGTTACTGAAAAAATAATACCTTAAAAAACAAACCAAAACAAAAAAACACAAACAAAAACCCAAAGAAACAAACAAAAAACAACAACAAAAAAACCCCAAACAAAACCAAACCAATAGCATTTTATTGTTGTGGTTGCTAGGCACAGGTTTTCAAATTATTTATGTTGAGACCAAAGAGAAGTGTGTTGTTCTTACTGAAGTGCTTCAGGATAGCTAAACTTCTACTGCACAGAAGTAGAAGGAAGTTCAAACCAAAAATTTTCGATTCAAAAGAAGAATATTCCTCAACCCAAAGGACTATTCAAACATCAGTCAGACCTCTTAGAAAAAGCTCAGTGATTTAGACAAGCGTTAGACAGAACTGAAACTGACTCAGCAACTTTATTTCCCTTTAGCTCTTACAGGTACAACTTTAGTATTACTGACAGTAAATGATGAATTACCATTTATTTCACATTTTTATCAACTCATCATTAGTTTAGCTATTCTTGTCCTAAATCCAAGATTTTTTTCCAGCTATATCTATTTAAAACAACATTATTTCAAGTTATAATGTATATAAAATAACTGAATCATGAACAGTTATGGTATATGGGACAGAAGTTTACAGGCTAAATTTAAATTGACTGGTATTTCATTTAAATGTTGCTGCAACACAGAGAACTGCTGAACAGATATTGATGGACAGGTTTATTGAAGCTCACAAAGAGAGCTGCAAGCTTCCTATTCCTTTTTTTGACTGACCCCTGGCTCAGAGTAAGTTTGTTCTGATTAAGAACACACTGTGTTACTGCTGGATGCTCTTGTTTTGAGTATGTTGTACTAATTTCACTGTGGCAGGAGCTAAATGAAAGCCCATTTTCTCAAATTACTAAAACAGCGTCATGAATTCTAGCATGAACATTTCAAAAAAGTTTATTTCTCATTGTGATGACTAATACAAGTTCTCCATAATAGATTCACAGAGGGATTAAGAATTTTATGAGTTTAACAAAAGTAACTGGCTCTCAGCATTAATTGCAGCATTGAAAGTCTATCCTAAACAAGTCATTGTAATGCCTGGGATCCAAGAGAGAATCAGTTCTCTTCTTTACAGGTAGATACTTAGATGGATGTAGTTTCTTGATACTACTTCTAAATGAAAGTTAATGCTGGTATTTTGCTTTTATGAAGTAACATGTTGAAATCTGCTTAGCTCACCTCCCTGAACTCAGGGATAGAGCTATATGAATTCTGTCTTAAAGAACTTACAGTCTTGCTCTAACTGTTTTAAGACCTCCACATTGCTTATCTAATCTGTGTATGTGTCCTGAGATCTGATTCAGCTATCTCAGCCTGTGAATGGCTGGAGTTAAAGCAATGTAATACATTTCACACCAGGGACAGAATTAAGTATCTCCCTGATAGTTCACATAATATTTATCCAAGTGTACATGTGCTTATATATAAAATTTTCTTAATGGTGAAGTAAAATCAAAAGTCACATAGAAACTACAAATGACACTGTATTTGGGCTACAGAAATAAAGGAAAGATAAGACAAAGGCTCTTTGTACAAATAAATTACCTTAAACCTTGTAGGTGAACAGCACAACAGAACCCATACAATTTCCAGCTCAGCAAAAATATCCTTTAGATTTCTATTCCCTTCTTAAATGAAGGAGTACTATTAAGCCTGCTAGAGACATATAGGTGGTGTGTGCTTGTCATGCTAACCAACATCCATTTAGATACTGGGACACTTGCTTTGTATCGGGAAAAATTTGTGGTAGCAGGAGAACAAAGGAAATTCAAAGTCTCTTCAAAGATTATTATGCAAACTTTACAGGTTTACTCACACAGAATTACTCATACCACACCACCAAATAGTTGAGTATGACTGCCCCCCAAAACTCTGCAAATATACATTGTAGAAACAGGCTGTATCTATAAATATTTGCCTGAGTTTAGTACTACCAACCCAGCTACAAATTTTGAAAGTAGGTTACAGAATATGCTGACCCCCACACCTGATGGATTAAAAGAAATAATTATTAATATAATTTCCTTCAAAACAAGTAATTCCCATCTTACAATATTTTGGAAACTAGTAAGAAGAAGAGCAGCTAAAGAGATCTGGATAGACTTAGACATAGATGGAAAATAATTAGATCATCCATCCCATTTTCCTGCCAATGCAGTATTGTTCCCTGCAGTACATTTTATAATGCTTAGTTTTTGAAGTCCCTTGAGAAGGGAGATTCCAGCATTTCCTTTGGATACACTGTGTCAGGCAGGTTTATCCTCCCTCTATTCAATCAAGAATTTCCTGTCTCTTCTTATTTCATCTTTCACTTAAGAATTCTTCCTCCTCCTCCTCCTTAGTGCCAAGGGCCTGTCAGGAATCCAGAAGGGACACTCTGCCTACAGGAACAGATATTCCCAGAACAAGATATTCCACAGTATGGAAACCTATAGGAGACAGTTTTAGGAGAACACTCTAGTAGGCTCTTTTTGCTGACTGCTCTTTGTGTGCCAGCTGGGCAGGATGCATCTGAAAAGTGCTTAACCGCCCTTGGTACATTTTCAGTTCTTCAGTATAAACTTTGGGGAGAGTATCTGTTAAAAGCAAAGGTTGACTGCCTCAGGTCAGGTTAGAAGGACTGCTGAATGAACATCCTGTAGTGAAAAGTAAGTACTATGCCATTACTGTTTGTCCCTTTAAATTAGTGGACATAAGAAAGAGGCCTGAAGAAAGCAGAAAAATATGGAGAAAAACATTGGCCCAGTGGTGACTGAACACAAACCCATCTGTGGTGGATGGATGTGCTCAGGAGAGGATCACATAGAGGTACAATATTGACAGTCATGCTACAGACACAGTAGCCCACAGCAACTCATTCCAAGCAGTTCTGTTGTTGACAGAGTAGTTGTGGGAAAAGATTTATTACCACTCAGCAGGCTGTGTGCAGACTCAGCATCGTGAAACCCTGATGTGTGTTCGTGAAGAGATCCCTCTGTAGTTCCTGCAAAAGCTGGTGGTTCCTAAGGAACCATGGGCCAAATATGGCCTAAGGGTTTTAGACATCTGAAGAGTCAGGTCAAGACATTCAAGACAAAGAATTTAAGTGTGGTTTGCTGAGTGGAAGTGTTAAGCTTGTCAGATTGAGTAATATAGCCTTTTAACCTGAGCAGTCCAAGCCTGCTACCTTGATGACAACATTGTACTACAAGTCATGATAAATGTCATTCTTGAACTAGAGGTTGAGCTTTGTCTTGAAAGAGCCTTGCCAGAGGATTCAGGGATATTTTCTGAGAACAACAAATGTTAAATATCTTTTTGTTCTTCAGATTCCAGCAGGTGGACTTCATAGCCATTGGTCTTGCAAAACAGTTTGCAGCAGGGAAGGATTACATTTCCATTACCTAACTCAAAAGACTGGCCAAATATAAAACAAAAATGATAAAAGAATTTGGTTGTAATTTGGTCTGTGTCTTTGAAGGGATAGAAATATTCTTGGATGTGCCCTTTGTTTTGACACATTTATGCCGATTACAAATGGAAGGGAGTTAGAGTATTATTTCCTCCAAACTGTCTCAGCCCCTCTTTGTTCTAGTGTCTCAGACAGAATCACTTTGACAGTGAAGGAACTTTCTCTTTCAGTATAATTGTTCTTGAAGGTGTTTAAAGCATCCAAAAGAGAAAAGGAAATAGTTCTACAAGTAATTTGTGGAAATCTGGAAAGTATCTATAACTTGCGAGTTATACAAGGCAATGTAATTTTAATAAATCTTTTGCTGTTCTTCTAGGAAAAAAAAACCTAGAGCCAGAAAAGCTGCATCAGTATTTTATTTAAATTAAAATTCAGAGAGCTAAATCAGTGTCTTCCTTTTCTTTTATGTTTTACTGAAACTGTCTTGGGTGCTGCTTACATCAGCATTAATTTCAGGAGTGAAAGTTAATTAGTGAGAAGCAAGACAAGCAGACCTGGAGTAAAAACAAAAACCAAAAACAGGGTAAGAATTAGATCTTTATGTACTTAATTTGAAGAACTGTAAGAGCATTCAAAAACAAGAAAAGCAGAACAAGAGTTCTGTGAAGCACAAGATTTTTGTCCCGAACTATCAAAAACTGGATGATCATCAACTGACAACCAATTTGTATTTTAAAAGATATGTCAGCCTTTAAAAAAGGGTATTTTAAATTGTGATGTGAGTACAAAAATATATATTTTTTGCTTTGAAAAGAGGGAAAAAATAATTGAGAGTATTCTGCCATGCTGGATTATTATTAATTAGCAAAACAGTAATCATTGGTCCCACCAGCACACAATGCTTCCTGCTTCAGTGATGCACTCCCTGGGAAAGGGCAGTGAAGCTCCATCTGTGTGGCTTCATTTGGTGGTAAATTCAGGTTTTCAATGAATTCTTTCCTAGTAAACTGTGGAAAGACACAGTTAAAAAGAAAGCAATGGAAAACTTGTCCTATTTTAATGGGCAAGCTTCATCCACGTCACAGAATGTTCCTGACAGCAAATAATGAGGAATCCTAAACTAAATTTTAATCTGCACCCTGACAGGAGGTGAAGAACAACCATCCACTTCTGGTGAAGGTTATGTTTATGGACAGGATTGCAGCCTGGACAAGCTTCCTCCTGTTAGAGCTCGAGGTAGTAGCTTCAGGGCAGAGACAGCACAGGAACACTGCAAAGACTTTAAGATCAACTCAATATCTGTGATGAGATTGAAAGAAAAAATACTTTCTATTGAATCAACAGTCACAGCAACTGCAAAAAAGGAAAGAAAGAACATCCTCTTCCTTAGAGCTATGCATGGAAGTTACCATCTGCAGTATTTCCAGGTATTCAATCAAGTGCACAGTTAGTCATAAAACTTACTAAAAGAAGCACAGTTCTGAGGAGAGAAATCAGATTCACAGACTTTTTCTCCTATATAAGCACAATCAGGTATTTGCCAGCACTTGGGCCAAGGTGCATAAAATTGAAAAGAGGAGGAATTTTAGGCACTTGTACCACTTCCACTCCCACCCACAAAAAGCAAAAGCTCCTAATTCACAGAAATCAAAGAACTTGTGTATCTGCTCATGTAGGAGTTTATCAGCAGAAAAACAAACAAAAAAGCAAAACCCCAAAGCCTAAATAACTCACAAAAAAACCCTGGACAGCACACATCCCCAAACACACCACAATCAGTTTGATAGGTAGGTATAAAACAGAGATGTGGGTGGGCCTTATAACACTGGTTAAAGCTATTTGATTTGCACCCTAGCAAAATAGATTAAGTCTGTTTAAGGAGACATCATCTTTTAGAACACAGGAGGAACGTTTCCTTGAGGTACATTTCCTGTTTTCCTCTCATTATTCTTTAGAATGGAGAGGGATGGTGCTTCCTTCTCTAGCTGGGGCAGATGATTCCACAGCTTGAACTACTTCGATAATAGCAGAGGAAAAAAAGCTTTCTAAGTCCAAATTCCCATGAATAAGCATATCAAGCATCTTCACAAATACTTTGCAACAGCTTCCAAGCTCATGATGGCACTGCCTTGAAACAGTCCAGTGAAGAAGATGAAATCAAGTAAATACAACAAACTGTGTTTATAATATTTTTTCACCTCTAAAATAACTTCTTTATAATGCAATTATGTTGTTCCTGGGAAGACTCGCTGCAGAGACAGAGTACAAGCTGGTTCATTCCCTTCTCCTGCAAAAGAATCTCTGTTCACCAGACAGAACTCTTTTAAGGCAAGGGACTTCTAATCCAGTTGTGGGCAGCTTATTGATTCTGTATCACTCCATGTGCATGAACCACATTCTTTAATAAGCCTTGGGGATTTTACATTGAACAGGGCAACTGGAAACCTTAGTGGCTAAGCACTTGTCACTACGGGTCTTTCAACAGAAGCCAGCTTGACATAAACAACTTCCATTTAAGTTTCAGTTGATATTTCATGCCATTTATTTCATGGATGCTGCTTCATCCCAGCTCCTTTCTATTTCATGGAACCCAATCCACTAGAAGTGGAATTTGTGGCAAGCAGTAGAGGCCATGGAAGCTGATGGAAAGCTCACTATTGTTTGTGCTGTCCACTGCAGCACCAGCTCAGCCCACAGAGCTTGGTCAGGTTTTTTAGCAATGCTGCAAAAACCACAGCCCTGCCAGCTCTGCACACAGCTACACAAACCACTGTTGCTCTTTGGGTGTGAGTGATTGCTGACAGCACCTAACTGTGAGGAGCAGAGGGCAAGTTTTGATTGTGGAGGTCACAGTCAAGTCCTCTATGAAAAAATTCCAGTGACTTTAGCTCCCACAAAGCAAACATACTGGCTAAAAACACTTGGTCTCCCTTCTCTGTCAGATATGACACTTAAGCTCTGCCAGCCACCTGAGAGTTGCTAAAATAAATATGCAGTGCTACTAGCAGGTACTGTTTCCATTTGTTTCACCCCCTCTCCATTCATGCTGTTAAGAGTTTCTCCAAAAGAAAAAGAAACCCTGTTTTTTTTGACAGGGAAGGAAGATCCCAAATTTGTATCTGCTTTCTCTAATTTACCAAAGCTTATACACGATGTAGTAATATTTGTCCAGTGAATTTGACACAAGGGACAGTATTTAGTTTAACATAATCAGTCTCTACAGAATAATTTCCCCAGATAGTAGTGTGCTTGATTTCACGTTGTTCAGACCCACCCTCTTTGTGTTGTCCATGCTACACTAACACTGCACTCAAATCAGAGAGACATATTTTATCAGATACACTGCTTATTCTTCTTTAAGGATATTTTGAGATGCAAATTCTCTAAAAAACTTAAAGAAGTAAAAATACACAGACCTGAACTCCAAGCCTCACAGAACTAAGTTGTTGTCTTTCTTTCCTTCCTTCCTTTTTAAACTATTTTGGGTTTATCCCATGATTTCATCCAAGTTTAACAATTGTTGTACTTTAGAGATAGGTTTCCTAAAGCAGGTTCCCACTTCCATGGCAAGGTCTATTGAACATTTCAAATTAATTGTATCTGTTAAGCTATTTTTATGTGATACTTCACATTTGTTTTATTGGTATAGTAGGGGAACTCAGAGTTTGCTTTTCTTATGAATATCTAATAGAAAGATTCCAATGCAGAAGCACAGCTAAAGCAGCAAGGAGGATGCTTTAATATTTCGTAATTTATTTCTGCAGTTAATTCCTTAGCTGATTCATCTGATTTCTGACTGATTTCACAGGTCACTGGACTTGCCAACACATTTTTGCTCTGAGTCACTTCTTTGCCAGACCAAAATAAAAAAAGTATCTTGAGAAAGGAAATAAACTTGTCTCTCTACCTCCGCTGCTAAATACAAGACAGGGCAGGAAATAATTATGGAGACAACAAAAAGAGTACAAGTACTTTTACTTTCTGTGTATAAGCACACATGCACTCTTCCATGAAGGAGGTAATTTAATGTATAAAATTCTAGGAAATATTTCAAACCCAACAATACTTGACTGTTTAGTCCTGAATGAGTTCTTCTTTATGGTATTTTAAATGTATAGTAAGAAAGCAACCTCTGAACTAAAGGGCTTTATATTCCCAGCTAGATCCTCTAGTCTTCCATCAGATGTCAGTGGGACTCACAAACGTGCCAATGTTACAATCCACCCTTCAAAGTGAAGAAAATTCTGCATTTAAACCAAAATACTCTGTTACTAGATAATCAGGTAATATCCTGTTATAAATGTAGCCAAAATGTCACACTAGGACAAGTTCTCCCTGAGAGAAGGCAAAACTCCTCTTCACAATGTGTTAGGGAGAGATTTCACAAGTTTTCACATCATTTGTTGGGACATCATTAACCATTTCCTATGGATATGAAACTTCAAAAACGTTACCATTTATTTATTTCTACCCAGACTTCAGTGTGCTAAATGAAACAGATTGGTTAATTGGCATCTGTAAGACCTTAAATGAATCTATGGTAAGTTCAAATGCTAACTCAATTAGGGTGTTTACACGGGGTCTTTGCACAATGTTTATGAGATGAAGTTTGAAGTAAAACCCAGACATGTTCTGTTTCTGTTTTGTACCACAAAGATTGCAGTGCAGCTAGGAAACATATTTCAGTGAGTCACATCTTGGAAAAGAAAAAGATAAATGGCTAAAAATGCAATAATAGTAGGATATCTGGAAATAAACACTAACTGAGCTAGCAGACTTTTTTGTAGTCCAGCTCACAATCACTTCTAGTCCATGTTCAGGATGTTTCTTATGCTACCCAACTTTAAAAAAAGGGAGACATTTGCTTCTCTTGATGACATTACATCTGTAAGAAAGGCAAAAGGCAACAGAATTACTTGGTGTTGCTGTCCTGTATTCAGCTGAGTAAGGCTGTAGAGGTTGAGAGTCCAGGTATTTGCCATTTCAGCTTCTAGCTTATCAACAACCTTTAACATTTAACTTTATGTCAGATCTCAGAGTTCCTTGCAAACATAACGAGCCAGTGCTTTAGTCCTGAAAAGACAGGTTCCCCTAACATGAAGCAAGAATTGAAAGCAGGAATTACATATGTACTTACAGCAGCAGAAATAGAGAGGCCAAACACCAACAATCCTGTTGCTATCATTATATGAAATTCTCTAAAAAACTTAAAGAGGGGTATTCATTACATATTTGCACATAAACATCAAAGGAAAAAGGAGAAAAGATTGCAATACATCATGAAATACAATTCATTTGTCGAAATTAAGGCCCTCGATGCATTCGAAATCGTTCCCTTGCAATTCTAACTTTTCACTTAATCCCTGCTTTTTGGCCAGGGTAAGAACTGTGTAGAAAGTCACAGGCCAGTGCCTCTGTAGAGCAGAAGAGTAGGGTAGGTTCTACAAGTAACTTTCTGGCAATATTTGGCTCCAAATGCCTCTTCTTCACCTAAATACATTCCCACAGTTGATAGTTTCTGAGTTAGGCCTACACTCTTTGTCACAAGAAACACTGCCTTGCTCATCTCCTCTGCCTCAAAGCAGAGCTTTCTTACATGGCAGAGGCTGAACCAGAAACAGGACCAAAGTAATCTTTAACCTGAAGCAACCTTTTTTTTTTTAAAATGTATTACTAGAACAGCTGCTTGCTGCATGCATTGCTTTTGCAAGCATATACTGTCATCTTTTCCAAGTCACTAGGAATTTATTTTGAAGCAAAAGCAAAGGGAAAAATATCCAACAAATCATCTGATTTATTGCAGTAACTCTCACATACATGCAGTGTTAAAGTGATCGTATGGTTGGCTGTAGAAATGCTATGTAATTCAGTTCAGTGGAAAGGTTTAAAGAATTAAGTGGTACACATATGCTTTTGTAATTACATCAAGATGTTAAGAAACCCAGTTTTTTAAAAAAGTGCTAAATCACTGTATAGGATATGCAAGCTAAAGCAAGAGCCTACTTTGGAGAGAAAAGTGAAAAGATATATTTGCCAATTTAGATAGCAAAAATTTTGGCACCTCTGAAGATCTGGAATGTGTCTACACGTAGGTGTGATTCAAAACAGTATACACACATTTCCAACAGCAAGATCTGCAATTCCTCACCATCCTACCAAAAATGCTAAAGGATTCTGATAGTCTGTGTACTACCTTGGCTGAGCCTATGTGTTCACTGGTGCCAGATGCCATTCCAAGTGGTTTTAGATTCCAGCATGGATAGCAGGACTCAGTATCCAAGAAGTCCTTAATGCTGTGTTATTTGTGAGAAGTAAAGCATGGGGGCTTACCTTTCTTTTTATTGTTTTATTTGTTTGGGCTTGTGTTTTTTGGTTTTTGTTTTGCTTGTTTGTTTTTTTAAAGAGCAATGTTTATCTAGTATGATGTTTCTTGGTTTATCCATCCATTCCTCCCCAAAAACTTTTGAGATTGCTGGGCAATTTGAAATTCATCCTGAAAGAAATCTAAAAGAAAACTATATCCTTGCACAAGTTCCTGAAAGTCAGTGGGTGAGCAGTGGGTAAAGACACAACTTGGCATCTTCACAGACAAAAAGGCAGACAAGATTCATCTGTTAGTCATTCAGTTTGGCCTCAGGAAAGCAAAGAATGCAAATCCAGGAGAAATCAAAATTCATTGGTTTTGCTGTTCACATAGCAACTTGGAAAATCCAAATCTTGCTGTCTTGGGTGATACATAAACAAACCATTAGGGATCCAATCCTGCTTCCTCACTATTGATTGAGGTAGGAAGGGAACATCAGTAGAAATACAGTGAGACAACACAGTTTAGGAAATGTCTTGGGGTGATTCTATGACAATACTGTATTGCACATCACCTGCTTGATAGTCTAAAATGCAGTGTCCAAACCAGCACAGGAACTTACTCTTGTATTCTACTCCAACACCTCATCTTCCAAACATCAGCCTGTTCAGTTGGCCTCTTTTGTATTGTGCTTGTTTGCTTATTTTAAAGTGTCACAGGATAGTTGCATGTTCCAGAAAAATGGATTTGTCTTTAAGAAATATCTGCTTGATGAGACTATGCCTCGAGGACCCAGTTTAGACTAATGATACTAAATAGCAATGATAAACACCTAATTCAGTTTTGGCCAGCATTATGCTTCAGGGTGATCTGCATGGCAGTAAGCAAGAATTCATTAGAACATTTTTCATTGGCTTAACTTGTCATGTAAAATCAGGCTATGACTCCCTTGTGGGCTAACTCAGACTACAGCTCCTGGGGTGTCATACAAAGGTAATTTCCATTAACAAAGCAGATATTTTCCTGCTTAGGCTGTACACTGAGCAAGGGAGAGAGGGGGGATAGGCTGGTTTTAATGGAAAAAAATCTCTAGAATAATCCATTATGAAAAAAGCAGACAGGGATAGGAATTTATATCCCATTTTGAAACTACATTCTGCTAACATTAGTGATTTTTTAAAAAATTGATTTTTAGCCACATGGATGTTACATTGGGTTTGAGCATGAGGGAAGAATTTACCAACTTAACCTAGTTTTGACCTGGGTTCCAAGTTCCCTTGAATAAAAAGTTATGATGATCTACCACAGCTTGTGTCCTGGGGAGAAAGAAGTGTTCAAAGCTGCTTAAGTGATATGAATGCCTATTTCCAAAACTTTTTCTGTTAGTTTCTGTGTAAACCCTATGACAAAATATGAATCCTGATCATAAAATGTCCTAGCTAGAAAAAAATGAAATATGACTTTTTCACTTCTTTTGTACTAAAGTGTTACCTTCTACTCTTAACAAAGTATCTGTAATCAGTTCGTAATCAGAATTTTATTTAAGTAGATTCAGACTTAAGTGTCTGATATTTGATGTTCAAAATATGAGCTGTTCTTATGGTAAACATGTATTTTGAAGATTTTTTTTTCTTGACTCAGTAAGGGAATGCTCAGCCTCACATTTTAAGGGCCAGAAGTTGCCATTACAGGTTTAAAAGCCTGCATGCAAGTGGATTCAGCTGCAACTCATTGCTACAAATAACGTGCCCAACAAACACATTTGTCATTTACAACTTAAGCAAAGAAGCCTAAAGAGAGTCAAAGAATTCAGCTGAACATTTCTGGATTTTTCTTTTTTCCTACTGCTTGTATGTGCTCAGAGAGACAGACTTACCAGGGTAGCTGAGTGAAAAAATAAGTTGCCATGTTAGCAACACCACTGAATATGGCACAGCAAACATACACACCAGACTGTTGCTATTATGCTAAAACAGCCACATTTCTGTCCAGCTTTCTTTCTCATGCACTGCCTGCATTCAGCATGCTGCCTCAGTGGCAGACATGTCCCACTGAATTTATTAGGAGAATGGTAATTATTCAGATCCTCTTAATTATTTATTCTTCTGTACATACTAGTGCCTGGTCCTTCCACTGCTCACTCATCTTCAGCAATGAGATTCAGCAGTTTTCCATGCAAATTCTTTTGAATATTATCCTTATCCTCATCATGCCAAATCAGGAACACACATTACCTGGGTACAAAACCAATGTTAAGATAAACACAGAATTTATGGAAGGAGAACAGCCTGATGTTTTATCTTTTTTAAAACAGAATGAGTCCTTTCCACTGCTTGTTTGTTCTTCCTCATACACAACCTTCCATTTAGCAACACATTTTAATCTGGAGGACAATTAAAAACACTTTAGATTTGTAATGAACCAGATGACAAAAAACCCAGAGCAACCATCATTCTGATCTACACATCCCACAGGATGGAAAATAGATGCCAGTGTCCAGCAAGAGGACTGTACTGAGTTTGCTTGAAAGAAAAGATGAAGGAATTACTGCACTAGTGAAAGAAAAAAAATTTAAAAGTCTTGCCTGAGAAGTGCTCATAGCACACATAGTAGAAACCTGAAAGCTTATCATGTATTCTTCTATATTTACTATTATTGAAATACCAGATTCTATGTTTTGGTTTTGTCTAGTCCTACTCATAACTTTAGGGATTAAGCAAAATGAGTTAGTAACAGATCACCTTATAAAATAGTAAAACATCCTTTAAAATGTTAAAGTCTGCAAATTTGGAAATAAACAGTTAATTACCAGAGAATGGAGTCAGGCTGCAGAAAAGAGATAAAGTGGTCATCAGCCTGTCATGAGCAGTATTGCCTCTTACAGCAATACATACCTTTCCTTTTAACACTCTGTCAGAATCCCTTCTCTCTTACCTTTGTGGCTTAGAATCTTATCTGCATCCACTGCAGGCATATTTCAAGCTTCACAGTTTTCAAACATATGCATTATAAAATATGAAAACCATCCACATAAGGGCCCAGTTTAACATTTTGCCTTCAGATAACGCTCCTACTTTCTTGAAAACAGAGCTTTGCTTACAATGAATCAGGCATAGACACAGTTCACAACAGCCACAAAATCTAGTGTGTTCCTGCCAGAGGTAATTTAGAATGAAAAATAGAAAGAGGAACTATGCTCTTCAAACTAACTCTAAACAGAGACATCATAATTATGAATGCCTTATTCCTCATCACAGTATTTTTTGTTAACAAACTCAGAATGATAAAAGGAAGGAGTTGGGTGGCATCAAATCAAGGCATTTCAGGAGCCTTTTGTGCAACATGGCTCCTCCTGTTTTATAAATCCACTTCTATAGTCCAGAAGAATGTGGGAAACATCAGATAGATTACTCTGCCTACAGGCTGGTAGAAGACATTCCCCCAGAGCAGGAACCCAAGATACCTTCCCTCCCAGGCCTGGGAAGAAGCAAACACAAGTAAGCACATTAGGTTTAGCTCCCTGTGCTCCATCTTCTACAGTCACCTGATGAGGTGGCCCTGGTAGTGTTTGTCAAGTTGATATGTTGATAATTTTCAAAAGTACTTTTTAACCTGTTCAAGACCTACTACATTTGAGTCACATTTAATTCATATTTTTCAATGGGTTATTTCAAGCCTTCCTGAAATACGAGGTTCACAAGCAGATTTACCAAATAAAATGTAAAATTCTAATATAACCCCTCCCATTTCAGGAGAGCTAACCAATACCTTTAGAACATCTCTTTTCTTCATTCTATTAACAGATACAAGATGGAGAAGTGTATGCATGTATGACATAGAGAATAGGGATTTTGGCAAATTAATTCAGAAATGGTTAAATGCTCATCCTACCTTCCCTCCTTCCTCCCCTCCCCCAAAAGTACAAAACCAAACCACAGTACTTTTTAGAGGCCTGAAGACTGAAAATCATTCCTCAGTGTTATTTTTTCAAAGTGTGGTATGGCAGATATGTTATCAGCATGAATTTTAAAAACCATTTTTATATGTATATATAAAAATATGCACACTCATTATTACTTTTCCCTCAGAAGAATGACATGTAACAAATATAAGCCCACTTCAAAAGCCTTAGCATTTCATTCTGGTTCAGAAATTCATGTTTCCATTTTCACTGTCTCCTTAAGTGTGACAGAGAAAAACAAATAAGAATATTAAAACAATACAGCAGGAGTCAAGAGCACTTACCACTTGGAAGAAGGAGGTGTAGCAAGCTGCAGCCAGCTCCAAAATGGCCCCGTTAGGGCTGTAGCTTCTTGGCTCTACCAATAATGAGGAGAAAGCCACAGAAGAAGCGCAGTGGGGAGAAACAAAGTTCTTGCTGCAGTCTCGCCAATTTTCAGATATGGTATTTTTCATTAAGAGTTAGATGTCCTCAAGAGACTATATGATTTTTGCATTTAGAAACAAAAACAAAGACCCCAGATCTTTTTGATTAAAACATATTTACATAGAAATGCAAGCACAAAGTATCAAAACAATGCTCCTACATCCAGCTTCTGAACAGCTCTAAGGACGAGGAGATGGCAATAACACACCACACAAATGGGCTGTGGGAAGGGTTATGTGAGACCAGGTGTACCTCATTACCAAGGAGGAGTTAGCAAGTGTTTTCTATCATTGCAATTCTACTTGTTCCTTCCTCCATCTTAGTTTTTCATGGTCTGTTCTTGTTATTTATTCAGTATCAAGAATATTTATTGGTGTTTTTAAAATGCTGTGCAAGTTCCAAGTCATTAAATACATTTAAAGCTAGTTAATAACTAAAAAAGCTTCTATAAGCTCCTGGAAAGTAGCTGAAAATTATCTCTTAAGACAAAACTGAGTGAAGTTAAGCCTAATTTCATGCAGGAGTCAGGACACTTGCACATGGAGAAGTGGCTGGTAGCCAGCTAGGAAATGAACTTCCAGTGCTTTGGCTAGTTTGTGATATCTGCCCATACATAGGTACTGTAATAAACATAAGATGATTTCTCTCTCTGCAAAAATAAGGAATAATTACCTCTGAATTTATTTTTGAAAGACAGGAGTAGATAAATATATTACATGGGCAATGTGAAAAAAATATCTCAGCTTATCTTACAAGAAGTTGTTCATTTGCCTGTTAGAGAATAAAATGAGGCTTAACTGCAACACACATACTTCTGACTGAAACTGTAGCCCTAAAACCACCACAGAGCTGCCACCTAAGCATGGGGGGACCTAAACTGCAAAGATGCCTTTCTTCTAGAACTTTCTCCTGTGATGGGGCCACTTGACAAGAAGAACATGAAAGACAAATTTATTAGAAGATTAGCAATGCTTGAAGTTTGAAGTTAAATGAAAACAAGAACATAGTAAAATAAGAGGTTGTGTCTCAAGAAAGGTTTATTCCTACTTTGTGACTTTGAGAGGATGTTCTGTTCATGTAACACAAGTAAGATAATTTTGCAGGTAAATATAAGAAAAGGAAATCAAAACTTGTCAGAGGAGTAAAGCAAACTTTGAAATCTGAATGAAATAACATTTTGCAATGAACATTTCCCCATACTTACACTCCTATGCTAAGAACATGCTTGAATCCTGGCAGTAAGTCACACTTACATGAATTCTACTTTACATTTCTTGCATTGAACCTGACCTCTGATGGATTCAGACATGAAATCTGAAGTCAGCCCTCCCTTTCACTTAGCCTCACTTCTTTCAGAATGACTCAACAGCAAAGTTTGTTGTTTAATGCTCTTCCATAAAACAGTTAATCCAGAGCTGACCTTATAAAACCTGACCCCTGTACATCATACTTCTGGCACAGTTTGTTTGGTGAAGAGCTGATCCCATGCACATATGGCTGGCTATTAGTGATTTGCTTTAGGTTTCCATGGAATCAGTGCAGACAAGAATGATTTTTTTTCTAATTATCCAGTCCAGAAAGCCTAAGGTGGAAAAATCGAGTAGTTCTCATGCTGATCCCTACACTAACCTCATTTACACAATAGTTAAGGTCCTGAAAGAATAACTTTTCCAAATCTTCAGGCATAAGGCAAAGGCACTGCCAGTCCTTCTGCCAACAGAAAGTCATGCAGGCAGGACTCATGTCCTCATGCAGGAACTCATTCCTGATAGATAATCAGTACCTACAATTTCCTCTGAAGAAAGTCAGAATGAAAAATACCTGCAAGACAAACTAGGCTTATGCATATATAATATGTCCATAAAGTATTACTGTTCTCATCATTGCAACAGCTCATTAGTGTACCCTAAATATTCCCCTCACTTGTATGCATATGATAGAAGCTCTGTAGCTCAGTGCTGTAATATGTAGTCCCTAACCCTAAACAAAAATATCGAGTGCCTGGACTAAGGTGCTTAAATCTGTGCTTAGCCACAAAATGCTGAGCACAACAATTCATTCTCCAAGTCTCTAGAAAGTTTCAATGCTCAGAACCTCTGAAAAGATGCCAGGCTTTAGGCAATGACATTTGGAAAATGTTGACCAAAGCTCCTTGGTTAAGCTCTACATATCTTGTTAAAGGATTTTGTAAACATGAAGAAAACAAGCAGTCATTGTGCAGGCTGAAGTGCTTGAGATACACATAAAGGAGCATTTTGATTAGAAGGATGTGATACCAATTCAACATTAGCTTGAGGTGGCTGAGAGAAGTCCACCTGATGACTGATAGATGCAAAGACACCTATAGCTGAAGTTTCTTGTTTCTGTTTGGTTTTTTTTAAGAATCACAAGTTTTGTTTTCCCCATTCCATGGACTAAACATGCAAAGTCCTTTATACCATATCTCAGGGTTTAAATAAGGCTTTTCCCAATAGGCAGCACTGTGAATAATGGAAGAACTCTTGGAAAATTTGATAGAAGACCAAAAAGCCCAGACACTAACTGTACCCTACTTACTTGATAGTTGACCATTTTCTTTCTCTTTTGCAGCAAATGCTTCTTTCCTTCTAAAGTTTTTTAGGGATCATTCTGGCAAAAGCAGAGATGTCTCTTTACACATCATAGTGTTCACTAGTTTTTAACTCAAGACAGTATTTTTCTCTTGGCTAATTGCTGTAATTCATGACTACTTGCCACAATCTTGGTAGCAGTGATGATAAAACTGATTGCATTTGTTAAAGACAGACCTGTGTTTATAGAGTTTCTTAGCAATCTTTTTTTAGGTTGGGTTCAGCTCTCAAATTGTAACTTATTTTTCATTTGAACAATCGCTGATAATTTATAAAACTGATTTCAATTTCTGTTCTTGCAATCAGTCATTCAGTTTGTGGGCACATATTTAGCTGCTTCAAATTCCACACACATCAGATGACTGGAACACACATTCAGAGGAAAGAGTGATTTGGGATATTTGGCTTTCCGAATGCCCAGCTGGAGACAGCACAACAAGGCCAACCTTCACCAAGTACAGACCACCCATTTCTGAGAACAGGATTGCCTCAAAGTGTCTCAAACTGAGGATTAGACACTTCTTAAAACTTAGGCATGCTGTCATCTTTTGTATCATCTATAATACTAGAGTTACTATTTTTTAAAAAAGTAAGGAAGGTGAGACATAAATGTTCAATACTTTTAAAAAACAGGTGCAATTTTCTGTTTGTGACAGCATCATGGATTGCTCTAGAAGTCTCAGCACTTTGGAGCCACAAATAAAATAAAACTGAAATCTTAATCAGACAAAATCTTTCTTTTCCCTGCTAGTTTAAGCTGGAGAAAGAGGAATAGAAGAAATCTATAACATATGAGCAAAATTATCTCTAAATGGAGTGTTTAAAAATTTTTCCATCAGGCATCAGTAGATGGGTCTTTAAATGAAAGCCAAGTATTACAATGGCATCTATTTTAGTTCTTGCATTCCAAGAGAGAAAATAAGAGCCAGATAAGTTAGTCTGTGTTGACATGTAAAGTACATCACTCCCATTAGAAGGGCTGTTGTGGATCTGAATGACCCAAAAGATGCTCTGTGGCTCAACTGAATACCAGAGAACAGAAGCGTAAATTAATTTGGACATGGGTAATTCAATTGTAGTTATTGCACTTCTGAATCAGCCTGTAAGTAAACTTCCACCAGACAGAAAGCACCTGGAAAAGCTCTGCTAAGAGGGCTTGATTCTTTGACAGCTTTGGATGACAGCCTACATAAACAGAGAGCCAAGAAAGAGAGACACTGTCCTGTTTGTTCACTACAGCATTGCTTTTTAAATTGCCTCCAAAAGCCCAAATTTACAATTAGAAAGCCTTCTTTACAAGGACAGCATATAATTGCATGTTTGGGGGTTTCAATATATGCTTGATATTTTCAGCACTCCTCACTCCCACTTATGCTGGTTTTCTTTCAGTGCTTATACCTCATTCTCCCCTGAAAGCTCTAAAGCTGAAATTTGTGCACACACAAAAGCTTCACATCTTAGTTATTAACTTCATGTATGACATCACTTCCTTTTGTTGTTTATAAGCAAGAAGATTGTTCAGAAACATCCTGATCTAAATCTGAAATCCATTAGATTTGTGTAATTTAAATGAATTGAAAAAAAAATTAATCTTTATTTAGATAAAACAATGAGAAAATCAACATGATGTCAAACTGAGACTGATTTCAGTAGTAATGACAGTAACTGATTAGCTTCATTCTGCTTAACAATGCTGTTTACATTCTTCTTGACTCTCCTTAAAGTCTATTATTTTAAAGCTCAAGGGATTTCTCTTATGCACATCTGCAAATTCAATGTCAGATCCAGATTCGCATTTTGGTGGTGAATCAAGCTGGCCTCAGTTCACCCAATGAGAGCCCAGTTTTTACCAGACAAACAAATTGAGGTGACTTAATACTTGTGGGGTTTAACTGACATATTTCCTTGATTTTGCCATCTTTTTTTCACTTCTAATGAATCAAACCTATTACTACACACTGTTGATAAATTGAAGATGATAGGAGAGAACAGTTGAGAAATATCTGACACTACCAGCCCTTCAAAGGGAGGGTTACATTTTTTTAAAGGATTGAGAAAGAGAACTAATGTTTAAGGATATTTTTTAAAATTTAAACTATATTAACGAGAAATGAGGCATGCCAGAAATATTCAAAAATACTGCATCTTTATGTCTCAGTGGCATACACATATTAGTTATGACACAGGTTATCGTTATGTATTCTCTTTATATAAATGTTGGTAATAAAAGTCTGATCAGAACGTCAACAGATCAGGAATTTACTTAAATTCTTGGAAAATGAAAAAGCTGAGACTTGTTCACATGTATACAAATCTGAGATGTAGATGCAGTTGTTTAACTGCACTACAAACATGAAGTCAGAATTGAATGATGCAAAAAGAGAGAGACAATTTGTTACTTTGTGTCTAGCTATGACCTAAGCCAAGTTAGGAAGTGACGTGAATTGGACTTTTTCCACCAATGGGAATGAAACTTGGCTGCTTGCATCTTTGTGCAGAGAGATACTTGACCCTACACAGAGCTCAGCAACAAGACCTAAGGCTTGGCACTGCCAGTGGCTTGCTGGGAACCTTCAGGCAAATGATTCCTTCCACATTCCTTTGTTTTCCTAACTCTCAGCTGGTAGTAACAAAATTTATTCATACTTACCCTCGAAAGTCTTGTGGCTGTAAGTTGTCTTCAGCTCTAGCCAGCATTACTACAAAACTGGCAGTGTTAGGTACTTCATTTTGTTGAGAGCAGAGACATAATTTCACTTTCTCCAGTTGTGGGACCTCAGCATGCTCACAAAAGAAGCAATACCCACTCCCAATTGTTTTTAAATCCAGACTGAAAACCAACAGTCTACTTGGTAATGCTATTTCCAGTGGGCTATTTACACTTTCCCATACATTTGTTGTTATACTGTTGGTTCACAGGCTTTTCCACCGAGTGGGAATGAGATTGGGCTGCTCATATCAGCAGTTTCAGTTTGCTGCTGAGCAACAGCAATTCATGAGACCTGAAGAGTGATCTTGTGCCTGTTGCTCGCACTGACTTGTATTGATCACTCCCCAAGTTCTTTCAGGAGAGGCACTGAGATTAATTAATAATCAAAGACTTGCTCAGGCTGAGAGAAGAGACAGCATCCATGTGTAAGCCTAATCAGAATAATCTCCTCCTGTCACTCTCAGTTTTCTGCTGTAAAGACAGACTCATTTAAAATATTGTAGAATACTTTCTGGGTCATGTAGAGCACAGAGTTTTCTGCTGATATCATTCAATGCAGTGAAAAAAGTCAGAGGACCAGTTTGAACTGAATCACAGGCATTTCTGCTGAGAAAGCAACAGCTGCCTCAGAGACACTGAACAATGAGGTCTGCTTTGAAGAGCTAATGCAAGTTTATTTGCTCTGCAACAGAGCAAACCTTCAGTTCTGATTTTTTTGAAACATTCTTTCAATAGTTTAGCCTGGGTTTTGAACAACATTTACAGAATTAAGCACTCTAGCAGACTGCTGCCAACAAAGGTTGCTTAATTCCTCAGTAAAGTGGGAGTCTTGTTATTTAAATAAAGTAGCTACTGTAGTAGATTTGCAGATATGTTAAGAGTATTACAGGATCTAGAAGTAGATTTAGGAAGAAAATACTATAAAGCAGGAAAAAATTGAACAGAGTACTTATTGAAACTTGAAAGACATTATGACATGTGATGTGATTGCATCAGATAAGAGCAGGTGGAACTGTGTTACCTGTACATGCAGTGTAATGCATGTTGCAAAGTGACACTTGATTATGGTTAGGCTTCCCTTTAAAACACAGTCACCTTTTAAATCTACCACTGCCAATTACATTGGAGGAAGAAGACAGAAGCCACAGGATTCTTCTCTCTGCAAACCACCACATTATGTTTTCCTAAGCACTAGTATGTTACTCACAATTTTTTGTCTGAAACTGGACTGTGAATTCATATGCCATAGGTTCACTGTGACAGGACAGCAGCTGCTGCATTACCAGGGGAACCACAGCAACACAGACTATTATCTAATGCCTTCACTGTGGTGAAAGGGTCACTTTGCCATAGCTATTCTGGAAAAAATTTCACAGTCAACTCAGTTTCCAGCTTTCATTCTGCTTTACTCACCAAAATGGAAGGAGTAAGTGCTATGTTATCACCTGATCACTGTGAGTTCCTCCAAATCCAGCATTTTAGTACAAGTAAGCACACCCTGTAGTTTGTCCAGCATCTTTCTAAGTCAACCAGAAAGACAGAGAGAACCCAAAAGCCACAGCCATGCACAGAAGCTTTAACTGAGTCCTGAAGCCCCAGGAGGGGGATCCTTGCTGCTGACCCTTTCACAGGAAGGGAGTTGCATGACTATCCCACTGGAACCTTTCAGGCTTGTATTCCCAAGTGTAGACAGTTACATGGTTTTACTGTCTAAGTTACACTACACAAAAGCAACCAGAGAGTCTTCTGCAAGTAGGAACAGCTCAGTGGAGCTTTGACATTGTTTTCTTTCCCTGGCCCGTGGTACATTACAGCAGATGGGCTGCCTGTTGCTGCAGGTTGATGGCTGATTCTGCATGCTTTGAAACAAGGTGTCAGGCTTTGATTAAAAACCTCACATAAAAACAGACATCTCTGTGTTCAGCTAGTGATATAGACACTGGAAAGACACAACCAGTCTAGATTTTTTCAGCTTGTGAAAGTTTATCTGTTAGACCAACCTCTTGAACAAGCACTCTGGGATTTTATGAAAAAAATTACTTCAAGAGAAGCATTCTCCCAGCACTCTCAAAAACCTGTATGCAAATTTGCTCCCTTTAGAGAATAAACGAGGGGTTTAGCAGACTCAGCTGCAGAGGTTTTATTGGCAGGTTATTAAAAGTTGCAATTTTTTTTAATGTAACTTCAAGAAGAAAATTTTGACACTTACAGGAGACTGACAATACTAAAATACGGAGGAAGAAAGAGACACTTAGCAAAATACATGAGCAAAAACCAGAGCTGGTTCTCCCCAGAGCTTGCTTTGCATAAATTATTTATGATCTCCATTGAAGCCCATGGATCTGCATAAATTTAAAGAGGAGTCAGTCAATGCATTTGCTGCACAAAGTGAATGCACAGGAATTCTTCCCTTTCACTATATTCTTGGAAGATGTTTTGCTACTAGAAATTGCAAACCAACTAAGCATTGAAAAGTGCTTTTCCCCAACACCACTGAATGGTCTGGTTTATGACTTTGGGATGATAACAAACTCTGGAATCAATCAGGTTTTAATGTAAGGTGTGATCTATCTTTTTTTCTCTACTAGATATTTATTACGTTAATAATATTCGTTTGGTATCTCAGCTTTCCCATTGTTTGGGACTACAGATATCTCCTGTATATAAATATTTCATGAACTACTCAGACCGTGGAGATACACATATAAATCATCAGCAATTGTAGAGAAATTCTGGCATGTTTCAAGTCTATGGCGAAACTTTCCTTGACTTCAGCAAGGATCACATTTTGCCTCTGCCCCCTTTGCAATGTGTCTAGCAGGTGTCATTGCCCTTTCAGTGCCAGCTGTCAGCAGGTGTCTTTGCTAGAAGTTCCAAATAACAGCATTTGCCTTATTATGCAGCATATTAAAACTGTATTTTCTGTTGGCTCACACTGAGCTTTCAGTCCAAGGTGGAGGTTGTGACATCTGCTCAAATGAGATTGCATAGTGCTGGAATGAATTCCCAGATCATTGCTCAGTGTGTTTGGAGCTAATAGAACCATAAATTGAAGTTGATTTGTATTCTATATGGCCAGAGAGTTGCAATAAAGCCTTAGGATGGTTGGATCTTCCAAAGCACCCTGCCAGTTAGAACTGTTGTTTATACCATTGACCTATTTGAGCAACTGTCCAGCACTGTGTTGCATCCAGTAGGTTTCTGTGCTGGCATGTGGCAAACACGTGAGCAAATCATCTGGGTATAGAAATAATAATACTAGCAAATATCTTGGATCTGTAGCACAGCTTTCAGTCCAAGAGCTTTAAATAACTACACATGTTAATTAATCTCTTCCAGCTTCCATTAGGAGGTGGGTAAATGTTAATATAATCACTCTGTAGATGGGAAGACGTTAGCACAGAGCTGTTAAGTGGCCTGCCTGCTGCCTGATATGACTTCTGTGGGAGGTGGGCCCTGCACATAATAAGGCTGTTTCTCGTGTGCTCTCAAGCAAACCAAGTCAGCTGAAGATAAGTTGACAACATATCTCTACATGTTATGCCCAATTTACTCCTGTCTATTTCAGTCTCAGAATAGGAGCTACCATGTAGGTGACACAAGGCTTCTTGAAAACCACATTTCATATCCTCTGCTCAAGATACTCCTGTTCAATGAACTGGAGACCTCTGCAAGAATCCATACCTCTAAGTAATGGAGAGTTCATCTTTGGGGGAAAATTAACCCACAGGGATATCTTTCTATCTTTCTTTGAAGAAGACCTCATTTTAGGAGAATGAAATACTCATTTTCTCTTGTGATTTTTGGGAGTCAGTATATCTGATTTTCCCCATCCTTTGTCATTGTCATCCCATATCCATCCTCAGATATTTTTACACTTCTTTCCCCAATAAAAATTCACCTGAAAATAGTGATATAAAAATAGGACATTAATAGTTCTGCAGTTCTGTTGCTGGTTTTGATCTCTAACACAGCTGTATCTATCAGTCAGATACAAATTTGACCCATCTTCCTTCATCAGACCTCATCCTATTCAAGTTCAGTTTTAAATTAAAATAGCCATATCCTTTGTTTTACTGTTTTCATTACCAAATATGGTATCTACTAATCCTGCCAGCTATCCTGCTAAGATCTGAAATAGCTTTTTAATGTTTGCCAGACCTAAAACTTATCTCAGTCAACCTTGTACTATTATTGCCTAAGAAATTAAAGGCATTAACCAGCTGCTGGTGAAGGTAAGTAATTTCATGGTTTTGTTTGCATTTGTCAGTTTTTGAGGGAAGAAATGGCTGGCATTTTTCCAGTTCCCAAAAGCTAAGGATTCCATTTAACTCTGTGCTTCCATCCAGGTTTAGACCACCACTTCTGAGCATGGTATCTGAGGTCATCCCATGAAATCAACAATAATATGTAAATCCCTAGGAAATACTCAAGTCCCAAGGAAATTCAAGGCCAGACTGGGTGGGGCTCTGAGCAACTTGGTCTAGTTGAAGGTGTCCTTGCCTACAGCAGGGACGCTGGAACCAAATGATCTTCAAGGGCCCCTTCCAACCCAAACCATTCTAAGATTATATGACACCCACCTCCCTATGACTTGGACACCTGTGAAGGTGTTTAAGTCTGTTAAATTCTCCATACTTTAAGTCATGGAAACAGAGAACAGATTTATTTTCTAGCACATATAACACAGAAATGATCTGCAGGTAAGGTTATATCCATGGTGGAAGTTACAAGTTTATAGATCACTTTGACTGTCATATCACTCTGATGTTTTCCAGAAGAAGGATGGAACCTACCTATAAAGTGGTTTTGTAACTCTTGTAACATATGGCTTCAGATTAGTTCAGGTTAAAATACCAAGGATAAAAGAAAGAGGGCTTAAATCCTGGAGAGTTCTTCCATATGCATGCAAATTTGATTTTAGTACTAATTGCAATTTGAACTCCAGAACAGAGAAGTTATATTGCCATGTTCAGATGGCTACAATATGGAGAACAGTTTAGATTTAGCCACTCCATCCCACTTTATCAAAATCCTTCTTGCTACCTCCTGAAAAGACTGTCATCAGACTCAATTCTACATTTATGGAAGAGTAAAATGAAATAAATGAACTGATTCAGAACTAATATCATTCTGAATTTGTTCTGAATTGATCTAAAGTGATACACATCTGATTTATACTTTAAAGGACTGTTTCTACTCTGCTGGCCAGAATATTGTCAGCATCCTACAATCCATCTTTATTCAAGATCTGAACTTTCTACACATCTTCATAAATTCAGAAGTGTCAGAACTGTGACTGGAACCATTCTATCCCCAAAGTCCTTCTGTTTACTCAGAAGAGGTATCTATCTTTAGAATAAGAATTAATATATCTTTTTATTCTCAGGAATTCATCACAGCCTGGACTTCTGTGGCTTTTTATAGCTGAAATATTTACAGAATCTCTGCTTAGTTATATTTCCATCCAAATGTTCTTTCTGTAGCTGCCTGTAGGACTTCAGATAAGTCAAAGTACTTACTTCATTTTGCAGTTCTTGTGCTATTTCTTATTGTTCAAATTTGAGAAAACTTTTAATGCCCCATGGCAGGAAGGATGGAACTAGGGGTTCTTTAGAGTCCCTTCCAATCCAAATCATTCTATGTTCAATTAATGTCATCATTCTTATCGGTCCATTTTATTAACTATATATATTCAATGGCACCTGCCATGTTTATTGCATGACATGCCTGACATCTGAGCATCACTGCTGGCTTGTCATACAACTCACCTTAGAGCTGCTGTCTCTTTGAAGCTTTTAATTTCCACAGCAGTGCACCTGAGAGCCTGATGCACTCACATGTGTAAATACCACCTACAGAAACACAGCAAGTGATGTAACTCAGAGCACAAATTCCAAGCATGATAGAAACACACTATGTGCTATAAGTTTTAATTGGCAAAGTACACTTGTAAGATAAAAATAATTCGGTGCTTTTTGGGGTTAGGGAGTCAAGTGGCAGGGGAACATAAGGTCTGGTTGAGTTCACAGGACTAATCCCAAGTGCAACACAGTTCAAGAGGTGGGATGTGTCATAATTCCTTCAAATGCACAAGCAGTGCTTGTGCTGCTGTTCCTGGATAAGGCCCCATGTTCCTGTAGAAAGGAATGCTGACCCACTAAGACCCATCTCCCTGAGACAGGGAGTAGCTCCTTCCTATTCCACACACCTCTTAAACATCTCCTGACCAACCATGGGGACACAACTGAGCCTCATTCCAGCCACAAAATGGGAGTAGTGCCTCTTCCCTACCTCACAAGGTACTGTGAAGATAAATATGTGAATATTTAGGTACTACTGTAAAGATGACCAAATAAGCCACTGGCATGAGTTTATTGGGTACTATATTAGCATGGAGAGGAATTCTCCTTCTTGCCTGTAATGGGAAACTCCTAAAATCTTGCCTTAAAAGGAACAGACAATAAACAGCATGAATCCCTAAGGGGAATGAAGAGGAGGTCATACTTTACAGTCCACGTAGACATTTTACTTCCAAGGGGAGCATTTGGAACATATTCTCAGTATTTTTTCCTCTGTAAACCTGAAAGCATTTTCCTCTGTGATGAAATGTACAAATTTAACATTTCTCCTTTTTGGTAAATAATACTAGACCATGTTCCTTTTCATTTCCTCCTCCCAGCCCGAGTATAAAACATGTCTGTTTGAGTATGTTTAATGGCTTTATTTAAGAGGCAAAGTATGGTAAAAAAGAAAACCACCCATACTTTCCTGCCATTGGTATTTTTCTCTCTGCTAAGTATGGGGGCATTTCCACCACTTTATGATAAGCCCCTATTCAGCAAAGAATCTCATCATGTACACAACTCAATGTCTAACACTTGCTCTCAAAAATAAATGAGATGCCTGTTTAATGACTTCATCAACTTAGTGCTCTGGAGACTTGAACAGAAAGGTTTTGTCTTTTCTTTATGATGTGAGATTCTATAATGCCTATGTAGAAACTGTTTGGCAATTTCATCTCCTTTAAGCTTTTCCATTTGCAAAAAATCAAAGGTATAGAGTGTTCTGTATTCAGTTAGCTGGGTATCAGCAATGAAAGACACGATTTACTTTTGTTTGTTTGCTTGTTTGTGCACATGCACAGTATGCAGATGACAGACAAGGTTGTTCTTTGCCCTTATATATTTAATCTGGATTATATTCATGGAGTTTAGATCAATTCTTTCAAATATACACTATATTAGCACAGTCCTTATGGATCTCCTTAACTTTTAGAGAGAAATTACATAAAAGAATGTGGTGTGGGTCATGGAGTTTAGCCAAACAAATCAATAAAGCAGCAAGAATTGCTTGGTGCCAATCAGGGTAAGGAATGCTACCTATACTTGTGGTAAACAGAGCACATTGGTCAGTGCATGATATATTAGCAAACTATGTGTTCTAACTTTTTATTAGATTATATAAAAAAATGTGCACTTCACTTCATTTTTCCTTAAAATATGAGACTAAGCTGATAAAAATTCCAGAATGGATAAAGAATTGGTTTGTTGAGATTGGCAGCAGTAAGGAACTGGAAGGTTTACATTTATTTTCTTTTATTTTTTCTTCCTTTGTTTTTTTTTCTTTAAGAGGCACACATAAATAACCTGACTAACTTACACCATGCCCTTTATACCAACTGTTTCCTTTTAAAAGTACCTCTCCCAGAAACAGCTAGGCTTGGCTGCACTAGCAAATCCTTCTATGTGTTAGTTAGAATCAGGAAAAATTTCAAGACAGAAGTTCAGTAGTCCTAACAGAGTTTAGATTTCATCATAAATTTGAATTTCTGTCCAAGTTCATGGTGTAGAAACATACCAGAGAGAAACAAGCAGTGATACATAACTGTCCTGAAGGCCTGGCAGAATTTCTGTCTGGACCAATAATACCTCCTTATAATCTTCTTGGCCCTCAGAGGCCTACTCCTTAATTGCAGTTCAGCGTGCTCCAACAAACCTTTTCAGGGAGGTGGTTTTGTAGGAATTGCTTTGGCTGAAATGCCTGAGAAGCTTATCACAGTTATAAGCCACTATTAACAAGAAACACATCTTGTGATAGTTCAAGTATCACTAAAGAAATGGAGTACCATTACCCCAAGTGCTTATGTTTACTTCTCACACATTGCCTGGTAAGCAAAAAGTAATTTATTGATTTCATGGACTAAACAAAATACAACAACTATACCTATTTGCAAACAAGTTGCAATCACACCCCATTAGCCTCTGATAGCCCAGTCACAAAGAATCAAGTTACTGATGTTTGATGGATTACAGAAAATGTGTTTTATACCTATACAACAAATCCAAAGTACTGCATAAACTAAGAAGGTAGAAAAATTCATCAGGCATGATGAGGTAAATTAAAAATGGAGAAAAAGGAGAACTTTCTTTTATTGCCTTAGGAGAAGCCCTTTACAGCTAGATACTGAAAGCATTGTGCTGGTTCCTAATTATTCAGACATGTATTTCTCTGAATAAAGTCCACAGAAGTTGTTCGGTCAAGACCACCCATTTAGTTCTTAAATTTTCACCATTAGTCCACAAAGTATCTGTTCACTTTCCATGTTTAATGTCTCCTACATAGCATGAAAAAGTGGCATAAAAGCAGCCCAGCTCAGCATGGTATGCACTGAACAGCTACTTTTGTTATCATGTGAGGAAAAGATAGATTTTGGTGGGGAGTGGGTAGGAACAGGGCCCCTGCTCACAACTAGAAGAACAAACAAGTGATGCTCAGCACAGCTAATACTTAGCTACCTAATTCACTCTCATGATGAGAAACACAGCTTCACTTCAATCCTAAGGAGCAACTGTTGGGAGTTTACAGCACACATACAATTGGACTGAAGTTATCACAAATGGCAAAATAACAGGTCTCCACCTAGATGCTTAAATCCTTTCCCAATGTTTGCTGGAGTGGGGCCTGGCAGTTTGAAGTGTCTGTCAGGTCCATATTGAAGCCCCCATGGTGCAGCCAGGGAAGCTGGAAATTGATAGAGCATAGATCTCCCTCAAGGACTCTGCCTGCCTCCATCAGGTACCACAAAAAGCACAACCTTTCCCAAGAGCTGAGGGTGCTGATAAGCTCATGAAGGATGTTTACTGTCTTACTGACTTGAGCTCCTTGTTGGATACTGGCTCAAGAAGAGGGAATGAAAAAACAGAATACTCAGGTCCTAGGAAGCAGAATACCTTGCTCACTCAACAGTGAGCCAGATTATAGATAATATTACCTGATCACATCAGATGGAGTGAGTAATGTTTCTTCTGAAGTCCAGTAATGAGTGGCAACCTACTGAGAGCGTAGCCAGTGTGACTGATCCTAACTACTGTCCTCTAAATGGACAAGAGATTATGCTTCATATGCAGACTGTTAGCCACATACACTGAAACAGTAAATTACCTGTAAAAGGCAGTCAGAGTGATTCTTTTCAAAGACAGAAAACACAAGATTTTGTAAGCAGCACAGAAATCCCATAAAGCTAACAGGAGTACTATCTGAATGATTCTGAATTTACTAGAATGGGGAAATAAAATAGGCAAGAGGATGCCATGACATCTCTTCCTTCTGTTATTACTCTCAGTCACTGGTAGAAACTTGGCAGACCATTTCTGAAGCGACTGCAACAAATTCAATTTTTCTTCTCTTTTATTTGTGTGTCTGTGAAGAAGCATAAAAAAGCTTTTACCTCGGTGTTACTCAAAGTTTTGGTTATGATTCAAGCATCTCAAAATATTGAGAATAATTGCAACATTATGTGCTGCCAACATTTGCAGTACAAAACTCTGCGTCTTTCTCACACTTTATTTAAAAAAGAACATTTTGCACCTCAATAGCTAGTTGTGGTTTTGGATCTTAAAGTTCTAAGGGTTTTGATCTGTTCTGATTCCCACCCCTTCTGTCTCATTTTTCTCATGGTTTAGAACAAAATATTAATGTGACTCATCTGTCATAAGTAATTTTCATATCCTCTATCTTCTATTTTGGTGTGTGCTGAGACAAAAGCTGTAGTTATGTAAAAATATTTGTGTATTTTTATAATGGAAGATATTAATCACAGGTACTTCAAGCAAAAAAGAGAGCAATGTCAGGAGAAAAGTGAATTATAAATGAAAGCAACTTATATATATTATAATTAATAAATACTTTAAAACATGCTATTTCAATTTACTATTTCTTAGTATTAAATATTACAGCTGTCATCTCTGGAACACTGGAAAAGGAAATAATAAATGGAAAAAAAATTGAGTTCATGGATTGTCTTATTCAAAGTGAGGGCCAACTTTGATACCAAAACATTTACAAGAACACTAATTATACTTGGAAAGCTGGAATTCACAATTGCAAATGTCAGGATGTTGATGTGTTCTGGTACAGTTTAGGAAATCCTATGTAGCATGCTACTTTCAAAAAATGCAATTATGTGTATACATTCCTGTGACTTTTCTCCAGATCAACCTTCTATCCCACAGTAGTACTTTCTCACAAAAAACCCTTAAAAATTCTCTAGAAAACGGAACAATCAATCAGTACAGAAGTGATTTTGCTACAGAGGCATTTCCGACACTCGACCAGATTTTTCTTCTCTCCCTCAAACAGGAGACTGAAATATTTTACTAAGTGGATCCAGTTCAGGGCAAGCCTCATTCCACGAAAGTCATTTGCATTTGGGCTGAATATTGAATCAGCAGGACTTAAATACCTGCTTAGAATAGAAGTAATATTTCTGTGACTACTTAAATTAACTAGGAATCATGCTGTTTCTGTGTTAGGAGAGAGAATACAGTGATTTTGTGATTTTCTGCCTTTCTGCTTTTGTCTTTCCACACTTGAATTGCAAACAGAAAATGTTTAACACTCAGTTAATACCTGCAGGTAGCAGAGTGAAAAAGAGAGAAGACTGCAAGCCACCTCACTATATTTGAAGATTTAGTACACAGAAAATAAGTTCTTTCTTTTCACAATTTTGCACAAAGTAACTCTTAAAAGCAGAGCAAGGAAAACTCTATCCATCAGAAAATTCAATGCTTAAACGTTCTCTTAGGGAATGATTTCTTTCATTCTCCTCTCTCTCATATTCCCTACCTCCCTTCCTTCCTTCTCCAAGAAGCCTTCTTGGGAGTTATTTTCTCCACAGCAAAAAAAGACTTCTGTTGCTTCAAGCTGCTCAGCATTGTGGCTTGTACTTGGGATTTCTCCAAATAGTC
>VZRX01000541.1:14257-110926 GCA_013398075.1 Notiomystis cincta | reverse complement strand
GGGATTTCTCCAAATAGTCCATATATATATATATATATATGCACATGATTGAATAAGACAGGGAAGCCAGTTATTGTATCAGTAGGAAATCATTCAAGAGATTATTTTTTCAGGTTAAAAAAAAATTACTGCACCATTACAGGTTTTCAGTTCTGAAAGTAGTGAAGTGGAAGAATGCACATCAAGTGATTGGTCTCAGGACATGAAGAGCTGGATAATAATATTAGATGAATGTTGAAGAAAGCATCTCAAAGTGGCCAGGAGTTCCCCTAAGAAAAATCAGTGGGAGCCTGTTGAGTGATCTACTGGAGCTGGAATTTATCTTTTTATTTGTTACACTGTGTAGCAAAACCAAACTCCCAGCTGAGGGCATCCTTGGAGCAGACAAGGCAGGCAGGGGTAGCAGTGGTGGGATGGGATGGGGAAGGACGTGAGAGTGAAAGGTGGGGATTGAGTGGCCTCTGTGTGTGGAAGAAGAAACAGGGCACTTTTTCTGCTTGTGAAGCTGCTTCTCTTCTCTGTGATCCCTTCTTTTCCTTCCTTTCTCTCCTTCTCAGAGGGAAGACACCCAGAGACCTTCCCTTTACTTCCACTGTTTCCAACATCACCATATACACATTTTTCTCTTCTCTCTTGATTGTACATGGGCGTTCAGTCCTGGTTTGGAGGGACAGGAACTAAGCCAAGGGCAGGGCAGAAAGGCAGAGAAATCTTGCTGCAGGTAAAAGGACAGATGAGACTGCTGTACTGGGGCCCTCTGGTACACACTGGCACTCCTTTGCCCTCTCCCTAATCCTGCAAAGGCAGTAACAGCAGTATGGATGGTACAAGCAGGAGGCAGGAATGAGCTGTTTGGCTGAAATGCCTAATCCCTCTCTCCTCAGTCACAGGCAAAGTAGCTGCCATCCCCTTCAGTCTGGCAGGCCTCTATTTTGCTAAGTATACAAAGCTCCTTCTGACTTGGTGGCTTCCCCTCACTCAATCAAGAAGCTGAGCTAAAGCCCCAGACCTAAATACCTGCAAGTTGCAGAGAAGTTTGTATCCCGAGCTGACCTGCACAGCACAGAGGTGTCTCTAAAAGTTCTGACAGGGTGTAGATGTGTTCTGAATTACTGTCTCATTCTTTGAAGGAGAAGGCCTGTTTGGAAGAACAAACAATGAAAATCTACTCTTCAGAAAACTGGGAAGCAAATGGCAACAAAGTTGTGCATAATGCATTGGCAATTTCTGCTCTTCAGGCTTTAGAGTCCTCTTAGAAAGGTTCCAAATACACATTTCTTTGTACAGCTCCAATGAGTTGGATGAAATCAATTGCAATTGTACTTGGCCATTATCTCCTAATGGTTCCCCAGGTGATCACACATCTCCTAAACACCACCACAAACTCATCAGGGATCTGCTTGCAAAAGATAGATAGAGTCAGGAGAAAATCACCACAGATTATCTATCAAAGCAAGGGAGGATTGGAGACCAGATTTGGTATTTCTAGAAAACTTAGCCTGCTATCATTAAAGAGATTTTTTAACATAAATTTTACAGAAGAGACCAGAAAGCTTTGTCATCATTAATCTAATCCATAGTCTAAGGGAAAGGGCCTGGAAAGCAGCCAGTTTCTTTCTGGAAGGAGTTTGGGCTTTGAGAGGAAGGTGTCTACCTGCTCTGCCATGCAGAGCCCATGCTGGGACTAGCTGGGCAGCCGGAGTCACCTGGAAGGAGAAACAGATTCCAGCCAGCAATCACAAACTCAGGGGCTGGGTGGCAACAGTGTACCCTGGAGGTACTGGGGCTGATGTCTGAAGATCTCCTTTCTTGGAGAAAACACTCCTCTGTCTAAAAAATTCAAGCTTCTTTTGTTAAAGTGTATTGTTTTGAGAATAATTTAATTAATTATTTGTCAGGTTTGAGAGATCTTAAATCAATAGCCCTGGTATGGCATTTAAATGAAACAGGGCAGTGGGCACATTTCAAATTGATGTGAATAAATCTGAGGTGAAACAATCAAGCAGGTTTCCCTTGGGAAATCAGTATTCCTCCCTTTCCAAATGCTTCCTGCCCCTAAGGTTTGCTTGGTCTCATGGTGGCCAGGCCACCCAGGGCAGAACTGCTTGGGACCCACTGGGCACTGGGGTACAGGGCACTGCTGCAGCCAGCCTTGCAGAGATCAGCAGCCACTGCTCCTAAGTTTGCATTTTGTCTTGGCTGATAGAATGCTAAAAGTAAATGGAGAGATACCTTTGGGTGTGTTTGGCTCCTTGGAGTTACTCTGAGTGGTTTCCCAGCCCTTGGCTCCCTGTGGGACAGATGCTGAGCAGCAAGTGCAGTGTATGGTGAGCACTGAGGGCAGGGCTATGCAGAGGGTATGGGACCTCCCCAGCTCTGCTCCAGTGCAGCACTGGGGCACGTGCTCACTCCAGCTGGAGCACACTCATCCAGAATTCTCCATCCACAACTGCATCCTAGATGTCTCCATGGCAGCTGAACCCAACAAATCACAAAGACTCTTCCCAGTCTTGTCAGTGAGGTTTGTGCCAGGAGCAGCACATAGGACTTGGTAGCAGCTATGTGAGAATAATGAGAATATAAAATAGAAAAGCAGATTTTATTTTATTTTATATAGGACACTAGCATTGTCTGTAGCTCCCCTTGTTAGTATCCTCACATTTTGAGTGCAGTAATGCTTGAGACTTGGGTAGTTCCAAGCACAATGCCTCTTGGGAACTAAGGATTTTATTTATGCATTGCATGAAAGGGTTTGTATGTACATTTCCATGAGCATGACATGCATGGAGAAACAAAAGATTAGGTAAAAGTTTTTCATCTGTCTTTCAGACTGTTAATTTTATACCTTGTAATCTGAAACAGTTATGCAGTGTCTCTGTAGAAGGGTGGGAACAAAGCTCAAGGCACTTTTGAAATCCAAACCCATATTTTGATTTACAGTATAATTATTACAGGATTGTCAACAAAAACACTGAACATTAGGATTTTTGGTGCATATTCAAACTGCTACATCAATTTTCACAAGCACTGAATAACTAAAAAGGCTACTCAAAGTGAATGAGTTGCCAGGTTTTCATACTTCTGAACAGCAGACCTTGAATAAGAAGCTGGAATAGGGAATTAAAAGACTATGTTAAGCCACTATGTTTGAAAATTTTGACTCATGTTTCTTAATTTTTCTGGGGGTACAAAAAAAAGGATAGTGTGCTCATACATTTCTTTTTCCCCTAGGACCAACTTAAAATCAACAAAGTAACATTGGGCCTAACACAATCAGGAAATCTGGGTCTCTTAGAGTGAAAAGCAACCAACGTGTCCATCTTCTGCCCTGTCCCAAAACCTCAATGTAAGTATATTCAGCTTTGCAATCCTAAGCCAGTTCTATGTAATTCCAAAAACAAAGCACAAAGGCTTAAAACTGAAGTTGTCTTAAAACCATCACCTACACAGGATTTGATAAGTTATTCAAATGTTTGCTATATATCAAAGCTTTTGAATTTTGAGTGGAAAATTATATGGTACATAAATTTTGGTGATCATCCTCAGCAGCACCTTTTTATCATAGATAAAGAAATCTACCCTTTCAGTCATTGTTTGATAGGAGAGAACATGTAACTTTGGCATTTTGTGTTTATGTAAAGAACCTTTAAGAAGGTTTAAATGTACTTTTCTGGTTGAAAAAGAGCCAGGACAGGTTTCATTAAAAAAGAAATGTCAAAAAACATTTTATCCCAGTAGTAGAGTGAACCATGCTATTGATGTCCAAAATGCATATGTACATGTGTCCACTTCCATATGTATGCACATGCTAAAATAAACAGCAGTAACATTCATTGAGAAATCCATACTTAATACAATGTTTTGTTTCACTCAATAATGGGAAGAATATGTTAAACATCATTCTGAGTCCTAATGGAAAAGTTTCTGACAATGAGACATTAGCTCATACTGTCCACAGTCATCTTATGCCTGTGCGTATTTTTTGTTATCAAGTGTGACTTTTGGAAGAAAAAATGCATTATTGCTTAACAAGTTGCATTGCAGTAGTGTCCTGCACTTTGTTTTGGTTTCTAGAATTCCTAATTAAAGGAATCCACATGGTAAGAATTAATCATGTAAATCCCTCAGCCTTTCCAGACATCTTTTAAGGAGGATGAGTGCTGCACTCAACAGCACTTCTTGCTTGTGGAGAAGTCATACGTGATGTGTCTGAGATGAAAAACCAGCAGAGCCACACAAACAGACTCCACAGTGGGGCTCTAGAGCTCCAGCCATGCCTAAGACCCTGCTCTGGGAACCCACTGGGGTTCACTGGGCTGAGTCCTCACTGGGGAGCACTGAACTAAGAACCCAGCAGAGCAGACTGGTGCAGTGACAGGATTTTAGGGTCTCTGGCCACTCCACGGCTGGAGCTGTCCCTGGTAACTCCTTCACCCAGCATCAGCTGCTCTGACCTACCCTACATGAGGTGCTAGAAAAGTCTAACAAGGAAAAAAAATGGAGAAACAAAAAGAGAAAAAAAAAAGTGCTCAAGACTCCAGCCCATGAACTACCAACAGAGAACAAACACTTCTCAGCTATTATTTACATTCTCCCAGAGCATCCATAAAGTTTTAGAGCCCATCCACGTAAGAAAACATCCATCCAACAATGGCAGTGGACTTTGAAAATTCAGCTGTGAAATTTCTGTAGCAGTTGATGAAAAGTTTGTATAACAACACTGCTCTTTTCATTAGTAATTTCTTCAAACCTTTCAGTAAATACCCTCTGGTGTTACATAATAATATAGATCACTTTTTAAAGTACTGTGTGTTCAGTGTTTTGGAGTCCTTTACTACAACAAGCAAAACAGTAATATAAGCTATTAAATATAGCTGCTAGACAGAAAAAAAAAACAACAGTTAAGCTAAGCATTACAAATTAGCATCCACTACTTTTCATGAGTGGGAAAACTGCTTTGAGAAAAACACTGTCCTCGACAATTCACAGAAATCATGGAACAGAAAATAAGTGGAAAACAAACTTTAAAAGAGGTTGAAAGTTCTAGAAAATATTATTTTCTTTTTTTCTTTTAATCTGTTCCAGTGAATGGAGAAGCAAAACATTCAGATCTGGATAGAAATATACCTCAAATGAAAAAGAAACAAAGCCCTCTATCTGTAGCAAGAATACAGAAAATTTTCAGACTTGAGCATCAACTGGTAGATAGACTTGAAAGGCATTTGGGTCAAATAGAAGTCCTGAGCTGCTACCAAAATCAACAGTCTAATTGTCTCAGCTGAAACTGGGGCTTAGCTTTTGGGTTTCCTGTAACTGTATCTTGCCACAAACAGTTCTGCTAAGTTTTTCCTCCAATAATAAAATAAAATACAGCAAAATTAAGATAAATACAAGCGACAGTGAAGATGAGTATGTAGTTCCCAACATAAGGAGGGGAGCAGGCATTAGGAAAACTTGTAAAAATATCAAAATAGTTCTTGTCAGTTCTAAATGGTTGACAGGACAGTTCTTTAAAAATAAACAATCAAACATCTGAAAGTAATTGCTAGGCTAAGGGATTTATTTTATTTAAGCAATAAGGTATTTTAAAAATGTACTTAGAATGTCTAGCTTGCTTCAAATTGCTTTGGTTTTCTACAGTGTCGTGGTACTCACTACCCACCCAAAAGTGGTATTTTAATAATATTTTTAAATTGAAAAACAACAACTGAAATGAAGAAAGCAAAACTATTCAGAAAGGTTACCAGAATGCACAGTTTGACTTCAGATACTTTCTAATCTGATCAGGAAGCAGAATGAAAAAAAAAACCCCGAGCTGAATGCAGAGGCACTGAGTCAGGTGATAAAGTTATACAATTTTATGTGGATTTACTGAGGTCGTATCTCAAAATCCAAAGCAAACCTAAGCAACTGAAAGTAATGTTTCAGTTTATATAGTCTGATATTTTTTCTGTCTATCCTTTTTCCTGTTGAACTGCCTTTTATGCCTCTCAGTGTATAAACTTCTTGAACACAGGCATCTCCTCTGTCCTCAGTTTCCTCCTCATTTTCTTGTGCTTTATGTGCTCCATTCAATCCCTGCTTATCTAATATTAAGGATTAGTTTACTGGTCTGTCTTTTCCCTGTCTGATTTGGGGAGCTGGAAATACTGGATGACTTTTAGTGGAACCTAAACCTCAAATTACTCAAGTATTTATGGAAATGTTACCTTACATTTCCAGGACCATTTATTTTAAATAGGAGTCAATTGTTGGACTCCTTTACTCACTCATGAAAACTTAGCTTCAGACTCCTCTCAGCAGCTCTGGATGGAAGGAAATTACAGGAAAACTACAAAAGAAAAATCTTTTCCAAGCATAGCAGTGTTATTCAATAGCTTAGAAATTTACTTTTCTTTTCCTGTTGGTGAATGTGGTTTCTTTAACTAATCCAAGCATTATTGTGAATAAACCTTTTTGTCTGTGTTTTGAAGAAGAGGGGCTTGTTTAGGGCTTCAGCAGCGATAATTGACACAAAAAGCTCCAGTACTGAAGAACACAGAAAAAGAACAGGATGAACTTGCCTCCACAAATCACTAGAACTGGGGATGTTGTATAGATACCTCCTACTTGCTGTTAGCAGCCATGATGACAAGTTTATGATCCCAGGCTGTGAAGAGCAGAGATCCAAGGAACCTGCTGCTCAATAAATTCTCTGCTTCCGAGCCCCCCTACTCCTCAGACCAACTCAGAGAACTTGAAGCCAGTAGGCAGCAGATTTTTGTACTGATAACAGGAAGTCTGTGGAAGATTGGAACAATGTGCCTCTCTGATTTGGGAAACAGTTATACCAAACAATAAATCTTCTTATGGGTTTTGCATTATGCATAAATCCTCCTGTTTATTTGCTAAAGCATATGGTTTATTAACAGGTAGCTCATTAACAGTAAGATAGAGAGCATACAGCTGCCATCATCACTTTGTGAATGCTTTCCACACATTTTCCATAGCTTTCACATTGAGAGAAAAGTAGCACTAAGTGAAAAGTCTTCTTTCAAAAAGCCTCATTAACATGATGTATCAATGAAATGATTCCTTGTGAACTCAGTTTCTTTTGGTAACACCAATGTATTTTCTATGCAGAAATCTCTCAGGAAATGTCACATTTTAAGACAGTTTTCTAGACCCTAAAGAGTTCAGACACAACTCTATTAATGCCTTGTAAAGTTCAAGGAATGCTGCCACACTGTGAAATGAAATTTGAAATACAGTCAGAATAATAGTCCATGTAATATTAAGAGTTCAGCTAAAACATTTGTTATATAATTCAACCTTATATTTAGTTTCAAAGGAGTTTTATGTAGCTGTCAGGTTTATTTAAATAACTGATTGAGGCTGTCCTGTTTTAATTGGCAGAGTTATTCAAATAGCAACAAATATTACAGTTCACAGTAGTCTTCCAGAGGAACAATTTCACAGTCACAGAATGGTTGAGGTTTAAAGGTGCCTCTGGAAGTTACCTTGTCCAACCCCCCTGCTCAAGAAGGGATACCTAGACTGGTTGCCTAGGATCATGTCCAGAAAGCTTCTGAATTATTTCCAACAATGAGACTCCACAACCTCCTTGGCAACCAATGCCAGTGTTCAGTCACCCTCACCTTTCTACTGCCTCTACTCATTCTTGCAATTTCTACTTTATACTTCTGAAATCTCCCCTGCACTTGTTCTCTGCAACAGTCTCGCTCCCCATTTACAAGGGGGGATGAATGTTGAAGCACAGGGCTGAAATCAGGGATATTTCATTTAAGAAGGCAATGCAGTTCTTTACTGAATATATTTTTTGACCATTTAGTAAGTAGTCACCTGTGTATTCCTGTGTAAATGGAAGATGGTGTAAATGGAGTCAGTGTGCAGCAGCAAGGATTTGGGATACAGCTTGGGAATGTGAGCTGTGCCAGCTGATGGCAAAGCTATGACATACAGACTATTTCCTTTGGGTGCAAACAGCATGTTTCATGCTACTTTGCTTGTATTACAGCTATTTTGAAGCAATCCACAGAATGGAGACTTTTGAGTATTTTGAACATGCAAAAAGTCTGGTATGTGCTCAGGTCCCCCCTCCTGTGCAGTGTTTGTGAAGCTGTCCCTTGATAAATGGCAAACTGAAAAGGCAAAGAAAAGGCAGCAGCACGGAGCCTGTGCTGACAGTGTAAATAGAAATTTGAGTTTAGCGGACAAAGTTCACAGTTTGCAGTGAAAGGTCATAAGGATTTCAAGCATTTTTGGTATTTTGTCTCTGCTGTCTGCTCAATATCAAGCAAATAAAAAAACCCTGATAGACAGCTTCCAATTCTGTATACTTGGCATCCCTGCTCAGCCTGAAGGAACATGGGAAGCTCTGGCTTTGGCATTCTGCAATTATTTGAGGACACGGCATCCTAACAAAGCTTTAACACTTACTCAGTCCCAACTTTTGATGTGATATTTGATAAGCTAAAAGGCTTACCCAGCTCAGCTAAGCCCACCAGCCTGCAGGTTTTTTGGTAAAAAGTTATGAGGGAGAGGTATGTAATATGTTAACACTCGAAAGAGTATGTTTGTTTTTTCCCAACCATTGTAGAGTCACATTAAAATACATTAAATACTTTTATGAGAAATCTCCTACAATCTGCAGTTGAACCAAATGAGATTTGGAGGAGTCTGACTTTTTATTATTATATTATAATTTTTGCCTGCAGTGAGTTCATTCCCTCTTCTGGATATTATTAACATCTCCTTTAGGAAAGGTTTGGCTCTGGGCTGTGAAACACCAACAATGACATTTTTATTTCCCAAACTCAATTAAATATATACCAAGTGGAATTTGTTTTCCTGGAGGTATGTAACTTCAGAAATCTAAAGAAGAGTTGTGTTATCTATGTACCTCAGATGTGACTGCAACCACTGTTTTTTGTCAAATCACTACTTGCAGTATTCAGGCCTGTGCTGTGGAAATACTTAAAAACAAAACCCCTCTTCTGTATTAATCTTGTCTTTGGGTGCATCTCTCCTGGACTGAGAATATTCAAAGGTATCTTAGGAGTGTGACTGGATTTAAACAGTAAAAATAGGACAGTGGGTGACCTAGGTGTTGGTTGACTTTTTTGCAAAGTGTATTCTTTTAAGTATAAAGTAAGCTTTTTCTTTGTGTTCCTAACTTCACAACCTCTGGCATATCTCAGCATGATCATACATGAGGAGATTGTTGTGCACACTGTAAGTGCCAAGCACTCAAGCCCATGTTGTGTCTACAGGTGCTGAACATGCCTGGTGGGGTTTTCCCTGTTCCTCCCACAGGCAATACCTGACAATGTCATGAGGGATCTATTCCCTATCTCAGATGCTCGTGTATTTTGCACACCTTGTCCTTCAGGTTTGGGCAGAATACCCATTTGAGTCACTGTGAAACATATTCCTTCATATTCTTCTTGAGACACATATTTTTGTACCTTGAGATATGGATTTTTTTAGTGTACCTAAAACCTGATGTCCTTTGTACCTGGTTTAGAAGTTTAGTTACCTGCACAGGTAACACTGGTTGTGCAGAGCTGAAGATTTAAGGTCTCACCAAGCAGTCTTCCTTTGACCTCCCTCTCCTTTTAATTTCCTCCCCTCCTTCACTTTTTACCTGGATATGGCCAATTTTGCTCTGAGTTTCAGTAGTGCTGAATGGAGCAGAAAAGATGCCTGAATGTAGATCTTACCTCCTCCTACCGTGGCCAGATGTGGAATACAAACACTATTTCACACCATGATTAAACTCAGCCAGGAATGTATATGACCCCTAAATGGGAGTTATAATGCATAGGAGCTGCAGAAACACCAACTTTGTTCCCTTTCTTCCCTAAATATGAATGGTTAAGACAAAAGGGCTGATGCTTACCATTTTCTGCTCACCAGCAGAAAAATGTGCAGACTTTGCTGTGCTCAGAGCAAGGTGCATTCCAATGTGATACACTTCCATGATGGCTAGAAAACAAAGCCTTCTGACAAATGAGAGAGTCTGAATAGTTAAACACAGTCTAAAACACAGGAAACCAGAAACTACTAAAATGAAACTTATTTGTTAATGCTCATATTTGTTATATCATATTTGCCCTGGCCAACACAATTAATACATTTCTTGTAATGAGCTCTCTGTAGGTGACAGAAGTACTTGAAAAAGGCAGAGTCTCCTCATTCAAAAAGGCACAGGAAAACAGTGTCTTAAAATGTGATTTTACATTTACCAGAAAATAATATCTTTCATTTATGACAACACTGAAGGCGGTGTAACACAGCCCTGCACCAGCCAACACGGGCCATAGCACCGATATAAAGAACAGTTATGTGAGCGTGTTTTTATTATTTTGCTTTTCTTCTTTGAAGTGCAAGAGGAATGTTAGACGCGTGTCTGTGCTGAGCGGATGGCTCTCGCCACCTACAGGGCAGCTTCAGCACTGACACGTGTCCGCTCCCCAATGCACTTTCCATCCTGATCGAATATTGCTCCAACAGACATTTGAACTGCCTGTAGCACTCTCAGTATTTAAATACATGTACATAGATAAGAAATATTTGCTCCTCAGATGCTGCACCGTTTGTCATTCAGTGTGCTTGGTTTTATAAATATACTTGCTAACAATCCATTTTTTATCATCATTACAAACAAGGTTACAAAAACATCTAATTCTCCTTTGGTATTGCCACAAATTAGTTATGGTGACTGTATTTGAAATCAGAAAAACTATACAAGATGGGTTTTCAATGCCAAACCAGTTCTGTCTACTAAAGACTGCAGTAGAGAATCTAATAAAACTCCAAAGCTTACAAACCTGCAATTGTTCATAAGAACTGACCATCCCTGAACTGCCCTAAGCAGTGTTTGCATTAAGCCAAGATGAATCCCCGTGTGCAGCATTGGTGCTGAAGAGGAAAATGTCTTGGACTGTAGCTGTAGAAATAGTACCACTTCCTTAGGAATAACACTATTTCCTTTGCAGAACTGTGCAAGTACCAGCTTTCCCACTGCTTCCAGAGGCTCATTTCCATCACCCATTTCAGCTCTCTTTTTGCTCACTAGCATTACCTAGTCCTTACGTCATAACAGGTCACCTCCAAAGGCAGGTCACAACCTGAGCTGCAGAGCTTGAAGGCAGGGCCACTGAGGCTGATAGGAGTCCTCCTCCCAGCCCCCCAGAGCAAAGGGTTAATCCTCTGGGACAACAGCCCCAGGCTGGCTTGCACTGACATCCTGAGAAAGGGTGGAGGAACCAGAAACTGAATGGGTGAAGACACAAGGACTGCAGCGTCCTTTCCCCACCCAGCCAGAGCACTGGAACAGCCAGTGGCAGGAGACCAGTGCATGCCAAAGATCCTCATGAATTTTACCCAAATCATGCCCTGCTTTGCCTTGTCTTCCTTCAGCAAACCAGGCTGTTTACAGCATGACAAGGACTTACATGATTAAAATAAAAAAATTATTCCAGACTGTATTACACTCTTTTCTCTTTTTAATGTACTAATCTGCAGCAGGACAGTGCAATTTTCAGTCAGTACTTCTTTACCCTCTTCACCCCCTAGTCCCCAAGGCTTTTGCAGTGTATGCCATACTGGAAAGCTGGCAGTAAGGAAGGCTCCTCTCCTGTTTGTCAGATGAATTAGCTACAAACATGAAGTACTTGGTCTGTTCAGCCACGTTATCCCAATTTTACACATGAAAAATGCCATCGATGCAGTGGAGGATTCTTCTAAATTCCACTACTCAGGGATCTGCATCAGGGCCTAAACTTTACTCCCCTCTCACAAAGTGTAGAGGTGTTGTAAAGTTTCCTTCCAGTAAGACCTGTGTTCTTCTTGACAAATGTCTTTTCAGGAAACTACTCTTTTGCACCTCACAGCCCTGAAGAGAACCTGAAGAAATGTTATCTGTTCATCAAGACTGACTTTTGGTTTCTGTGTGCCTTTATTTGAAGTCATAGGTTCAGAGACACCTGTAAACAGTCAACTGCAGGGACTGGAAACTGTGGGAAACAAAGCAGTGCATAAAAGAGCTTACTGCCACTTACTGCCACGCTTACAGTAAATCCACTTGGAAAAAGTGTAAGCCGGTATCTCCTTAGTTTTCTTGGGGCAGCATGTTCTCATCAGAGATGGGAACAGTGTTTCACAATTATCATTTTCCAACCCACTCCCCTCCAGCACTGCAGGAAGAACAAATATCTGACAAGAACAGTAAACATTCAGCATGTGCCTGTTTCACCATTCTGAATCAGAGCACCAGCCTCACATTCAGAGAGAACAACTGTGGGAGGCTGTGTCTTATCTGCAGTAAAAAGCACTGGCTTTTCTGGACACTAACACCTCAACTCATTTACAGTGTGCATCCTTTGGCAGCACACAGCTGAACAAGGTCACAGAAATGTATTTTAAAATGTAGTAACCTTCAAACTGGGTTTCTCTTGAGAAGCATCTATATTATAGTTACAATGGAACCATTGTATTTCTTTGCAAGACAATTCAATTTAGGATTATTACTTTTAGTCAGTGAGGCATCATTACCTAAAGTGAACAAGGCTGAACTATGAGTACATTGAAAGCGTCTTAGTAATTAATTTAATACATTTGGATCCTCCCATGCTTTTTTTTTGCACTAATTTTCTGTGGTTGGACAAAGATGAAAGGCAGTTGTGTAGCCAGCACACAATATGCATGATCTCTCTGGTTAAATTATAAAAAGGGCTAACATCTAACTTGTCCATGTCATGTTATTTGGCAAAATAATGATGTAATTAAATGGGTTTAAGTACCAAAAACATATGTATCCATTTACATTTAAACTTTTTTTCCTCCCCATTTACAAAATAATGCTTTTGTAAGAGAATAAAATTCAATGAGCTTCACATGTAACTGGTGGAATTCTGCAACTCAATTATTTCTTCATCACAATGGGAAGAGAAACTTCAGCACACAAATAATGTAGCAGATTTATAGACCTGATTGCAGCACTGACACTTGGCCCACAGAGCTCCCAAGCAGGCCAGCCTTTTCCACAGGTATGAAGTGGGTTTGCTAGTGGCATCAGCTGACCCATCGTGAAGGATATGAGTAGAACATTTACAGCCCTACTTCCAGCTAAACTAAGAAATCTTTGAAGTATGATATGTTGATTTCATGAGTGTTTAAAGAAAACTTCTGCAGGAAATAAGATTCACATGAATGTTTTCTTGGGAGCTCCTTGTAAAATAGTCAAGTCTGAACATAAGTATGGATTTTTAATGTGATAGGTTTACATTACAGGTTCTTTCCTCATTCTCCTACTGCCTGTAGTTCTGTACATCAACAGAGACATCCAAAGTCTGCTTTCATTTAATTAAATGGGATCTCTGTCGCCAGTTGGAAAAAAAAATCAGATATATGAAATAATGTCTGTTCTCATGACATTTCCAGCCCAGTTTCCAGGAAGACTTTGGGATAGTTTTGAATAGATTAAAAGAATGATAAGAAAAACATTTCCTTAAAAGAAAATAATTAAAGGAAAGCAACACTCCCACTTATCTTCCAACTCTTCCATCTTTGGAAAATTTCCTTTTAGCTCAGAGGGGCTAGGCTAGCAAAGCTGTTCATCTGGGCCATCCCATTAAATATCATAACTAGCAAGATAAGTTGCAGTAAAATGGACTCAGTAACAATCACTGTTGTCCAGTTCAAACCAGATACATTTAACCACTCTGATAATTTCAAAAGAAAAATACCAATATCGATAAATTAAGCACATGCAAAAGTTAGGACTCAGTGATAGTTTTTTCTGCTTATAAATAGGAATTACCTCCACAGCAGTCAAAATGCTTCTATAACTGGGAACAGAATCTGGACCAGTAGTGGATACCTGTTTACTTAGCTGCACAATGGCTGGCCAGGGTTTGGGTATTTTTAAGTTAATATAAACCAGAGTGATTCTAATTTTACTGCCTGAAAATGGTAATTTCATAGATCTAAACTGACATTTGTTTCTTGCCAAAATATTTTGCACTGGCACTTACTGTTGGAAAGACCAGTTTTTTTCTACTGCCAAGAACTGAGTAAAAGTCAGCCAAATTATTCAGTTCTTAATTGAGCAAAATTCTCATTGTAGTTTTGCTTGATTAGGAAAAACAAACTACAGTCTACTGCATGGATAACTGTATGGGTATATATAAGCTGAGATTAATTTAAAAATATTTAACAACTAGCAAATTTTACATAGTTTATATTTCTCATTGAAATTCAGGGGGTTATCTTCATATGTCAAAGACACTGCCTGTCTGCACAAGTGACCAGTTCTCCAACTCCAGCTCACAAGCTTCTAATGTTGCTAATTGTGACATGGAAGTCATTAACTGAACTACTTGAGAAAAATCTATTCCAGATCACGTAGTGTCCTGAATTACTGAACTCTAAGAAATATACTTTTTTAATTTACCAAGTAGATATTCACCAGTATAATCAGTGCAGAGGAACTGGTGGGACAACTTTCTCAAAGTTACAGTCTCTACTGCATGTAGTTTTCCATCATGCCTGTTCAGATTTCTGCATTTTATCTGTGTCACAGATCCTCTCAAGGAGAATTACCAGACCTTCATAGTCAGGAGGTTTCATAAAGTATTAAACTTCAGCAATCATTTTTTGCCTGAGGCAGACAAGGGAAAACTAGACAGGAAATTCTTCAACAATATTGCGTTAATAATTTTGCATTTCCAAACAAAAAATAAGTAGTTTTGTCTTCTCTTCCATAACAGTTATCACTGGGTATGAATGCCACAGTAGTGTTGTATGGTCACAACACACTGATGACTGCAAGTGCAGGAAAACACAAATCTCTCCCCTTCCTCTGGTTAGTTTGTCATGGCTTAGTCCTCTGAACACAAGTTCATTTCAGGTGTCACATTTAATCAAGATGAGGACTTCATTCCAAGCCAAAAACATAAATGGCATGTAATCCTTATTACAGTACTCAAAAAAGTAAATAATTTTCAATAGACCACTGTTAAGAGACTGATTTGGGGAAAAAATATTAAGTAAAAGAAAGGATAAAACAAGATATAGCTATTAGTCATAGAGAGAAGAGAGAGAAGTAAGAAGGAATTCAGGAGGAGGAGATGCAGGAGTAGAATTTAACAGCAGTTCTCAAAGGTGATTTATGAGATTTGTACACAGATTAGGAGATAATCCAGTCTAGAGCCTGAATAGACAAAACTCCCCAAACTGACAAAATTTAAATATATCAAGTTGAGGGTTCTTTTCAATTTCTTAGTGATTTTGATTACTGGTACTGCCTTTTAGGTTGAAAAGAAGAGGAGGGTGATAATTTATTTCTATAGACACTATTCGGAACTAATCCATTTAAAGACAATGACATTGTCATGTGGCAGAAGTTTGTACATTCTGCCCTTTATCTCTTAAAAGAAGAGAGGAAAACTCTTTGTAAGTTTGCCTTACTTTCCCTCTCTGCATGTTACTTTCAAAAAGCTGTAATGAGAACAGTATCTAATGAAAGAGCAAACATGGATGCTATACATTCCCAGAGATTAGAAAAGCTTTTAGATTTTTGTCCACTATGATCACTGCTAATTCATTATTAAAGCTTAAATTGGTGACAATGGGAGAAACTGGATTACCTCTCAGTTCCAAGCAGAGCTGTTTAATCTCTGGTATCTCAGTTAATTCCTTCACACATTCCCCTCCACTGCAGACCTAACTCTCCTCCAGGCATCTCTTCCTTTGCATGCCATGGCACTGCTGTGCTCTGGGGTCCCCTCAGCCAGCAGTGTGAAACACTTCTGTCACCACAAGTTACTCATATAGATGCAAAAATACCAGCAAAGCTGACCTGGGGTTTTGATTTATTTGAATTCTTACTGATTGTTTCATTTGTGTGCATATGCTCAGGTGTGCATGTGTGGGCTGTCCCAGCACTCACACCTTGCTCAGGGGTGCTCATTGGGCTCATTCTCAGCTGTGAGCACCTCATTATTCAGAGCTGCTTTAGCAGCAAAGTGCTCCTGCCCCAAACACAGCCCAAACTGCACCCTGCACCCAGTACTGGCATTTGTCCAAGTGTCTCACAAAGCTGCAAACACACCTTTGAAAACAGTAGCCCCTGGGTGACTTTACTAATACAAATTCTGAGTACAGTCCTCCAAGGAGCTCATTCCTGCAGGATCTAATCAGTTCTACTATTTAATTTATTGAGAAATTTTAAACAACTTTCAGGCAATACTGCTCAAACCTAAGAAAAAAACCTCTCATTCTGAGCCTGTGGGCTCTAATATATATTACTTCAGAATAACTCTTTCATTAGCATAGTTAAACCTTCCACAAAGCAGATTAGAAGTATTTCTGTCAAGAAGATTTCTGCTAACATTTGAAAATCTGAGCATGTTTCTTGACCAAAGGTAAAGTTAACCTGGAATTAATGTAGGTGCCCCATCTCAACCAAAACACACAAATGAAACTAATTTTAAGCATTGCTGACAGCCATCCTGCTGTATGAAACTTAACTCCATTTTGCTTGCTAGAGAAATACCAGCCTAGTGGGTTTATTTTTGAATTTGGTTGAGCCATGGTTTGCAGGTAGCCACAAACTTTTGGTTCTGACGTTCAGCAGTAAGAATCTGGTGGAGAAAGTTTACAGGAAAGGATATGACATCATTTAAGTGCATTGCTTTTTCTAAAGCCAGAATTTGTGGAATTGTTGATCTAACTGCATCATCCTGGGAATATCTAGCTCATGCCTTAACTATGCCTTTGCACAGATACAAGAATAATTTTTTAAAATACTTATCTGCTTTTAAAAAGTCTAGATTTTGAAGCAGAAAAAGGAATATGGGGCAGGCAACGAAGGCCTTAGCTGACTGACAATGCAGGATATAGACCCTTTCAGATCCCAATCCATGAGGGGCTGTTTCCATCTGGCTCCATAATGGAGTCCACATGCCTGAAGTAGATGCTGGTACTCCATGCATGTGTGTAAGTGGAGTTAAGTGCCTCGGAGGGGGATTCACAAAAGCCACTGTTTGGGGAGTTGCCTAAGCCAGCCAAAAAGGGAATACTGAAGATTTCAGTTCATCCTAAATTCTAGCTCTCTCCTGGGTTAAAGTGCCTTCTGGTGAATGAAGTACACAGGCACAAGTCCCTCCACTCTCGGCTCATAGCTCACAATCCTCTTTGGAATGCAGGTGCCAAACTTTTCTTTCAAACTCTGAGCAACCATCAAGCCCAGTCTTACTTGGGCTGAGGACCACGGGTGTAATTGTTCCTTTAGCAAAATGTGCTTCTGAAGTTTACATTCCCTCCCTCCTGGGCCTGCCTGAGCCAGCAGGCCACAGGCATCAGCTCCCAAGAGCTGGGTAAGAGCTGGCACAGGTCACAGCAGACCCAAGAAGCCATAGGGAGGAGTGAAAGCAACGAGAGATTTTGTCTGAAAACCTGGGAAGTGTCCACAGATAAAGGGAGCCTCAAGTCCACACCTAGCACTAAGATAGGCTTGTGTACTGAGACCAAGGTGCCTTTGAGGAGGATTTCAGTGGTCTGACAGCTCAGGCAACAGTTTGGATTTCAGTTGTGGATTGAAGTGCTTTAACTTCCCTCCCCAGTCCTATATTCTCCTGTGCTTCCAGCCCCAGCTCTACCTTGTAGTGCTGCAGGAAGCTGAAGAGAGGCTGGTGGCCACCTTGGATCCAGTTGAGCAGCTGGGCAGCTGCATACCTGTCAGCCTACCCCTTCATCCTGGCTGCAGCACGGAGGAAACACAAGTGGCGGCTCTTGCTGTGGGTATTTGATAACTATTAGTCCCCAGAGCTGAGCACTGAGCAGCTTTCCAGCCTGTGCATTTGCAACTCACAGTCATCATGGGCCCTAATGGCAGCACTGAACATTTCAGATTGTTTTCCTTGAGTAGAGTTGAGAGACTTAAATGAGTAACTGATAGTAGTTGTTCCTCAGGGCTTGGCTTTGCTTTCCTTTGGCCTCAGTTAGGTTGTTCCAAGGTGACAAAGTTGTAATTTCAAGTCCTTTGGATTGCATCTAGGAAATTAATTCCACCTCATGACATTTTTGGAGTTCAAATGACTACATATTTTCATGGATCCAAGATAAGTGTGTGTGAGTGGGATGGGAAGGTCTTTTTTGTGTACTTGTGTGCACTTCAGAAGTATTTTTTTTCTTTGCTGTGCTTTTGAGAAGTGTGGCAATCCCTTGCTGTAAGTATTCACTGAATCAAACCTACACTGAATCAACTCAGGTTGAAAGGGTCTTTTGGGTTGTGTCTTGCTACCCTTATTTCTGCACTTGCAGAGTGGGAAATGGGTGGTACCTGTGCAGACCTGTACACATAACCCTTGTTAGCAAATAACAGTGACTTCAGGCTTTGTCTCTGTTCCTCCACTGATGTGTGCTTTTGTACTGAGGCAGATTTGAGCAAGATGCATTTCTTACCTGCTGCACATGAGGAAAAGACAGAAGGTCTTTAGGAACAGATCTGTTCCTGCAAGACACAGGGGGGGGTGTGTGCAGTTCAGCCATGGTGGTGTTGAGGAGTTTCTGGTGATTTTCAGTGGTGTTTTGCATGCAAGTGCTAGAGATGAAGAGACCTACACTGGTAGATCCACTGCCTACCATCTAGCAACTCCCATCTTCATGTCTACCCACAGGTGTGACCCAGAGCACACAGGGTTTTTCATAAAAATTACAAGCCCAGTTTTGAAACCATTTTAACCATGTAAGTGTTTAGTTGTCATCTTAGTCTTTATCAAGGAAAGTAGCATAAAAGTAAAATAATTTACCCATTTAGGAAATATGTTCAGGAGATAAGATCTGCTTGAATTTTGTGAATGGAGTGTCAGCTCATGATTAGCACATCCTAACAAATATGACGATACCTCCAATATTTGATAATAAAATAGGAAAATAATTACTGCTAAATAATTTTAAAGCATGCTCCTGATTTCTCTCTGGGTGGAGTAGTCTAGTATATTTAACCTTCTAAGGCAAGATTATTTCTTCCACTGTTTGAGCAAAGGTAGGAAAGTATGCAAAGGGCAGGAATTTTTTTAATGGCAAATAACCTTCCAAAAAAAATTGTCTGAGAGGAAGTTTTTTCAAGAAAAATATTTTACAGACATTTGTTACTGTTTTCATATCTCCCTTGGACTGGGACTTTGGGTTTCTGGGAAGTGGCAGAGTTAGAGCACAGCAAATAAAAATAAGGGAGAGAAAAGCTGCTCTTTCTTTCGACTGGCTCATCAAAGCACAGTGAACGGAAATATTGTAAATGGTAATAATTTGTCTCCAAAATAAAGCCTCCAAAGCTGCTTGCTTTTATTTTAAAAAAAAAGTCATGAAACAGCATGAGGGCAAGAGCCAAGAACACACATTTTGTACGCCATCAAAGTGAGAAAAGGAACAGAAATGCTGCGCTGTGCCAGTTTCAGACAGAGGCAATCAAGCAAATCTTCTGTCAAGAAGGCAATGCATAAGGCCACAGGATTGCAACAGGAGTCACAGAGAACAATAAATTATTTCAAATTAAGATCAGACCAAGTCCTTCAAGAGTCCCACACAGTTTTCTTGCTCTGTAGTGCAAGAACTCGCTGGACTGTTAAAGTAACCACTGCTCGGACTGCAAAGGCTGGAGTGTGATCACTACAAAGGGGCACATGGAGTAAAATTTCTTTATCATCAAAAGACTGCAAGCAAAGAATCTGTGCACCCAGAATTAGGCTCTCTTTCTTAATGATTTCATGATCTTGATTCCTTGATAAGGGTTAATGGCTCCCTGTAGTGGATCACTATAGCATTTAAATTCAATCAGTATGCATACAGTACTAAAAAGAGCTAGAAGTCCTACACCTCAGAGAAGGTCCTGCTTCATCCTGATAATAAAAAAGCTAAAACCTACCCCTTTTCAGTGCCATCCCTCCTGCCTGCCTCAGGCACCCGAGAGCTGCCAGGAGCCCTTGCCTCCCAAAACGTCTCACAGCAGAGCATTGGCCAGACCACGCATTAGCAGAGGCAGACACCTGCCTTTTCCAAAGCTATGGCTGTGTTCTGCCCACCCAGGACACAGTGCAGCCTTTTCATGCCCAAAATGAAGACATGGTGACAGTGGCTGTGGTGTGGCAGGATGTCACACCACAGCAGGGTGTTGGGAGTGGCCCACAGGCCATGCAGGGCAGGTCCCACCTCGAGTGGCACCAGCGATTGAAACAGTACTTGCTACAGCCTCGGGATCAAGAGAAGCCCAAGAGCAGCTTTTGGCCACTTTTCCCTTGTGTCCTTAGGTTGTGCACCAGGGGTACCTTAGGCTGAGAAGTCCAGCCTACATCAATATTACAACTGCAAACAGTTATACTGCTTTATCTAACACTTAAACTAGTAAGAAGACAGATTATCTTCCCTGCAACACTGGCATCAATCAGTCCCTGCCATTATCAAGAAAACTTCTATAATCAGGATTTTTCTCTCCACTGCCACCTTCTTGGGAAGTGCTTAAGAAAAATAAATACATACTCCAGCACCTCACTGTGTCTTCCAGATGTCAATGAAGGGAATTTCTGCATGCACATCTAAGCTTTCCTAAAGGTATTGAGATCTACTAATTCACAGAATGCTCCTTCTCTAAACAATCCTCCCAGACACAATATAGAAAACCCTAACCCATGCCATATTAGAATAAAATATATACAGACAGATTTAAGTGCACCTTCACAAAGCTGACAAAATCTTTTTCTGCTTTTAGTGCAATAACTTAATTAATCAAATGAGAAACTAAGAGTCCTCTAAGCAGTAAAACTGGTAGGTACCCTTCAGAATAGCATTCTGCCACTTACACGTATTTGGCTAAACATTCAGGATATACTTGAGTTTGTTAATTGTCACAGAAAGAGACAGTCTTCTTCCCTCACTTCTGTCTACTTCCATACATCTGATGAGGTGGAGCATTCCACTGATTAACAGGTTTACCAGTGAACTGTGCAGATTATTCACTTGTCATTTAGAGCCAATTGCCAGTGTGTGGCTTGTTCACAAAGCTTAGCTGGCTGACCAAGAGGTAGTGAAGTGGAAACTTTTTACACTTCTACCAGTGAGTATCATTCATAGCAGCAGGGCTAGAGTCAGTGCTTTGGATTAAAACAGTAAAATGCTGTGATACACTTTGCAAACTATTGTACCATAATAACAGACAAACAATTGTATCATGAAAATTTAGGAAACTTCTATTGCAGGCAGCCAGCACAACCTATCCCAGGGCAGAGCAAGGCCAAGAATGATATGGGACAGCTGAGAATGGAGGTTTCCAGAGCAAGCCTGCAGCTCCCTGTTCACACTGCTTTGCAAGCAGCAATCATCATAGTTCACTAGCAGCACCTCAAGGTTCAGCCCACTGATCACACACTTCAGTCTGAAGCACATCACCAGTTGGTTGTCTCTGCACTATTTTGGGCTTAGTGGACTGGCAGTAGGCATGAAGCATTCTCACCAAAACAATCCCCAAATCAACAGCACCCCCAGGAAAAGTCTGGCTGCCTATGAAAACCAGCCTCCCTTCTGGTGCGCTGTGCATGGCAAACCCGTTCCATCTGGTAAGGCGGATTCCTGGGACGGTGTCAGTGGCTGTGGCCCGCGGGGAGCTCCTTCTGCAGCACTCGGCAGCAGAGCCCTGCAGAGAAGGAGCCCTCGGCGCAGTTCCCACGTGGAACAAACAGCTGTGCTCGGAGCCGCCGGCGGCCAGGCCCAGGCTCCCGCGCCAGCAGCGATTCCAAGCCAGTAAGCGGGAGGCAGCTCTGCACTTGGATCACTTTGTGCGTCCCACCTTGCTGGGTCCGGGTCTGCGCGCCTCGCGCTGCCCACCGCTGAGCAGGCGTCTAGTGGCAGTCATTTAGTGTCTCCATCAGCTCTGCCTGCCACCAAGACTGCAGGCAAATTGCCCAGAAGAGAGCATTAGGCAGAGGATTCGAGCGCAGGCCGTACGGCAGAGAACAGGAAAACGTATTCAAAGGCAGGTATTTGCTAAATCCTACCTATAATTAATTCTAATCCCATAATTAAAGTCGCATGCTTTTCTGCAAACATTCCCCCACGTTGGACCTTCCTCCCCAGCTCAAGGTCAGGCACCGATTCGTGCAAACGAGTACATGCCACCAGGCAAGAGAGCTGCGTCCCCGGGGACTGTGGTCACCCGGCTTGTGGTGCCAAACTTACTGATCTTTGTCACAGCTCCCTGCCATCGGACTCCAAGTAGCTTTCAGGCATTTTCCAGCAAACAGCATCTGGGCCAGATCCTCAAAAACATGCAGGAGGACAAACCCGCCTGGAAATCAATTACCAGCACCGAGCATCTTCACATCATCATAAATTGTGAGCTTCGTGTTTGTGCTGAGCCAGCAGAGCCCTGTGCATGGGAGCTGGGGTTGTGGTGATGTCAGTCTCATCCTGCCCAGATTTGCAGGGAGATGAGGAGATGCCTACCTGAGCCCACATTGGTAGGCTCACAGCACACTGGGCACGAGGAGGAGACTAGAGGCAACATAATTACGTCCGTGTGGGCTAAAATCTCCTTCTCTTGTGGCTGCTTCCACTGCCAGGACGTGTTTTCACACACAGGCACACATAAACACCTGCACACAAGCAACAGATAGAGGCCCATTTATTCTAGAAGTAAGAAACTGGGGAAGCCCAAGGGTGCCATTTTCATACAAGAGAGCTTTTATATCATCCAAAGTGAGCACACACAGGAGTTTGTTTGCAGATAAACTGGAGCAGAAGCGAGTGCTTTGTTTGTGGAAACGCATTTACAAACGGATAAGCAGAGACCTCCCCAGGCACTGCAAGAAAAGATCATATAATTACCACTGAAGCCAAAGATAGCTTATGGATGACCACTGGTTTTTAAGATGAAGCCATTCGTTCAGATGTTATCACACTCCTCTAAGAAAGAAACTCTAGGTACCATTTTGAATTTAAAAAAACCTAGAAACAGGCATCTGCCACGTGTTGAATATTCCCCACTAGCAGCAGGTTTATGCATGCATGCATTTAAAATGTTTATTATGACAATACTTGTTATGACTGCCTTAGATTTAGTAAATACCACATGATAATCAGACACAGTTGTTAGACCTTGAGCAAAATATGATTTAATTTATTTTTAACATACTGAACAATAGCTATTTCTTGGTAATCTAAACTGAACACAGACACTTGAGACTACTTTGTTTCCTTGGAGGGGACAGTGAAAAGAAGGGAGGGGAAAAAAAATAAACCTGATCTCTGTGGGAGAGTTTCACTAGAAATGAAAAAGCAGGATTATATTTACCATAAATCCTCCTTTCCTCCCTACTGAATGCACAGGCCCTTATAGACACTTTAGCGGGGTAAATTCTTCACCTACTCAAGAAATAGGTGTTGCCTTCAGTGAAGCTGTAGGCAGTGATACAAGCAAAATGGTGCAAGACCCCAAACTTGCTGGGGCATAGATCAACCATCTCATGCCAATAGCATGGCTAGGTCCTCACACAGGGGCTGTGCTTTCCTTTACTGTCCTCCTGCTCTTCACTGCTGAAACAAGGATTAAATCAGTGTAGCTAGTGCTAATTTGGGTTACAAAACAGGTTAGCTTTCAGAGAAAACCCATGTCAGGGTATAGTTTGCCTTCACTATCTGCTTTTATGTGGAATACGATTGAATTTGCAAAAAGATACTCCCTACATTGTGCTTAATTAGTCTGCTGGCAAATTTGAAAACATCTTTCCAAAATGACATAAACACTGGTTTGGCACAGAAAGAGGGAAGAGTGGTAATGTAGGCATTAAATAGCTCTAAGCTCTTGAGCACGTACAAGATTGTTTGCCATGCAGAAGGTTTTGTTTTTTCCTGTCCCTGAAAACACAAGTTCCCACTACAATTTAGTCTCTGTACAGTACACAATATCCTCAGGTCTCTTCAGAAAGTACTCATTGACTGACAGGTTAGTCCTCAAAGCAGTTAATGATCTAGAGATGAATTTTAGCTGTGATGAAGTTCTGAAATAGTGTCTTTGAAAACCGTGGACAACAATATGCTGGGAAATTCACTACTCAAGTCACCTAAACTTTGCAGCACCAGTGCTGAGAACAACAACCAACATTTGCTTGATTTTCATATCTTAAAACACGCCACACCACAGCTATTCACTGGATAGGAATAGCTTAGTTCACTACAGGAACTAACTACAGCTGCTCTTCTCATTTTATGCTGAGAATTCTTCCAAAAAAAGGTAGCTGGCTAACAGATTTAGTTTACAAATGCCAACACCCTCACCCCCAATATATAAGCCCAGTGCTTAATCCAATGCTTTTCATGTGGTGGAGACCTTAAGAAAAACATGTATGTGGCAGGGTTTAAGAGATCTGTATTGTAGAAGGCAGGGACAGGATAGGTACTTGTTCCCAAAGCAGCACTAAAAATGAAAACAGAAAAAAAAAAGTGCTATCACTTTGTGAGGTCTTCAGTTCTCTCTTACAAGCCCTTCTTTGATGTCCCTTGAGCTGCCATGTACCTCTGTGTACGAACTGGGGGCCAGCCAGTGGAAACTCCCCAGAGAGCAGCTGTGCACCTCACCCACCAGCTCTCTGCTGTGCAGTGGGGCTGCTCCTTATGCACCTCAACATTGTTTGCCATTTCCATTTCATTATACTGCTCCTGCATGTCTCTGTATCACAGACACTTTAGTGAGGTTTATAATGTTCCTGTGGGATTGGATCTCCTGTCCCCAACAGCAGAGACATCCCTGGATACACCATTGTAGATACCTGGTAATAGGATCTATTATCAAGGTCACCCCAGAAGTCACCACTTCTGATCTCAAGACAAAAACACCCTGGAGAATTTAGCTTTTAATCATCGATTATTTTTTAGTAGCACTCTTCTGGGAACAAAATCTCCAGAGTCACTAGGATTTTTACTTTGCAGCAGTCATTTTCCATGTGGAAACCAGAGCAGTAGCAAGGCCATCCCCCCAGTGCAGTGGGGAACTGGTTCCTGCAGCTTCAGGCAGCCCCTATGGAAGGGAGTGCAGGGAAGAGACTTCAGGTCACTGAGGTCTCCTCCTGCCTTATGCCTGTTTGGGAAATACAGCAATGCAAAAGCAAGGGGTGGTAAGTTAAGCCCATGGGGGTAGTCTCTGGGTGAGTATCTTAAAAGTTCTGAGACAACACAATGTTGGTTGCAGAGTGATGACTTTCCTGTAAGAACCAATAAATCAAGGTCTAGTTTCCACTCTTTGCAAGACCACCTATGATTTCAAGTCCAGAGTGGATGGGCATCACTCTTTCCATACATTCTTTACATAATTAGGCTAAACCAGCCATTATTTCTTCACACCAATTTAAGAATTATGAGTGCTGGTACATTTTGTTTTGTCTCCTGTTTCTGCTGACAAACTCAAATAGCCAGAGGAAGGTCCTTTCTAGTTTTCTCAGGAGAACAGCTCTACCAAAGAGATTATTGAGAAATGTTCTCACTCAAGCTTTGCCTGTAAAAATGTGTTTTTTCAGGGACTCTCTCTCACCCACAGAGCCAACCAGATGCCTTCACACACAAGCAACTAAACACTGTGGTTTAGGATAATGCTCCTTCACCCTCAAGTGTCTTGTCCCACCCTAGGTAAAGCAAAATGTTTGTTGTGGCTTAAGCTGAATGACTGGTGCAAAATGACATGTCACATGGTGGGAAGGCTCAGTGGCTTCTCTCCTCCATCTTCCTTCCAACATCCAAAATTACAGTAAACTTTGCTTTCTCCAAGCCCTTGGCTTCTCTACAGGTGCGCACATACACTTATTTACCTGCCACAAATACACAGACACATTCCTATTGGTTTCTGACAAAATCCTGGAAAATCCCAATCCAAAGCCAATTTATTGCTCCACCAACAGTCACCTTTGAAAGCTTGTCAGATTGCCTTACATGAATGGCTTTGGAGGTGATCCCTAAATTGCTGGGATTTGGGTGAAGGAGGTGGAAGTCTTACACTTTAGCTGCATCTTCAGCACAGGTTTTTCTCCTCCTCAGTTTTCCTTGAGTTCTGTCACCACTGGGAAAACATCTCCTTTTGCTGTTCAGAGGCTCTGGAGGACCTGTCCAACATTTAGGATCTATAGGCTTCTTTTGAAACCAAGAACAAGACTTTCAGTAGCTTTTAGGCATTTCAGGGTGCTGGGGGTTTCCTAGTGAGGTCTTCAAACTAGAGCTGTTCCCCCCAGGCATTCAGAAACAAACTGCAAGGCAGAAAAACACAACTTCAACTTCTGTCAGTACACAAATAACGTTTTAGAGAAGCTGAGCAGGATGACACAGGCAGTGAGCAGAAACTCTGAGGGACTGTCCCCAGCATCCCTCATGTTTCTGGGCAGGCTTTCCCTGCAGTGGAGGTATCTGACAGCAGCAATCCAGCAGCAGCACACAGGACTCTACCACATTTCTCATCAGGACTAATGTTGTCTGATCCCTCCTTCCTTTGGGAGCAGGGGGAGACGAGTTGTGCAGGCGGTACCAAACACAGGCTGCGTCTCCAATACCTGCGGCAGATCCCAAGCCCCAGACAGCTCACGAGGCCACGGGGGAGGCTCTGACCTCCTCCCACCAAGATGTCAGCCAAGTCCCATCTAGCCCAAGGTTGTTCAGTAAATAAACCCCCACCTTCCACCTCAGCTAGTCACAGACACCAGCCCCAGCCAAAATCAATAGATGAGAAGCAATCTGTCATTTCCAGGCCACACTGGTTGGGTTATGGATGAGTCAAAAACCACCACAGGAAACACAGATGTGGTGAGATCACCTCGTTCTCTGGAGCCTTCCTATCTCCATAAGTCTTGCCTGATCTCCCTCAGAATTCCCACGTGCACACACAAAACCATCTCGTGTGGCGGTGCCTGCTGAGTGCAGGTGCGTTGCGTGACGCCTGGCAGGCCAGGCCAGCCTGGCACACGCAGCAGGAGGCTGAGTTCGCCCTGAGCTGCAGGCAGGCTGCTATCTCCCCGTAGGAAAGTTTTTTCAATTATTTCAAATACCTCCCACTTGCACACAAAGCCCATGTTTTGTAATGAAAACAAGGAGAAAATCCCATCCAAAGGAATTTTACCTATTTCCCTCTCTACTTATTCCACTGAAGTTACCTTTTTAAAAAAACAACCCCCCCAAAACTGGCCATCAGAACAACAAAGTAGCCAAGCCGCTAATTTAATAACCTCCTTCTCCAAAATCTACCTTTCCCTTCATACAAGTAGGTTTCAAACACAGTCCTATATCATCCAGTATTTTATATTTCTTTTAAAAGTTTCACTGCATTTCTCCCTTCATACAGATAATGCTTTTCCTTTGAGAGAGATGAAGAAAATACTGAAAATATTCCAGTAACTGGGATTTTCCCTACAAACTGGGGCAGGTGTTACCCTATTCAGCTACAGAGAGGCAAAGGTGCTGCAAGTTACTCCTTCTGTACAGAAAGGAGCGGGAAGGCCAAGCAAGACAAGAAGAGGGACATATCCTCCCCACTCCCCTTAGAAAAAGGTTGCTTAGGGTCCATGTGCCCAGATGAAGCTGCAGTGGGTTCGTTCAGTCACCACACGCAGCCAAGCCACAGTAACTGATCATGCACAGGCTGGCCCCCCACTCCAAAGCTCACCACTGAGCTTTAAGCAGAAATACCACGTCCCAAGGCCCTAATCCTTTAGCTCACAGCAGCACAGCCAGCTGTGGGCTAAAAGCTACATTAAACTCACAGGAGGAGAAGCATTTGCTGAAATGCTTTACTGAACAAGGATGAGCGACAGTGCTTGGGCTTTAGCTACACTTACAAACTCCTGTACATCTTGGCTCTGGTTTTCTTTGCCACATGGCAGCTGGTTACATCCAAGAATTCCTGGGAGGGAAAATGACTGTAGAAACTCAGCTGTGCAGCATATGCTCCATCTAGTGTTTATTCATAGTATTTCATTTTCTTAAAGGGTTTGGTCTGCTGTTAACACACACTTCCATCTTTTCTGTAGTTCATATGTCTATATATGATCATTGTTGAAAATAACCTGCTTGTTGTTTCAACTACACCATTTTCATCTAACCTCCACTTTTACCTTCAGTTATTTTCATTTAGAGATTCAATTTCATAGAGCAAAATGAAGGGGAAATGTTTTAAAAGAGCAGCAAGTGTTTCCCCAGGTGCTTTGCTAACACAAAGTGAATGGGAAACTTCAAGCAGGAGCAAAACATAAAACCTGGAGGACACACAGAGGAAAGTTTGTCCCCATAAAAGACACTTCCCAGACATGAGGGCATAGTGCTGAGCCCCTTTGCCACAGACTGAGGTACTTTTTTGTCCTCTATGTCAAGCCAGGCTGCTGGGGAAGGACAGGAAAATAAGCAGGTGGCACAAAGCCCTTGTTGCCTCCTCATGCCACCCTCATCACACCAGAGCACAGCAGCTGCTGGGAGCAAGTCCCAACAAGCTGTGTGGCAAAGCTCTGGAGCATGAATGACCTGGAAATGCACCTAGGTTGGGTGCAAGGCATTTTTGCATGATAGAAAAAAGGATCAGTGGCAACAGCCATCAGGCTTGGCAATTGCCATGTGTATTTGAACAGGGCAGGACTTGCATGCCAGATTTGGTTGTGGGGCAGAATACTCCAACACAGAGTCTCTTTTTACCACATGCTGTCTCCTAATTTGCATTACTTTAATGAGTTCCCTAATTTGCTCAGCTGATGGCAATGCTAAAAAGAAAAGCCAACAGCAGATGGGACAAGAAGTCCCAAGCTAACATTTTGATAAGGAAGTAAAAGGAAAAAAGCCCAACCCCGTTCTGTAGTGTAGCAGGACTGGTGAGGTGCTGGGATGGGCTGCCTGGCGACTGGCCAGGATCTCCAGCTGGGGAGACCTATAGAAAATAGTTGAACATTCCCAGAGAAAGGCTTGGGTTGGATGATCCTACCTGGAGCAGTGGTGGCCCAAGCAGGCCCACTTCTTCTGGCCAAGAGGATCCCAGCCCAGCTAAGAGGAGAGCTGGCAAGGAGCTATGATAGAAACAGACAGTCCTTGGATGCTGCAGCCACAGGGCACAATCCCAGGCACAGATTTAATCTGCAGAAACAGAGCTTTCATTGCTGTGGAAAGCAGAAGGGGCACTGACAATATAGCTTCCTCGGGCAGAAAGCATTTAGGAGATCCCCACATCCCCTGCCTCTGCTGTGCCAGAGCTTGTGCTGTGGCACTGGCACAGGTGAGAAGGCAGCAAACTGGGAGCAAGTCCCTGTGTAGAATAACCACAAAGGGCACCTCTGGGGTGGCATAAAACTAAATACATGTAAGGGCATTTGCTGTAATAATACTGCTTGAGTAGAGGCTCCAATAAACCAGATACAGGCCTGCTGCAGGATGTCCTCCAGGGCAGCACACACACCAGGGCCAGTTTGCAGAGATTTAGGTCCAGTTTGCTGCAGAAAATGAGAGCAGCTTGCCCTAATGGGGAATGCACAACACAAAAAAAACCCTCTTCTGCCAACTTTGTGTTTTGTGATGCTTTTCACAGGTGATGGCTGCACTGCTCTTCCCTGTGCAGCTGCTGGCAGTGGCTGTCACTGTTTACCTAGAGCTGGTGAGGTCTGCTCAAGGTGGTGCCTACTATGGGATCAAGCAGCTGCCACCTCAGGTGCCCCAGTACCAACCCCTCGGACAACAAGTACCTCACATGCCGCTGGGCAAAGAAGGCATCCCGATGCAGCACCTGGGCAAGGAGGTGCCCCACATGCCCTACGGGAAGGAGTACCCCCATCTGCCTCAGTACAGGAAGGAGGTCCCACAGATGCCCATGCTCAGCAAGGATATGGCTCCCAAGAAAGAGAAAGGTAGGTCAGCATGTCCCTCTCCACTCCTGCATGGTGCCATCTGCTGTGCCAGAGCACTGTCTGCCTTGGGGAAACTGAACACTGAGCAGGCTGTTGCAGGCTGGGCACAGCACCTCGTGCCCAAAGGACTGGCCAGGCTCGTACCTGGCCTCAGGTGGACAGAACATGGGAGCTGTGGGGCAGCTCAGGGTCACCAGCAAGACCACAGTCATCCTCTGGGCTACAGCACAGCCTCTGAGCAGCCCTACCTGCAAGGAGCCTCCAGCACACAGGGCTGGCCACAGGTTTCCTCAGGTGCTTGTTCAATACCAGAAAACCCTTGTCATCCCACAGGAGATTGCAGAAGACCCTCTGACAGGGTTTCAAATGATGGCCCAGGGTCCTGTCTGGATCTGCTCCCACTCTCACTGCAACAACCAGAACTAAGAGCCCCAAGATTTGAATTTATGGGAACACCACTGTTTTGTCTGAGTTTATTTAGACCCTGTGATTTTGAGGTTTGCAGATAAAAACATACAATTGCTCTTCTGACTCTGGAGTCCTCTTTCTGTAGGTTATTTATAGGTGTAACAGAGGCACTGAAAGTACAGAGGACTAATGCACAAGTGTGCACATACAAGCACTTTCCCTATTCAGCAAAGGAAATTTGGACAGTGTTAAGATATTTAAGAAAACAAGAAAAAAAGTTCAAAATACAAAGGGTGACCAGGAACACCCCATGTCATAAAATCCTTGTGAGGACCACCAGCATCTGTATGACTGCAGACAAGCTGGGTAACTTTGTCTGAGGCTTCAGCTAACCACAGTCTCCACTGACTTCAGAGGGAAATGGAAGATTTCAGGGCCTAATTTTGGAGTGTCTGAACAAGCACCATTGGCTGTAGTAAAATCAACCTATCTTGTGAGCAAAGATTTTTGATGTGCATAAAACACAACATATGCAGAGAGGGAAAGTTTCTGCCTTCCAAAGAACAGTACATTCTCTTGTCCTGAAACCTCATCTCCTGTCCTTCCCCAAATCTCTCACTTCTTTACCCATTTTAGAGTTGGAAAAAGTTTCCACTTAACCCAAAAAGCCCGCAGCTTGAAAAGCAACCAACCCCAGCAGCAACTTCCCCACCCTGACCTGCAAGGATAAGTGGTCACATACACAGAAATGTGGGTTTGGACAATACAAACATTTTGCAAAGTATTTAGAAGAGCCATAACTAGATATGGCTATGCCAAAAGAGCAATGCTGATTAAGGCTGTAGGTTTCCAGCAACACTCTAATGGGAACCAAAGCCTTGGGGAAACTAGACATATCTATGTATAAACATCTTACCAACACAATCTTTTTTTAATTGATCTTGCTCATTTAAGCACCTCCAGAAAAAGTACTTTTATGTTAGGACTCCTCCCACAGCATAAAAGCACCCATTTTCCTGCAAAAACTCTTACAGGTAGATTAATCTACAGCAACATGGGACGAAATGCAGATTTTTTGGTTAAGATTGTATAGGTGGAAAACACCACCAAAGCACAAATGCCTTTTACATATGATGCACAGTAATTACTTTGTGGAAACAGAAGCATGCATGGAAGTTTGGAGTATGAAAAACAGGAGTAACATCCTCTTCATTCTCAACACCAACCTGTAACTCCCTAGCTGTCTGTCTGACACAAAACCATGAGGCATCATAAAAAGTATGTTCAATTCAAAACCGCCTGTTTTTTGAAGGATGTGATTGCAATCACCTTTTATCTCTCTCTCTCTCTCCCCTTTCTTTTCTTCCCGACCCAGAAATTCCCATGCGCAGTCTGAGGGGTGAGCAAGGCCCCCCCGGTGAGCCTGGACCGAGAGGGCCGCCAGGGCCACCAGGATTACCAGGTCATGGTGTGCCAGGAGCCAAAGGAAAACCAGGCCCACAAGGATACCCAGGAATCGGAAAGCCGGGTTTGCCAGGGATGCCAGGAAAACCTGGGGTCATGGGGCCCCCAGGACCAAGAGGGGAGATGGGGCCAAAGGGGGAGATTGGGCCCATGGGGATACCTGGACCACAAGGACCACCAGGGCCTCATGGGCTTCCCGGCATAGGGAAAGCGGGTGCTCCGGGGCTGCAGGGGCAGCCAGGCCCAAAGGGTGAGCCTGGAATGAAGGGGCCGCCAGGAATCCCTGGGATCCCAGGGCCAAAAGGGGAGAAGGGGGTCGGGATCCCGGGTTTGCCAGGTCTGAAGGGTCCACCTGGGCTGCCTGGTCCCCCTGGCCCTGTGGGGCTGCCGGGGGTCGGCAAACCGGGCATGGTTGGCTTCCCCGGCCCACAGGGACCCCTGGGCAAACCCGGACCCCCAGGAGAATTAGGGCTGCAGGGGCCTCCAGGGGCCCCCGGGATCCAAGGCCCTCCTGGCCCGCCTGGCATTGGCAAACCAGGCCAGGACGGCATGCCTGGCCAGCCAGGCTTCCCGGGCGGCAAAGGGGAGCAGGGATTGCCAGGCCTGCCAGGGCCTCCCGGCATCCCTGGGGTTGGGAAGCCGGGCTTCCCCGGGCCCAAAGGGGAGCGAGGTGTGGGTGGGCTGCCTGGCCCGCTGGGGCCGAAGGGGGAGAAGGGGCACGCAGGGCCACCAGGCATGGGAGGGCCACCAGGGGAGCCCGGCCAGCCAGGACTGCCAGGCATCATGGGCCCCCCGGGGGCCGCTGGCTTCCCAGGACCTAAAGGGGAGGGAGGTGCCGTAGGGCCACCGGGACCAGTCGGCCCCAAGGGAGAACCTGGCCTGCAGGGTTTCCCCGGGAAGCCAGGTTTTCCTGGGGAAGTGGGTGGCCCTGGGCTGCGGGGGCTGCCGGGCCCCACAGGACCCAAAGGGGAAGCTGGACACAAAGGCTTGCCGGGGCTGCCGGGTGTCCCAGGGCTTGTGGGGCCGAAGGGTGAGCCCGGGCTCCCCGGTGCCCAGGGGCTTCAGGGTCCCTCAGGCATCCCGGGCATCGCGGGCCCCAGTGGTCCCATCGGCCCCCCCGGGCTGCCAGGGGCGAAGGGCGAGCCAGGCATGCCCGGCCCCCCTGGCTTCCCTGGGGTAGGCAAACCCGGGGCTGCGGGGCTGCAAGGACCCCCGGGAAAGCCTGGGGCGCTCGGTCCTCCCGGCCAGCCGGGGCTCCAGGGCCCACCGGGTCCCCCCGGGCCCCCGGGACCCCCGGTCATCATCCCACCCACTCCACCGGCCGTGGGACAGTACCTGCCTGACGTGGGGCCAGGCATAGACGGCGTGAAGCCCCCCTACGGCTACAAGGGCAAGAAAGGCAAGGCTGGCGGCATCGTCTACGAGATGCCCGCGTTCACAGCAGAGCTCCTCACGCCCTTCCCCCGCGTCGGGGTGCCTGTGAAGTTCGACAAGCTCCTGTACAACGGCCGGCAGAACTACAACCCCCAGACGGGCATCTTCACCTGCGAGATCCCCGGCGTCTACTACTTCGCCTACCACGTGCACTGTAAAGGCGCCAACGTGTGGGTGGCGCTCTACAAGAACAACGAGCCGCTCATGTACACCTACGACGAGTACAAGAAGGGTTTCCTGGACCAGGCTTCGGGCAGTGCCGTGGTGCAGCTGATGCACGGAGACAAGGTTTACGTTCAGATGCCATCCGAGCAGGCGGCAGGACTCTATGCCGGGCAGTACGTTCATTCGTCTTTTTCAGGATATTTATTGTATCCCATGTAAAACAAAACAAACAGACACACACACACAACACACACACACACACACAAAATCAAAACCTTTCTCCTCTGCTTCAGACCTTTATACCATAAAAGATGCGTTTTATGACCATTTTGGACCATCTTGTACAAAACCAAAAAAAAATAAACACAAAGTTTAACATTATGCACAGCTAGTTATAAAAAAAAAGGTGTGGTCAACATATCTAAAGATGTTTATCAGGTTCATAAACAGTTGTTTTGCACCCAAGGGGGACATATTAGCTGTACATTATATATTTCTGCAATGCCATGCTTACTTAATTTCATTCACAGTAATTCAGTACTAAAGTTCAAATCAGTGTATGTCACTCACTCCTGTTACATTGATCATAGTTATGAGATGAAAAACAGTGACTTAAACCAGAGTAGGTCAGTCTCTAATTATATTAAAAATTCTGAGTGGCTTATTTGTCTGGGTGGGGGTTTTCTTGGGTTTTTGACAGCAGGTCTGCCTGACAAGCCAAAGTTCTCTTAGCTGGAGACTTTTATTTCCCTTCCCCCATATAAAATAATCCTGCAGGTGTGGTTTTTCCCTGAACAATGTATTTATGATGGAAGAGGAATCCTGATGGCAGAACTATTTCCCCTGAGCCTTCTCCAGCAGTCATTGGACCTGAAATGTCACCACTGACTCCAGCAGGCACTGGTTTCACCTCCAAATGCCACAGCACCTGTAAAGTCTCCATCTCTATTCACACAGCTCAAGTAGATGAGGTAAATCTTCCCCATTTACTTTGTGCCACGTCATTGAGACATTTTGGCCAACACGTGGCAATACTTCAGGGTGGCATAAATTTGCTTGGATTTCTGTGCTTGTATCAAGAACCCCTTTGGCTTGTCAGAAGAGACACCTATTCTGCCACTCAGCAAAGCTCAATCAGTTTGCTCTCCAATGACTAGGCAAAGCAGAAGTAGCTCTGTTTGCTTAACTGATTTGTTGCTTGAGACCAACCAATAACTTTACCAGCAATACTGATCACGCAAATTTATCCGAGAACTCGGTTCTATCTAAAAGCTGCTTTCCGATCCTTATTTATACGTTACCAGTTGTCAAGGAGAACCTGCAGGCCTCAACACTCTTCTGTACTTGAGGACAGCGACTTCTGTGCACGAAGTCTCTGTCTGCTCATCGATGGTGCTAATCTCACCTCAACAAGTGTTCTGTTTCCAAAGGGCAGTGAACCTTGCTGTGGTTCCCTGTACAGTGCTGCACACCACACACTGCTGCGCTAGTTCAGAGTTAAGTGCTCATCACTTCTTCCGTGTCTTTAGCTACTGCTACCGCTTTTGATTCAAAAATGAACTAGATTTTTTTCATGCAGAACTAAGATTGGATTTAACTGGCATTACCATTATTTAAATGCAGAGTTTAATGCAGTCTAACATTGACTAAGGACTCCAGTGATATAATATGGTGCTTTATCTCAGAAATTTTATGGAATGGTGGCAGGAATGGATGGACAGTTTACCAGACACTGGTGACTTCAGTACGTTCCCAGAATATATGAGATATGTCAAAAGCAAATAATTTTGTATTTAAAATTTTTGTACTGATTTGAAAAAAATATCTTATTAAATATCTTTAAAAATAAAACCAAAAACCAATTCTGTCTTCATTCAGAACTATCAGAAGGAACGTTCAGCCTGCTGAATTCATCAGGCAGACCACAAGGGCTCTCTGAAACCACTGACAGCCTGATATAAGGGGGGAAATTAAGAGATACACCCTCTTCTCTAGTACCCCTCTCAGGGCAAAACATGCTCTAAGGCTCTGAGGGAACATGTCCCATTAGGTGGGAGGGCACAGCAGGGTCCGGGGGAACATGAAGAGGGAGGAGCTCCCTCAGGCAGCCCGTGAGGACAGGTGCTGCTCAGCATGAGCCAGTGTGGGAGTGCAGCTGAAGAAGGCAGAGGGGCAGCCAAGGAATCAGTCACAGAGGCTGCTGCTAAGGGCTTGTGTTGCCTGAAAAGGCAGAACTGGCTGCCCAGGATGAGAGATGCTCACCATATCGCTGGCTCTCCTGCTGTGGCTTCCCCATCTCACCTCAAAGACAAGCATTTCCTCCAAGCTGGCGAACTCCTGAATGTCCACACTGAAAGGAATGCACTGAACACCTACTGTGCCAGGGAACTGTTATCCAAATCTCCCTTGGACTCCCTGAAGCCCTCAGCATCTCATTTTTACTGCACAAAGAGAAAACAAATCATGAGCTAAGTACTGCACTCAGCATCTCTGCTTTCTACCTAAAGCCATTTTCACTTTCTGACATTTTTTATTGCACACCCTCCTCTTCATTTTACATCTCTTATTTTAGCATTCCCACCCCTCTCCCCCCCCGGCCCTTAAAGTCCAGATTAAGACGAGCAAGACTCAAAAAACAATTAAACATTTAAATCACAAGGATGCTGCTCTTCATCTTATCCACAAAGAACATGTCCCACCTCTGGTTGTACTCAGCCTGGAGTTAGATCTCTGCCCACAGTACAGCTCAGCCCACACAGGTTCAAAAACTTTCAGCTGTTTGCTCTACAAAACACTAAAGTTTGTTCCAAAACTTGGTACCATATCTGAGAACACCAGGTACTTTACACACCAGCAATAATGGCTCTGGGCATACCTACACATCCACACTCACACACAGAGCACCAGCCGTGCAAAAATAAGTCTGAGGGCACTGTCTTTAACAGTTTATTCACAGGAAAATAATCTCCTTCCATTTGTAGCATTCAAAAGTTCACTTGAAACAACTGTAAGAATTCTTTGAAATACAGGTGGCACTTTAAAGGCATATAAAACTTAAGACAAATGGCAAGTAAAGTATTTCCCAATACTAAAAACCTTTTTATGTTCTTAAAAATCAGAGTCCACTTAAAAGCGAAGATATTTATACTATCTCCCAGAGCATTGTTAAAAAGGAAAGCACGGCATTGGAAACAAGAAGTACCACATACTAATTAAACACCAAAGTTGTGATTCTGTATTATTATCATCCATATAGTCACTGGAAATGTCACTTAGTAACACCTTTTAGGCACTCTCCGATTCATATTTAGTGCAATAGTCTGTGACTTCCCTTAATTATTACAGCAGAGGAAAAAACAGTTTCCCAACAAAGAAACCTCCTGAAAGTCTGAGCAAAACAGAGCTTTCAGCCAACAGTCATCCTGCCTGTTCTGTGCATAGTTTGGTATCTTAGAGCTGTGTCTTTCTGACAGTGCAGCATTTTGAGAGGGGTGGCAGATAAAATGCAGAAGCACCTTTCCTATAAGATGATGCTGTCTAGAAATTCAGCAGGCTGTCAAAGAAAAGGATGGAGTAAGAAGGGAGGAGAACATCCAACTTCAGATAGAAAAATGATGGGAGACACTGGGGACCGGCACAGTTACACCATTAACAGACACAAAAATAAAGCTGGCAGCACCCTGGGATTCAAAACTGGCAGCTTCACTCCTGATATGATTAAAAAAAAAATTGGATAGCTGAAAGGGAAGTTTTAGTGCAGAGAATTCATTTACAGGAATGGCAAAAAGGGAAAAAGAAAGTCTTAATAGCAGCTCGCTCTCAGAAACAATCCGAGTATTTGGTGCTAGCATTAGTGTTTTATTCTGAAAGCCCCAAGTCAAGTCTTTGGTACTGCAAAGCACCTGTGAAAACGTGTGCCCAGACAGAAGAGACACTGCAACCTGTGAGCACTGCTGAGAAACACACTGCTCATGGTGTTCCTGCCCAAATGAAATTAGTGCCAAAGCAAGACCTGTCCTCAAGGCAGAGGAGCAGGAGTGATGTGTATGAAGCAGGTGGTGGAACAGGGCTGGGCTACACAGGATCCTACAAAACATCTTGTGAGGAGAAAAATTCATTATTTGGCTGAGTGCTGAGTGCTTATTATTGAGGAGAAAAGCTACTGGCCTACAAGCTGGGCTTCAAAAACAAAAACAAAACAAAAAAAAAACCAAAAGAAATCAACAAACCCCCAAATACCTTGTGGTTTATCAGCATCAGGTTTGGCTCCTGAGGGAACAAGTTTAGTTTGAAATGCTACCCAGTCACTCTGGGACAATAACTGTGGTGGTCTCAACACCCCTGCAGGAGCACAGAAGAGGGAGAAAAATATCCCTGGAAATACTGCTTAATTTGTAAAATAAGTCAGTCATACAAATGGGGAGGCTTATTAAAAAATAAAAAGAAACAGCTGATATGGATAAATGCTTGTAGAGAGCATATTAAATTCATTGAGAACACCAAACATTATTTAATAAAGATATTTTAGAGAGACCAAAAAGCTGACATGGCAAAAGTTAAAAAGACTGAAGGGATTTCTTTTAAGTACAAACAGTTTGGGAGACACCATTTGTTGGCCATGAAGCTTTTTTTCTTTTCAATTATTTTGTTTGTTCTGCTACAGTTAGAATCCAAATCCCATCCTCCCACAAAAAGCAGAAAACCTACTAAAAAATTAGGACAAGGAATCAATTTAGGCTAGTGGGAAGAGTATCTCTGGAGATGAAATAAAGCAGGAAAAAATAGTCACATCTTCAAAAGCCGATCTCCCTACCCACTTCCTGCAACTGGAGACAGGAGTGGAGAAGCAGAGGGATGCAGCCTGCACCATTACAAGAACTCTCCTCACAGTGTCTGGAGCAAATTCAACAGCTCTCCTAGGAAAAAGCCCTCCTGGACAGCATTCTGCAAGACATTACAGGGATGCAGTTGGACCATGGCAGCAGCCATTGAAAGAATGGAATCAACTGTGGATTTTGAGGGTGAAGGGGCAGCTCCCCACTCCTGCCAGCCTCAGCTCTCAACACAGTTTAAGATCTACCAGGGGCTCCTCCTCAACAAGAGCTTGGAGAACACCCCTGTGTCTGCAAAAAGCCTTGCCACAGCCACTTCTCCAGGTGGAATTACTCCTGTCAGGAGTTTAAATCACTGTATGTCTGGGGCTGCAGAATCCCATAAAAACCTTCTCAATTAACTGAAATAACCAGGAGAAATAAAAGCTGGTGGAGACAAAGACAGTACTGTCACTATTTTATTATGTGAACGTCCACCTCTTTGTATTCAGATTTTCAAGCAAAGACTTCTTCAAAGTCTCAGCAAAAAATAAAGGAAATACAAAAAATTAAGAGCCCTTCTGCCAGCTGAAGGTGAAGAAATTGTGATTTCCTCCATTTCCACCACCAGAGTCACCCGTTCCAGTGTCCCAGGACCTTCCACACACTCCCCTCTCCTCCGTACTCCCACCTTGCACACAGCCGGTCTGCAACTGCACCCAAGGGACACCATGGCACAGCCTGTCTCTTGCTGGGACACACCTGTGTCCTTCCCCACCCCATGCCACAGATTTTTCTGACATTTGGAGTTATTTCAGGTATGTCCAACTTGCTTGAAACAGACCAAAGTTCAGGAAGCACTGGGTGAAAACACAAGCCTCCTCCCCTTCAGCTGTGTCCAGATCATACTGCCCTCCCTAATTCCCAAATAGCAGAGCCAAGGAGCTGAAGCTGGAAATGAGAACTATGGGAAGGTGTTTGTGGTTTTGACTGCACCCCACAAGAAAGATGACTCTTTGGTTACTTCCATGGTTATTCCTCTACACTGCTGCAGCAAAAAAAAAAAAATTGTGTTCAGTACTCTTACAACCCTCAGCTTATGAAAATAGCAAACACCATGGTTTATGTTCATATCACAATTGTTTGCATTACTCCTAAATGTACTTGCTATATAATTTTATTTAAAAGCAATAAAGGTATTCCTACCAACTTCAAAGACTGTTTTTTTAAGTGGACTTCTTTGTGCTTTCTTCAGGTGTGATTGATAAAGGTAACCAGAAAATCTTCAAGAAATTCTGCCATAATTAAAATAAAAACTTTATATAGATGCCCTGTGAGAGAACTGGAACAGCATAGTGTTTTTCTTTCACAGTTGTCGAGTGCCTTTCCCAGGCAGATTTAATTTATTCACAGGCTTGTCAGAGACAAACCAATACAGGAAACACAAACATCCCATTAAATGTTTCAATTAAAATCTCGAGTAAGTGCCCACTGCTGAACAATTTAGTTCAGCTACACACTTTAAACTTAAATGTCAAGACAGAAGAGGTAAACAGATACCAAATGATAATGGAGCTGAGGTACATCCTGGATATTCCCTACCACACTGTACTGCCAAAAATGGGAGTATTCCTTGCTTGTATTGATGCATTACAGCATCTGAGGAAGGAGACTGTCCTTGTTTGGAAAAATCCACCTCAATTTTTGAGGAGCAAACAGAAGAATACATGAGATCCTGTCCTGGAGAGCTGGGACTCCCAACAAGCACTGACTCCAAACTCAGGCATGAACATCTCTATCCCGGCCTAGTGGTCCTGTTGTGGTCTGGGGGCTGACATGCAGGTAGTTGGGACAGCTCTTCAGTCTTCATATTCCTTCTTTTTTAAGTCAAGTCAGCAAGTGTAAAATTTACTGGATGCACAGCACAGGGAGTATGATTTTTCCATAAAATAGGTACAACACGAGCATTGTCAACACCAACATCTCCACAAATCGGACAAAGGGTCTTCACCTTCGGCAAAGGCAGACAGAAGTTCAGAGTTGATGGTCAGTGCAGAAGCTGTGGCTGCTTGGCTGAGGGTGGACATCCTCTCCTCAGGAGTATGGCAAAACAAAACCTGTACACTCTGTATGCTCCCCCTTCTCCAAAACACACAGCAATGATTTAGGATGCATAGTTTTAAAGCCACTTTCAAAGAACAAGACACACAGTCACAACTTTACATCCATCTACTGATTAAACACTGGTCATCTCAGTCTCTTGACAGTGGAACTCTTTTGGAGGACATCAGAAACAAAAGTATTTCAGAGGATTAATCATTTAGAAAGAGTTCTCACTGATAAGCAAGTGATGTGCATCACATTTTTATAAATCCCTGATACTTTCAGCTGAAAGTTTCATGGTTTTCCCACTATTCAATAGCTTCACAGAAATTCAGTTAACTCTGCTTGCAATAGTCCATTACCCTCAGGCTTAGAAACTTTTGCCTTGGAGAGGTTTCTGGGCTCCTTTTAAACAGTAAACAGTTATGCTGCACTTAAAAAATAAAAATGTCATACAAAAAATAAAAATTTTTCAAATCTTGAAAATACTGATTGTTCTTTGTGTTTTCCATTCAGCTTTCACGTCAAATTGACCACAAAGTTCTTGTCTATAAGCTTCTTCAAAAATTTCTGCTCGGCAGTGATGTTGTGGTATTCATTCTAAAGAGATGTGAAGGAATAATACAATAAATTATAAAATCAAATGATAATCAGCAGCATCACTTGGCTGTTCATTTCTATTACCTGCGGTACTTGGAAGATGCTAAGAACAGGAAAGGTCTGGGGAAAAGATTTCTTAGCAAAGGATTAGCATAATTACACAAGAAAACTAGATTAGATATTTCCTTAAGGACACAACCAAAAAGGATGATCCTTTGCTGGTAAGAATGGGTGAGATGTAGTCTCACAGGAAATCCTTCCATTATTAACTCTCCCAACTCCTCACCCTGCCTATTCAGAACCACAGCTGTGTAACCACATTTACAAGCAGTAAAGAAAGCACAAGCAGTGAGAAAATTACTAATTCTCAAGGTTCAGTGCAGCTTCTTGAAAAGCATATCAGGTATTTGTGGTTCAGATGCATCCTGCCAATTAGGTTCAGTAAGCCCAAACCAACCCATCTTCTGTGCTGTATCCATGTCCTGGATACAGGAGACCACTAAGGTTGGTGGAGGGCAGCACAAGGAAAGTAAATTTACTTAAGACACTGCATCCTGTAAATTAAAATTAATATGATATGAATACTGCATAAAAGGTTATAGAGATGTAGTACAGCATTTGCAATGTATTGCCACTAAAGAACTAACAGGAACATTTTTGTTTAGTAGTTTGTTTTTTAAAGTTTCAAAATTTTAGGAAACATGGATGTCTATTTGAGTAATGATTGCCCTTACTCAAACTTAGTATATGTTACAAAAAAGCACCTGCAGAGAGGAGCCTGTAGAGGAAGGCAAGTTCAGTGTGAGAGGAAAATTATCTCAGAACAGGAGGCATCTAGGAGTTCTGAGAGAAACATGACAGGCTCCTATGGGCATTGTCTCTGCCCTTCCTCTTAAGCAAAGGGAAGAGGAGGAAAATGGTACCCATATGCTCTGGGCAAATGGAAAAGAAAACTCCACACTGTGGTGAAGGGCTGAGACAGGGTTGCTTGAAATACAGAGATGAAGGCAGCTGAATACAAGAGCAGAGACATAAAAGACAACAGAGGCGTGGCCTTAGCAAAGCAGCAGGGAGAAGGCATTCCTGATGTTTTCCAGCCTCCTGCTGCTCCCTCTCCTGCTGAGTTGTGGCTTCCCCTTCCTGGAAGCAGTTCCTTCTCTTCCTATCCTCCTCCAAGAGCTGCTTTTCTTTTCTACTTTCAGTTTCCAAAATTCAGTTCTTTTCCTATGTAAGACCTATACAAGTTCATAGGTCTTAACTCCTTCCATTCCCCTTTGCTCTTCTTTCTGCCTGTTAAGGAGTTTGACAGCTATGACACACAAATACAAGGAGGTGCCAAGGAAAAAGAGAACACGAACAGAAGCAACACTGCTCATGTGTTGACAGTGCTAACAAAGACATCTCCAGGACAAGGCTGTGCAGCCTAAGGAAAACACCAGCAAAGCGAAACACGAGACACAAACAGACATCTCATGCAGACATTTCAGAATTGCACAAGGGACACAAAGATCAGCAGCCACATTTTTCAGAAACAACAGACAGGAAGACTCAAGCAATGTTAACCCACAAGCACCTGAAGCAGGAGAAGATGGCAGGCCCCTGTGACCCACAGTCCATCCACACTTTTATCTATATTGAATTGCCTTCCCCAGTTACCAGCTCTGTCCCTCTCAGCACAAACAAGTGTTACTTACCTGCATCATCTGAGACATGGTTTCATTGCCATAGTAGTGCAAAGAACTGTTTCTGTCACTGAAGTCATACTTGAAGCCTGCCAGGTGGACTTCATGGCATATGTGAAATGCCAGTGTAATGGCAATTAGCCCCGTTGTTGGATGCTTGGGTTTCTACAACAGAACACAAAGAGAACACACACATAAATACCTGGCATGCCTGATGGGAACAGCCAACTTAAGAACAGAGACAAGGCAAATCAGGCAGCCTGGGTCTTCTTTGGTTTCACAGTTTGATCCCCTCCTGTCTCTAAAGGAGTAAGGTACTGCCCCCACACAGTTCCCAGACGAGGGTGTCTCATGTCAGCCTTCCCAGGGATTCCTTGGGTTTCTAGTGAGGGCTGAGCCCACAGTGTAGCCCTTCACTCCACAGAGGCATCAGGAAGGTCTCCCCACTGCTCTGCTCAGCTACTTTCATGAAAGTGGTCAGGCTTCACTACACTGGAAAACAATTTACAACTTCCTCAAATTTGACTGAATCATGAGATGTGTTCAGAAGTTTCTAGATGATGGAGACCCAGAAGAACAGAACATGATATGCCCAAATTTTCATAGCAACAAACTAAAAATGCATGAAGGCTACCACTACACAAATGTGACTGAATTTGTGGGTTTTTTTCAAAGCAGGGAAATTCCAGAAGAATGTTGCTTTAGACCTTCCAGCACTATCCCCATTAGAAGAAACAAAATTGTAAATAAAATTATTTCTCCCTACAATAAGTTCAGAAGTAAATGCGATGTAAAATAAAGAGCATGTCACAAACAGGTTTTAACTGCAAAATTAACCTAACCAAAAGTTAGCACTTCTCACAAAAGCATAGAAGAACTTCATGCAACCATCTGCCCTATCTTGTGCTCAGACACATGACTTCTTTAGTAGCAGAGGCTAATGTGATCTGGGGAAGTAAATGAGGCAAGTTTTTTAGAGATTAACTCTTTCATTTGACCAAGATGAAGCTAAGGTGAAAAGGTGTCTCCAGAAATGAAGAAAACTTTCAGGCATCAGTGCCCTTCTTAGCTATAATAACATTTTCCTCAGAGACGAAATGAGCTCTCAGTAGCTGCAGTCAAACCTCAAATTGAGCACAAAATCACGGGCTTTTTTGAACTCTAACCCAAGGCTCAGTTTGTCTCTGAAAAAGAAGCAGACAAACCAGTACTAGAGAACTCTGTGCACAGAAAAGGCAGATGCACTTGATGTACTTCTTTGTGACAACACATCACATGATGACACAAAAAATCCCCAGGAAGAAGTTACTATTCTCAGCTCTTTTAAGCCTAACTGAAGTCACAGAAATGAACTATTGTCTTTTACAGAAAATTTTTGGTACCTTTATGCAACTCTTTGAGTACTCCAGAAATAATATCTGCTTAAATTGTGCACTATGCCCAGGGCTCCTGACAATTAGCAAAGTAACTTTCTGCACTAGGGGCCCCACTGTCATAAACTTAGTGGTGACTCTGTTGCAACATCCATACTAAACAGGACCCCAAAACTATGGCAGGAATGCTACATGTCAGGATTAGTGCTATTTGGAAATACCAGGAATATCACAGGTTGTAACTAGCACTGCTCACCTTTAGCTATCATAAAATTCACCTCAAAAGAATAGAATTTAAAAGCAACTATTTTTAAAACGTACCATCATGCAATATCCAGATATCTCTGGCCTATAATTACACTTTTCCAGCCTATTTAATGAGAACAGGCAGAGCCCTGGAACGACACCACAACATTGTTTGAGTTTAGTGGTGCTGGGGCAACACATCCAGTTTTATTCCTGGCTCTACTAACAATCAGAAATGCTTGCTGGCTATGCACTGATGTGCACACTGGGAACATGAGACTGGTTCAATGGAAAAGGCAAGGACAGCAGGGAAAGCAAAAGCATCTCCCACACTTAGAGGTGGGTGAAGCACAGGACAGCGAAGGCAGCACCAGCCCTCCCCAGGGATGAGCAACGGGACAGAGTGCTCCAGTGTGAGACCTTCCTGCCCATGGGAACCCCTGAAGTGTGACCTGTGGCTTAACCACACTGTGCCAGGGCCACTGCAGATGTGCAGGCTCTCCCTGCAGATGTGCAGGCTCCCAGCCAATGGCTTCCAAGGTGAGAGGAAAAGGGAGGAAGGGCACACTCGAGATTGATCACTGCTGCGCAGAAATGAGGGACTGCAAAACCCCTGGCATGCAACAAGTAGGATATGGAGGTAGCAGAAGGGGCTTCCAGGCATGGTCACACTCTAACTCACTCTGTGCAGGGGCAGCCAAAGGCAGGAGAGGAGCAAAGAGAGACCAAGGGGCCTGTGCCTCTGTACCAGCTGACACCATGCACATCTCTCTGACAGCACTGCTTTTAACATCTGCTCCCACTGAGAGGGAAGCCCCAGAAGAGTCAGGAGGGATATCTGGACCCATGGATGTTCTGTGGCCATTTAGGAGATTAGGCAGGCATCCAATTACTATGCTGCTTTCTTGCCACCCTCATCTGAAAAGCTGAAATGCCACAGAGCCCCAAGCAAGCACATAGCCAAAATGGCTATTCCAGTTTGAGAGTCAGTAAGGGAGAAAAAAGCCACTACCAGGCTCAGAAAATAGAAACAAATTTTATAAAGAGGTACAGAACCTACTCCTCGCCACTCCCTCAAATATTAGAAAGAGTAGACCAGGAAAAAAGTGTGGCAGATACACCACAGTGACAGCCTGTCAGACATTTCCACATGTGTCAGTTGGGTGGTGTTGGTGAAGTGGGGATGTGACCCCAGGGAACTGTCTCTGTGCTAAACAGCATGTGGCTGATCCTGACTGCACAAGGGAGGTCTCCAGCTTGTAGCTTTACCTTTCATCAAAAACATTTTTCAGTCAAGAACTGACAACTGAAATGTATTTTTACATCCAAATTGCTGGTTAGCTCATTACAATGCTCATTACAAATCAGTAAGCACAATGATGCTGTCAGACATTCATCATTAGCAAAGGGCTGGAATACCCTCTATGTTCCCTAGTCCCTCCCCAGCCCCAGGAGTGTGAAACTGCAGCAGTGTTAGAGCTACCAGTTCGCTGAAGTTTTGGAGGGGTTTGTTAGTTTGATGTGGGGTTATTTTTGGTGTTTTGGGTTTTGGTGGAGGTTTTGTTGTTTGTTTGAGGGGGTTTTTTTGTCTGTTTGTTTGGTTTGTGTGCCTTGGGGTTTTTTTAAGAAAAACACCCAGCATTCAGTAGTTCAAGACTCCCTATTATTTCTAGAAGCTCCTTGGATCTGTCACGTTGCATTACACCTGCCTGTCTTCCCCAGCTTTGTAAAAGACATTTTGTCTGTCTAGAAAGCAGTCTCATTTCATGCCAATTACAGAACCCATAAAAAGGTACTTTGGGCACACTAGGGTAGCCATTCTCTTTCTAGGTTCCATTTTCCCATCTTTTTTAAGCTCCATCTAAATGGCAAACTACTTTAATGCAAACCTAAAAGGTTTTCTACATTACAGTCTATTGTAATAAAGATGTAATTGCCTCTAAATACACATTTGGTTGCACAAAACTAGAAGGCACAAAAGAAAAAAACATACCTCCTTCTTAGGGAACCTTTTTGGGAAATGAAGCCACTCATAAGCAGTTTTCCTGGTGATGCTGGGATCGAGAATCCTGATTTGACTCGATTTGTAGATCATATTCAGAGCCGGTTTCTTCCAAAAGCCCTTTGCACTCTGTAATAGGCAAGTAAACATGTATTTTGAACAGCTAAAACCAGCTGAATTTAGCTTTGTAACAACTCTGACCAGCATAAACTCCAAGAACATGAGATTAAAGAAGAAGAGTGCTGAATCTCTCTAAGTTCAAGAACACCTGCTCCTGCAACAGGATAACCCAGTGCTGCAGCAGTGGCCAGCTGGCTGGAAAACCGCTTTGCAGACAGGCTCCTCATGGACAACATGTACCAACAATATGCCCTGGAGGCAATAAATGCTCCCTGTGTGGTGGCCACATTAGTAAGATGCACAGACAACAGGCAGACAGAAGTTATCATTCTCAAGTACCTTGCACTGTGCCCTTCCACAGTCCCACAAATGCTGTGTTGGGCTCCCTCTGTGTAAGAGAGTGCCAAACAGCAGAAAGTCACTACAACAGACAAGGGGTCAGAGCTCACAGAAAACAGAGTCTGAGCAGGCTGGGTTCGTTCAGCCCAGCTTCAAGTATCTGGAAGAGGTTAATGAGATCAGACTCTTCTCAGAGGCACACAGTGAAAGAGCAAAGAGAAATTCTCTCCTGCCAGTGTGCTGAAGCACTGAAATAGACTTTGCAGAAATATCCCTGGGAATACTCAGAATTTACTTAGACAGTGCCCTGAGAAGCCAGTATGGCTTTGAACTCGGCCCTTAATGAAGTAGATTCAAAAAGATTTTGGACTTAAGACCTCCCGAGAGAGGTCACTTTCAACATTATTCTGCAATTCCTGCAAGTGTGCAGGGTAAAATAATCTGGGAAATGTCTGGAGCACGCATGTTAAAATATCAAACAACACTAGGGAGAGGATAAAAATACATTTCCCAGAGGTAAACTGGTGAGGAACTGATTCAATATGGGCATTAGAAAGAGGACAAAGCATTTATGGAAGAGGGATATTAAATAAACTGACCAGGAGGAGACCCAGTGCTCCTCTCAGCTAGGAGGACTACGGTTAAAAGCAAACATATATTTCACATGAGAGATGTGTGGCAAGAGGAGCCAAGGTGCATGAATAATTGAACTCACTACTTTCTGACCACCAAGTATCTCCCAAAGCCACTTCAAGTCCCGTGGTTTGAAGACGATGAGAACGACAGTGGTATTCGGGTCGTAGTGGATGGGATCTGAGAAAATGGATTCCGGGTAAGACAGGCGGAAAGTCGTCCTCCTCCCAACATCCTCTTCGTACCCTATCACAGGGCCATTGTTCATTCTGCAGAGGACAGAGGCACACAGACGTCAGGGACTGCCCCACCCGTGCTCCCACTGGGCAGGAGCTGCCACATGTGCTGTCAGTCTGCAGGACAGACACCGTGTCTGGTTACAGGGAAGTCTGGCAGCCCAGCATTTACGTATCGCTTTACACGGCGGAGCAGCAATTATCAGGGGCACTCACCCTCGAAACTCAGAGGGATCAAGCACACACAGGAACTTGGCCAAGGTGGTTCAGAATACAATCACACAACTGCTTATCGTGTGTCACTCGAGCAGAAAGCCAGCCTTCTGACTTGGCTCCAACACTGACACTAGAGAAGGGCAGAGAGAGCTCCTGCCTCGCAGAATCACCCACTGCTCCGTGAACACAAAAGGAAAAGGAGACACCATGTACCTTATTATGACGTCATACGAGTCAATTTTCTCCCCTAAGGTCTTATTTCGAAGTACTCCGCCATTACCGACCACAACACACCGTCGACAGGCAATGCTGTGAACAAAGAGGAGTTTCAATATTCACGACTTCCCTGGCTTCACATTATTACTGACACTTCTGTGTGCTAACCGGCTTGTTTTCGAAATGAGGTCCTGTATCCTTTACAGCTCTTGGCCCCTACAAAGCAGACTCAATCTGTATCATATACTATGACTGCTTTCCAAAAAAAAAGACTATTTCAAATTGGCTTCTCTCTTGTGAAACTGTTTTTACACATCTCATTTTTCTAGTGGTCTGCTGTTTAAGATCATCTAACCAGTGGATGATACAGGTGCCACTTGATAAATTATCCTCCACAGTCCTTCCAACTTGCCCCAGGCTGGAAGAACCAAACAAGACAAAGCATGTCTGGAAAAGCTAACTCAAGGTGCTTCTGCAATATTATATAACTCCACATCTCCAACACAAGCTAAAGCAGCAAGGTTTATGTTCACAATTTGCCATATAGGCCTATGAACTGTCCATGTGAAAAACCATAGCCCAATGACACGTGACAGCTCTTCAAATGCATATGGTGTGGATTTTTCTCCCTCTATTTCAAAGATGCTGTCTAGTTTAAACACGTGATGTGTGTGCTGTCATGGTGTAACAAGATGGACTCCTTGATTCGAAGTTGCATTCTCCTAGGACCAGATTTAAATTAGACAGCATCACTAGTCATATAAAATACTATGTGGTAAAAAATAAGATCTTGCACTACATCAAATTAAAACAGTAATTTCGGATTTACAATACATTCAGAGATAAAAAGCAAAAAATGCAAAAAAGGTATTACAGAGATGCTAAACTTATGAAAGTAAATTCAAATGGTAAGATTTTCAAAGGTTTTCTGAGTGCTTTTTGCTTTTTACTGTCTTGATTCAATGCTAGTAAAACATGTTAAACAAAAGAGGGTGGGGAGCTCACAAAGAGGCTTGCTGTTTCGGTACTCAAGAACTTTTGCCTTTTTAGGGAAGGTTTAAATCAAACACGTAAGACCGTAAACTCCTTTCAAAATAAGCACATAATTTTTTGTTGTTTTAAAAATGTCTCTTTGTTTAGAGCAAAAGCCATTCAATTTGGTCACAGCAGGAAAAATAAGAAAAGAAAAATGTTGGTATTTTCTTCAAACACAAGCAGGCTCACAATTCAACGAGGATGAGTCACCTTACAACAACAACTCGCTCCCCTGGTTCTTTCTTCAAGTAAGTAAAAGGCTCTCTGCCACTTCTTGCTCTATGTTCAGGACACCAAAACTGTGTCCCAAAAACCACTACAACTTAGATTGAATTCCCATCATGGCACTTTATGCAGACTAATTAACATCTTTCTCCTCAAAGAGTCCAACCTGTTTATTCAGCTGAGAGTTATTATTTGACAGCAATGAAAACAGTCAGTTCCAGCCAAGACTGAATGACATCTCAATGTACAAAGCAGTTCCCTGCCATTTCCTACAGAATTAACAACATCTGCAGAGATAGCTGCCTTTAAATATATACATGTGTATGCACACACACACATACATATATATTTACATGTATAAAAAACAGTGCTCTAAATGCAGCTTTCAGGGTTGGGTGACACAAAAATAGCTGGCACACCTTTCTCTACTGTTTCCTGAACACCTTAGTAGAAGGCAAGCATTCATAAAAAGACTTCCAGTTAATACCATAAATCATGTGACCTTCTATCTTGGAAATCAGAGGGGTGAAAACCTGTTATACCACCCTGACCTCAGCATACTCATTCCCTCTACATCCCTAAACCCCTTTCCTCTCTACCCCTTTTGTCCACTCATTTTCCATTTAATTTCTCTATCTAGTTTGAAAGTATCTTAAGAAAGTAGGCTGATGAACATATGCCTCTTATAATTCACAGTAGGAGTAGAAAAGCAGAAGTTGCCCTTTTCCTGAATTACACCTTGCTGCTTACAGCTACAGCTTAGAGCTCAAAGTAAGAAAGGAAAAAATGTGATCAGTAAGTGATGAAGGTGGAGTGAGGGAGAGGGGCAAAAAGCATAAGATCAGCATATGGTTGTATCATGTGCCCTGGCATTTACTCTGAGGAGGCACTGCTTTTCCTGTTCCTTGAGGATGGATTTAAAGTAATTCCTTATTACATACCTTTCAACTTTTGGAAGAGGTAATTTAAGATACTTCTTCACTAAGTTAATCTCTAGCAATTGAAATAATGCCTTCTGCTCTGGTATACAGCTAAGAGGTCTTTGCTTTCTCCTCTCTGTACTCATGATGCAGCAGGACACACTCAGGGCAGGGAGAGCAAAATAAAACATGACTTTAGACCTGAGCAACTGAGGTTTGCTCAGCTACAGAAGTTGTGTAGCTGTTCTCAAGTCAAATCCAAGCTGTTTTTTCTTACTGATGAAAGCATTCCAGATTTTGTTTATGACTAAGAGTTGACTAATACTACTTGGACAGAAAACAGAGCGAAATCTGAAGTTTGATTAAGTTTTTGAATTATAGTGCCCTTCATAACATGCATACTCAAAAACAGTCATCAGCTACCATCAAATATCCAATAAAGAATCTAACATTAGTACTTGAAATTTTGAAATGTATGAAGTCAACAAGCAGATCAAATATTCCTGAAGAAATGTACATGAGTACAGTCAAATAAATTAAAATGATCAGCTTTTAATCTCCATCAGGCTCAGAGTGTCAAAGTGGGCTGGCTCAAACAGGAAGTCTGGCAGAAACATGCTGTTTCTGAATTGCCTCCACGCCTTCCACTTCCCCTCCCAGTAATCAAATGTCTTCATCATGATCCTAAACCTTAAGTCTATAGTACTAAGTCCACTAATAAAAATAAGCAGGGACAGAAATGGCTTATGTAAAAAACCAGAGAGTAGTATCATAGAAAACTAACACATGACATAGAGATAAAAAATATGTAGCAAGGTTGAACTGCATTTAAAGATTCTTAAGTTAAATAAACCAATCTGTACTTACAGAAGATCAGAGATCAACATACCAACTTTTAGCACTGTTACTCCCACATACTTTACCAACCTCACTTCTTAAAATTTCCTTTTCATAATGTTTTGAAATTAAACAACTCCAAACACTCACCCTTTCTCCAAATCAATATATTGACAAGAAGAGAAATTAGTTCAGATATGCTTAAACAACATCAGGTTATTACAAGGAAAATATAACAGATTGCAATGTCTGGACGTTCAGCTTACAACCAGGAGCACAATATTGATGACAGTGAAAAATATTAAGACTTGCTGTAACAATAGTTGTAGGAAAGGTCTGAGTGACAAAGGGACTGCCTTTATGTGTTAGGGATATATTAAGAGCATAAACAGATCCCAATGCAAACACCATGGTAACTGATCTCTAATGGCTGCAGGCAGTAGTCACTCAAACCATTGCCTTATTCAGGTGGTGTACAAGAGCCTCAGTCTCAAGGCCAGGCCTTGACTTAGGGATTTTGTTTATATGGTGAAATGCTAAAAGAAACATTTTCCTGTATTATAGTATTTCCCCAAAAGAAAAATATTGCTAAATGGAAATGTAGCCTTTAAAGGTCAAAAGGTTTGCATCCTCCACATTCCACTGAAATACTGCTTCAGTGGCAAAAGAAAAAGAGATCTCAGCCTCAGCTCCTTTTTAACACACACCCCCATAGTCACTTGAGGAATGCAAATTATTTCCTTTGAGGTTATTTCGTGAAAGGAGGTTGCAGAGGTCACATTGTGTTAACTCAGGATTGTGTAAATGCATTTGTAAGAATTGTGGAGTTCAGAGTCCTTAGAGGAGTCATCGAGGAACTGAAGTCAGTGACACTCTTCATTTCCAAACTCTTCGGGAGAGCTAGACCTTTACACAGTGGGAACTCGACCTAAGCTTGGAAAATGACACTGTTTGGAAAAAACCTTTGTAGCTCACTCTGTACAGATTTACCTAAGTTGTACACAAATACAGCTATATAAGCAGCACAGACTTTGTGCTTATCTAGCCTAATATCTGCCTGCCTTAAAAAGCGTTAATAGGGAAATCTGGTTTGCGTTCTGCCAAGAAGGCTGAAGGGTCAACAGCATTACAGAGCTGCCTAATAATTCTGTACTACTGGAGGACATTGTTAGGATTAATTTCTAAAGAGTTTCACTTTTGAAAGCCACCGTATCTCAGTGAAATATATATATAAAAACTCCTCCCAACTACAGTGATTCATGCTTTAAGACTGCTGTACACAAAACCTGATGGATCTTGAAAGGATATATTGTATGACATCATTGTATGTTTGACAGAATCTAAATTCAAAGGATGATTACCAATTTCCTTACTTTTCATCTACAGGACAGGCATTTCCATTTAAAAGGTACAAGCATCTCTGCTTTACGGCACAAACAATTGTGGTGCTGAACTTAGGGTTTCAGGGAATTTCTAATACAACATTTGGCATTCTCCTTCAATTTCTAGATGAAAGAGCAGCTTCTGTCAGCCAGTTCTGTGTAAATTTACCCCATTATCACACTCCTGTTAGAAAATACGGAGTTTTACTTTTTTCCTTCCTTTTCTTAAGAGTAAACTTGAACATCCTAGAAACAGACTAAACATAGAGAAAGGAAGGAGTACAGTAGGGGATTAGTTTTGAACATATTACACCCAAGTTTAATTAAAATGTGATCCTGACATTTGGCTTCAAGCAGTAATCTTTTATGATCTCTGTAATTAAAAAATAAAACCAAGTACAGCCAACCTCAGCGTTATTTGTGTTCAACTCTATAAAGCAGTCTGTATATTAACATGACATCTGGCAGGTTGTCTGCCCTTTTGCTAGACTGCAAATATAAAGAGTCATCTGCATCACTTTGTAAACACAGGACTTTAGTCTACTTGCCAACCACTACTACCCTACCTCCAATAAACCCCAGCCAAACCAAACAAAAAACAAGACACACAAACACAAAGACCCTTCAAAACAAAACAAAACCTCCTGGTAGATGTGGCTTCCAACAACAAATTTAATCCAATTAAAGAATTAATCTCATTTAATCTATCTAATCCATGGGAAGCAAGTTATCTAAGGCATGCTCCCTTCCGTGCCACACCCTTGTTACTCCCAAAGGACAGACAGCCTTTCCTGTCTTCCTAGGTCTCCCTCATCCACAAGGAAAGGAAATTGAATGTATGTAGGAACAAGGGTGTGCACCAGTCAGTGGATGCAGAGGCACAGGGATACGCCCAAGATTTGTTCTGCATAGAAGAAAACATTGATTTGCACTTGCTTATCTCAAACATTGATTTGCACTTGCTTATCTCAAACATTCTCCATCTTACACTAATAATGAGTTTGCAAGAGGAGGCCACATTCAATCTAAGTATAAAAAGATACTACAGAAGATAGGACTGCATTCAGCTGGTGAATTTCTAACAAACTTACAAAAGGAAATCTTTAAGTTAAAGCTCCCTCATAAAATAATCCTTCTTGCATACTGGTGCTACATAAGTGAAAAGCAAGCCTACTTAAACCTTGGAATCAGCTACACACTGCTTGGACCCTGTCAGTCTGCTCCATGTCTTGACTAACTTGAGAAATTTCAGGATAACACCACAGATACTCCTTTTTGGGTAAGTACTAAATATCAAAAATGAAACTAACAGAAACAGTAGCAAATAAACCATCTCACCTGTCTTCTTCACTGGAAAGGCCACAGTTCTGTAATCTTGAAAGGGCTAAACGAAAAAACTGCTCTAAAAAGCAAATGTAAACAAGGTTAATGAAAACACTCAGTATTTGCAATACAAAAATAAGCATGTCACCCTGACTGTATTTTTAATCACAGTAGTGCACTGTGCATAAAAACCTCAAAGTAAGAACACTTGGAATTTAGTACCACAAATGAATCAGTGATGCCAAAGAAATTTAGGTTTATCAGAACTCTTCTCTTTTTCTACCTTCAAACAAAAAATAGCATGAGATTTGTATTAAAAAAAGAAATCTTAATTACAGTAAATAAGAACTGGATGAACTTCTAAGACCTTTTCTTCTACCCACCTTCAGCTGACTCAAGAGGGTTCTTACAGCCAGGGACAGTAACAGCATTTTGTGTCTTCAGAGAATACATCAATCCAGCCTGTGGCAAAGCTGGACAGAGGCACCTTCCCAGCCCACTCTTGGGGGGCAGGCTCCTGCTGGACACTCAGTGTACCTCAGAGGAGAAATCAACTCACTCTCAAATGTAATTTTCCTCACTGTAACCCCAAAAGTGCAGGAAAATGAACCATCCTTGTTACCATTGATGGAGGGCAAATCAAAAGTCTAAAGCCCAGACTAGGAAGGTGCACTGTTAGTGTTAGAAACTCTGAAATTTAAGACTTTAAAACAAAGAGGCCCTTAGGGTGTCTGGCACTATTTACTCTGGCCTGACCAACATGGGCAGTGGGAATGAGCCAGCAAAGCCTTTGCACAGGATCAGCAGCCAGCCAGTGTCATCAATTCTCCCCTGAGGCTGCTGTGACGTCTTCCCCGGCAGGATCAGCCAGTTCAGTGTTGTGGTTTGGCCCTAGATAGCAAATAAGTGCCACACAGCCAGTCAGTCTCCACCTCTTGATGGGTAGGAGAATCAGAAAAAGGTAAAATTTGCATGGAAAAGGAAAAAGAGAGGGGAGTAAAACCCAAGAAAAACAAATGATGCGCAATACTATTTCTCAACATCTACTGACCGATGGCAGTCCCCAAGCAGCAACCAGCCCTTCCTGGACAACTCTCCACTAAGTTTTTAGTACTGAGCATGTTCTATGGCACAGAATAGCCATTTTCCAGCTGGGGTCAGTTGTCTTGGCAATCCTCCCCTCAGCTTCTTGTGCACCTGCTCACTGGCAGAAGCATGGGAAACTGAGAAGTCCTTGACTTAGAATAAGCACTGCTTAGGAACAATTAAAACATCCATGTGTTGTCAACATTATTCTCATGCTGAATCCCAAACACAGAACTGTATCACCTCTAATCCAGTCAAAACCAGGACAGTAAAAGGAAAATTTCACTGATGTAAGAGCCCAAACCTGAGGACTTCTGTCTTAGTAGGACTCTGGATTCCAACCAGCTTAGGTGTGCTGATCAAAGCCCATCACACTGACTCAGTATTTCCCCCTAGCAAAGCACAGCTGAGTATCTTTAGTACTCCAGCCCACATACAAACAGAAGAAAGCTGAGGAAGGTCCATTCTTCCTCACTCACACCTTTTTGGAGCTTTTCTGCTACAAGGGGACAATCCTGACCCAGTGTTTTACTTAAACAGTTAAAAACAGGAAGGTGTCAGGTCAGAGGGACTGAACAAAACCATTAAGACACTGCTAGACAGCCCCAAAAGGATTGGCATCAGTGCACAGGAAAGATCATGGCCAGAGATTCAGGTGGCTTTACAAGCCATTTAAGCATTTCTGATTAAAAATAAGGTACATGAGAAATACAAACCTGCTCTCTTTATTCCATAAGGTAGTTCAAACCTATTGCTCCCTTGGAACTCTGCCACTCTGACAAAATCATTAGCGCACAGGAACGGGTATATTTTGTCAACACTGAAGAAGGAAAAAAGGAAGAAGTTTCAAAAATCCATATGATGCTCCTGCATAAGCCAGCAAGTCATGCAACTGCTTTGTAAAAAGCTCTCTTTATCCTACTACTGCTATTTTTATCATCCATTTTTAAAAGAAGAAAATCCACAAACACAGGGAAAGCAAGCAGGTGATGGAAAAGGGGAACACCTTGTAATGGAAAATACAGGCAAAAAGTGAGATAAAAAGACTTGTCTATTAGTACAATTTATATAGACATTAAAATTGTCATTAAAATCGTGTGACTGAAAGCTTATACCACGAGACCACATATTTAAGAGAATACATAACCCAGGAAGACAGTGAATAACTTCAGGTTTGAGAAGTACATAATAGAGGCAGCAAAGAAAATTAAGAGTTATTATTGCACATGGCAATTTAATAAGAACACAGTTTGAAGCAAGGTTTTTTAACATGAAAATACCATCTCCTGATTTAAGCTGCACTCCTATTCCAAACAAGTGGCACTGACTCTGTTGACATTAGTAACTTGTTTAGGGCAACAGGGGTATATCCATGCAGAAAAAAGTATGGAGTTCTCATGTCCTCACTACATGCACCTTGGGTATTTTATATTCTGGACTAACTCTAGTAAGGTCCCACCCCTTAGCAGCTGCAGCACTTGGGCTGTGCTCCTGCAATGCATCTTCTGGCTTAAGCAGATGTCTGAAATGATCCCAGTGCATTCACACCAGGGCCACCCTGGGATGAGAAGCACAACCTGTGGGGATCACAAGGAGGTCTGCCTCAAAAGCACATTCTTCTTGCAAACTAGAACATGATAGCATTATACCTTGTAAGTGTCAAGCTAAAAAGAATGTGTCACTTCTTTTGTCAGAAGACAGGAACCAGAGAAAAGGGCTCTCTCATAGCAAGGTGGGTAATCATACTGCTTTAGTGCCAAGTCCAGCAAAATGAGTGAACAGCAGACACAAACATGTCACATGCTACCATGCCCTTGGCTTCACCTTTGAATTAACTAAGCCCACATTCAGTGTACTGGCTGACTTTGTAATGATCCTGCACATTAGGTCTTAGATTAAAATGTTAACACAGAAGTATACAGTCATTAGAAAACCAAATGTTAATCAGAAAAAAGCCCCAGTCAGCACATGACTTGTTTGTTCATTAAGAATATTAACAGCTGTAAAGAAACCTTGTCTTTCAGTTTCCCAAATATCTCACTCATTAAGGTCTATGTATTCAGAAGATACTAAAAGTAAAAAGGAAAAAAAAACCCAAACAAACAAACCCAAAACTACAGTCCACACACTGAGAAATAGGCCATAGCTTAACTAAGCAAGACCAGCTAGCTTTGAGACATGATGCACTAAATACCCATATTAAATGTAGTAACTTCCTTTGCTGCTCAGAAGCAGCTGGTAAGCTTAGACATAATAAATAATTTACCAACTGAGAAAAGATTCTTAATTCTCGAGCTTCTAGATCTGGTTCCGTTACAATAAATAATTCTGTGAGGTTAGAAATCCTTTCAACCTCTCCAGGTTATTAGCAAAGTGCACAAAGCAGATCTTCAGCTCATGCAAGCTGTCTCCAAAGAAGCTACACAAATGTGTGAGACTGTCCTGCCTGTGCACATACCTTCTTCTTGCTGTGTAAGTCTGAGTCTGAGTCTGAGTCCAGACTTACCAGAGCTACCCTGCTGCACCCAGTGCATAGACAGCCTGGGCACAATCCATGGGCAAGGGAATTAGAACCACCTCACCAGACCAGGAGCTAACCAAAACTCAAAAGGCTACAAGTCTGCTTTGGGCGGCACAAAGTTTACATGCTTCCATGTACTTTAAAACCCAAAATAACACTAAAATTATAGCCACATTTTCTTATATACAAAATGTACCAGGGAAAAAAAAACCAAACCATGGTGTCTTTGTGCAGAGGTTTCAGACTCCTTCAGCCAAGACTTGGTGTAATCTTTCCAAGCTTTCTCAGAGTACTACTCAATGTTTGCTCCAGAATGTGTAAATAGCCCAGTTCTAACTCAATCAGCACAGCCTTTCCTTCTCTCCCTCAATTCCCACAGAAGACTCACCCCAGTAAAGATTCAAATGCTGGTTTCAGGAGACAAGTGTCCAATGCATTCCTCCTCTCTACAGCCGTAGGTGGCAGCCTGCAAAAAACCAATTTTAAATAAACAGCAAGACCAGGAATGGGTAGCAGAAACAAGGTAGGGAAGCTTGGACAAATCAAATTAGTAAAAGCTGATTACTGAGTTAAGATCACACCAAGATTTCATTACTGACTCCCCTTACAGAGATGAAGCTTTCTCATTGCAGCCCAATTACTTTTACTAGCAAAGGCTTTTATCTCACACTGCTGCTCCAAGGGGGCTGTGACCTCCCTTGCTCAGCAAATACCAAGGCAGGTATAATCCGAAGTGAGAAATGAGGCCCAGCTCCAGAGAAGCAGGACTCCTGGGCTCAATCACCCCACAGCTAATCCAGACAGCATCCTCATCACTCCCCAGGGAGGAGACAGAGTCTTGTTTGGAGAAGGAAATAGGGTACTTTAAGGAAAATGAGATTTTTTGGGGATAAGTCATTCCACTCATAATAAGGCTAAGACTTACATTTCTAAGCACATTCCCAATTTGGAGGTTTATCCAATTAATCACAAATATGAAGCCCAGAAGGGAAGGTAAAATTCAGTGTGAACAACATGTGTCTCTGGACTGCATTAAGGACAGAAGGATGAAACCACCACATTAGAACCACAAGGCAAAGAGATCATTAAGGTTAATTGATTTTGGTAACCTCAAGTTCTTACATGAATACTGACGCTGAGAAAGCATCCTGTGAAATCTATCAGCTGGCCACCTTGTTGCTTTCCAGCATCAGCCTCACAGATGGCATTTTGCAGGACAGCTTCAGAGAGAAGAGAGGTCTGCTTTCAAGTTTTAGCATAGGTGCTCATTAGTCCCACAAATCTAACTGCAGGAAGTCACAAGCACAGGAGCTGCCTATACATGCACTTGAACATGACAAGTGAAACACACCTCTGGTTTAGTAAGGTTTAAGCACTGAAGTTGCCCTCCAAGTTGTGCTAATTTTATTCAGGTATAACTCAGAATTGCAGATTTGAAAATTGTAAGCCAATGTCCTTCCAACAATTCACTGCTTGTTAGAGACAGTTATTGGAAGTGGCCATAAATATTAAACAAACACTGGAAACATGACATGGACAAATTGCTTTCTGACAGACACCGTATGACTGTGTTTGTAACAGAACAGCCACTGGACACAGCAGTACAACTGGGCAGGGAGCCTATGGATAAAGGCTACAGATTTAAGCCTCAATCCCTCCCACCTATCCAAAACGAAATAAAAACCAACAACCCCACCACAAAAATACTCAACTGCTGAACTTACTCATCGTAACTGATTGTAACTCCACTAGTCACATAGGAAGGAGAAGCCCTCACAGAGGAAGTCTGTCCATAAAAGCTAATCCTGCAAAAAGGGAAATGTCATAACACTGTGGTTTGCTGTAACAGAAACCACAACAGAAAGCTATTTGTATCAATTGTACACTATAAACAAGATAAAGGGGACACATTAACCACTTATTTTAAAAACTATCACTTACTTATCTTCATAACACTGGTCAGTCCTGGTTACAGCTGTGCAAAGACCAATGGAAACTCAACTTCTTCAAGTAAGGGCCCTGAATCTTAGGTCCCAAGCCACTTGTCCCATAAACCTGGAGACAGTGAAGGCTCATTTCCCTCAAGGGCTGCTGCTGGGCCTCAACACATTCCAGCCTCCAAAAGGTGCCCGCTGCACCTGCAGTTATTCCCACGTGTGGAGAAGGCCTCTCTCACATCACTTATCAGACATTTAATGGAACAAACACCAAACCCACATGGGGTGGAGGGAGATGTGGAGACCTTATTTCTGCATTTCATGTAAGTCCTCACCTGAACACCTCTTTTCATGAACCTCAGAGGGGCTCCCTACTATTGAGGTCCTGACCTCTCCATACAACCAGGCTCAAATTAATTACTAGGTTTGAAAGTGACACAAGAGAACAGGTGACAGGACAGTACAATCATATTGATTCTCCCAGAGTACAAGACCTCAACCACAAAACACACACACAGAGTGTAATAATTGCTTATGATGATTACTGGCAAACATTTATGGAGCAACACAAGAACTCAAAGCCACATCTGTCATACAGCCATGAGGTGTCTGCACTCTCATCACCGTACCAGTAGAAGTTATTTCTCCACAGATTTCCATGCAGGATACCATACATAACAGCAGCAGCCAGGATAAACACCAGAAGAATTCGTTTCATGACTGATAAACCTAAAACATAAGAAAAACAAAACAAGAAACTGAAACACGAGATGAACTAATGCATGAACTTCTTCTAAAGCATCTGGAAACCTACAAAAGAAAAGTTATTGTTATTACAGACATTCTCTACCACAAGTCTGACAAGTGATCCCTCCACTTTGGTTTCTCACACAAAGACCCAGTGCCAGGAGCTGAATGTTGCTTTGCACCTACCTTGTGTGTACTCTACACAGAAGCAGGGGTTCACTCTAGGTTCTCAAAGAGACTGTGTGAGAATAGAACTCTTCTATCCACTGGCAGCCCAAAGAAACCAGCTGGCCTTTATAGGTACCTGTGCTTCTCCTGTTTCTTGTGCCACACACTATCAGTTTCCATAATTACACAGTTAAACAAGCATTGGCAAAGTGCAGGAGGCAGATAGGCTGATGCTGATGAAACAGAACAGGGTATGAGCTGCCACAAATTTCTACTGGTTTTTTAGGATTACTGAATGTTCTTGAAGTCCAGTTTTGACATTTAAAGCTGCACTGAAACTATCTTCTTATGCCTGTAGAATCTTCAGCTCCTGACACAAGCCAAACTTCATTGCTCAAGTGACAGAAAAATGTTATTTTCACACATTGCAAAGTGAGGAAGAAATGTTAGGACCCCATCTGTTGAACTTGTAAAGTTATGGAGAAATATCAGATAAAGTGTTCATTTTTCAAATAGAGTTTGCACCTCATTGCAGTATACTGAAAGAAAAACGGAAATATCACAAACTGACGTATCTGGCAAAACAGTCTGAAGGAAAATCAAGTCCTGTATTGCCCACATCTTTCACAGTGAGCAGCCTTTTCAGTAGCTATGAATGAACTGTTGTTGCTTAATCTTGTTGAAGTCTAAAATAGCCATTCCAGCCACAAGTTACTGTGGAAGTTTACTTGACAGGTACAGCCTTCTAGTATTCCACTTCTCCCCCGTCATGGGAGGCATTGGCAAAGCACACAATGCATATACACCTACTTGCCTATTTATATCTTAAAGTGAACTGAACAAACAGCTGTCCAGCAAAACAAGCCATATCCAAACATATTGCTTCATTTTCCAAGAGCAGAACCTTGGCCTTTATGGCTTGATTTTTTCCTGCCTTTTTAGTTTTCTTTTTTCAAGTTAGTCCATGATGCTTTTTAGAGTCTTTAGAGCTGCTGTTATTTTAAGCAGTTCCTAGGCAATAAAATTCAAGGTGGACATAGTCCAAATGATTTACAATATGCTTTATGCTAGGAGTACCTTAGAGATCTCCTTTTGAAGGCCAAGAAACTACTAAAGATCCTTTTTTCTATTAGAAATTGAAAAGCAGATTGCTGCCACTCACATTTCTTTACCCCTGAAGAAATACCCAACAGTGTCATGACTGAGTGCAAGAAGCCATTACTTCTTTGTTCTTTTCCACTCATATCTTTTACCAGAATTTAATTGTAGAGTTAGAGATGTGGTTTTGTAACATTATCTACTACTAACAAAGCCATGCAATGAACCAGGTAGAATTTATCAACCTTAAGTATGTCCTATTGGCTATCCTGCTCTGTTCTGGAAGAAATACTTCATATGCTGCAGCTGTTGGAATTCTAACCTTTCAGCTCTCTTTGGGAAGTAGCTTTTCAGCTGCTTTTCAGCTCCAATTCCCTTGACTCTACTTGAAGAATCACTGCAAATTTGTCTTAACAGTCACTTCAACTTCTAGAGCAAGTTTCTAAGTTTTTGCAGTAATTCAGTAAGAGTTTTTCCCAAAAATAGAGGAAAACTCATCTACCAGGTTCAGTCACGTATCATTAACAGCAGCTGGCTCATAATCTTGTATGCCATGACAAGACACATACAGGACAACTGAGGGATCAGGCCCAGCAGCATGGATTTATGAAAGGCAGGTCTGGCTTCACCAACCTGATCTCCCTGTATGACAGGGTGCCTTGCACAAAGGATAAGGGAAAGGCTGCTTATGTTGTGTACAGAGTCCTTAGTAAAGCCTTAGACACCATTTCCCACAGCATTCCCCCAGAGAAACTGACTGCTCATGGTCTGGATAGGTGTCTTCTCCACTGGGTAGAAAGCTGGCTGTCTGAGCCTGAACACAGGTGGGGAACAGAGTTAATGCACCTGGCAGCCAGTCAGTAGGGGGGTTCCCAAGGCTCAGTCCTGTTTAATATCCTCAAAGAAAAGGTATTGTCTGAACAAGGGGATCTAGTGCACCCTGTCAGTCTGCAGGTAACACCAAGCTGAGTGGGAATGCTGATCTGCTGGAGTGCAGGGAGGCTCAGCAGAAGGATCTGGACAGGCTGGATCAATGTGCCAAAGCCAGCTGGAGGAGGTTCAACAAGGCCAAGTTGTCTGTCTGGGTCACAACAACCTCAAGCAGTGCTACAGATTGGGAGAAGACTGGCTGGAAAGCTGCCTGGCACAAAAGAACCTGGGGGTGCTGGTCAACATTGGCTGAACATGAGCCAGGGTGTGTCCACATGACCAAGAAGGCCCACAGCATCCTGGTCTGGATCAGCAGGATTGTGGCCAGTGAGATGAGGGAAGAGATCACTCCTCTGTTCTCAGGACTGGTGAGGCCACACCTTGAACCCCATGTTCAGTTTTGGGCCCCTGACTACAAGACAGAGACTGAGGTGCCAGAGCAAATCCAGGGAAGGGCAAAGCTGGTGATGTGTATGGAGAAACAGCAGCTCAGCGGGGACCTTATCACTCTCTACACCAAATGAAATGAGGTCAGAACGAGGTGGGGGTCAGTCTCTTCTCCCAGGCAACAAGTGACAGGTCAAGCAGAAACACCCTCAAGTTGCAACAAGGAATGTTTAGATTAGGTATAAGGAAAAAACATTTCTGAAAGGGTTGTCAAGCACTGGAACAGTTAGCCAGGGAAGTGGCTGAGTCACCACCTCTGAAGGTATTTAAAAGATGTCTAGATGTGGCACTTGAGGGCTTGTTTGAGTGGTGGATCTGGCAGTGCAGGGCTAATGGTTAGACTCCATGATCTTTTCCAACCTAAGTGATGCTATTATTTACTTGAAAAAGATACTGCACTCTCTAGGCAGATTTTTTCCTTTCACTATTAGTATTTTTACCCCCTCCTGCTTTGAAAAGGTTTGCCAAAACCTCCCACTGAAGTGTTTATCTTTACTCCCTAATTCAATCAATGCAAACTTCAGTTAAACAGAACATAACAAACCAGCTGTTCAGATAAAGTTGCTAAATTAGCAACTGATTAAATTGCTGATTTTGCTGACTTCAGTGTAAGAAAAAGCACTGCTGAAGAATCAGATCAAACTACAAAACAGAGAAAAGACACGGAAAAGCAGCCCATAAAGGATCTACTGAAACCCAAAAGTATTATTCATAACAGTATTTTTCACAGAGAGGAAAAAACATTGTTCCACTTGCAGAGTATTTACAAAGATATTCATACAGCCTGGAAAAAATCACTTAAACAAGAGAATAGAAGTCAGCATCATTCTTCTAATAGGACCATTAACAACTTCAGTGTTTTATGTAGGACACTCAGCCTGGCACATGTGATAATAGGCCCACCCCAGCTCCAAAAAACCAGTCATTAACAGTGTACCTAACTCAACCCTTAGACACATAAAATGGTCTTTAATTATGTAAGTATCTTCTCACCATCCCATCCCCCAGCACCTGGCTTCATTCCATGTTTGAGAGAAACATTTCTGTAACCAAGAAAGTCTTCACTAAGAAGACTGTCTGTCTTAATCTGGTTTAGTAAACAAAACTATTGCCTTGTTTACAGAAGAAATTATTCTGGATGTACTTTTAATGGTGACAGCATCTTCCAGCTCTTCCTTCCTATTTTAAAACAGCTGAGCATTGTAGAAAGTTAATCAAAGGGAAACAAACTCCTACAATGCAAATATTGCACTAGGAAATTCCCATAGTCAGAGACACAAGAAAACAGGGTATGGAGAAAACACAGTTCAGATGGAAAATAGCAGTTCCATTCCAGTTTATTTACTTCGACAAAAGAGCCAGAATATTGATTTAAGCCCATCAACCCAAGTGATGGCCCAACAGAGGCCATGGTTTCCTCCCTTAGGTCAATGTCAATCAGAGTTAAGTAAAACAAGGAAGACAAAGCTGGAACTCAACTATTCAATTTCCTCCTCTTAAAACCTACAGTGATCTACACAATGAAAGGAGCAAGGAACCCAGTATGACCACACCCAAGGATCATGGTGTCAGCTGGTTGATTTTCAGAAAGCAAGTAATGAGATGTTTAAGTGCTGCAAAAAATTCATAGGCATTTTTTAATAGTAGTCTAAACTAACTTCTGTGGGTCAACTTCCCACTTCTCCCAAAAGACAGAGTTACAATTACAGAATTAGACAAGACTGATTCTGTTATGGTATTAAGAAGATCTCAGAGATCAGCCTGCATCTCTGTTGACAGACAGACCTCCTCAAGCTCCCATCAACCCATCAGGAAGACTCAGTTGGGTATACAATCTATTAACTATGTAAGACCAGAGGATAATACTTTTTTCCCTTGGTGGAAGCAGGGAACCTCCATCCTTGTCAGAGGTGCACCATTACTTAGTCAGCCTTCATTCTAGTACAGTGTGGTACCTCCTATGAGCCACTATCTCACAGCCTCTGTTTATCTTCCAATTTACACATGCAGTTGATGCAGTCCTGCCACAGAATAAACCCTGCAGGAATCCACAGCTGTTGGACTGGGCAATCAAATGACCACACCACCATCACATTTCTTTCATAATGCTCATAAGCCTTCCTTTCTTCCTTAAAAATTAGTGTTAATAGCACAATGCAGAAGGCTTTTCCATCTGTCCTACTTCTTTTGTAAAGTACCTTTGACTACTACTGAAGTAAGGAGCTATATTTAACTATAATGTGGTTACTACTAAATTAAATACTACGCAGCTTAAAACAATCTTAGCTCCATAAACTGTCACAAGACGATGTAAGCTCTCTGCTGCTGCCATTAAGTGAGACTCTGAAAATGTCAGCTCACTGGGACCTCAGATTTCTAGCCCTTGTAGTTGTGGGGGAGGGAGTGAGCTTGGAAATATGCTTTGAGCAGACCTTGAGATATAAGGGGACAGCAGAAAAAGCACAAAAAAAACCTAATAAAGGTTTGAAAAGAAGCATCAGGATTTTTAAGATGTGGTCAGTATTTTGTGGATTTGCACTTGTGACCACCAGTCCTGCAGCTTCCTTTTGGTAAGGATGTAGCACATGCCTGGTGAAACAACCATGCAGCAAAAGGATAATCAAGGAAGGAGTTCTCATATCATCTTTCTCAAGTTAAGCTGTAAAACGTGAGCACATTATGCCACAAATGTATTTCTTCTGCCAAATCTTAACACTATCATCATTCACTCTTCCAGTTCTTGCTCTAAGTATGTTCCTAATTGTATTGTTCATTAATTCTCCCCCTCTTCAGGAAGGGAATGCTGCAGGGAGACTATGTAAGAGCACTGCTGCACAGTCAAAGAGGTACTGAAGTGGCTGAGTCACTCTAGTGCCTTCACTCACTCCCACTGCACCTGAAATTCTCATCCATTTCCAATGTTCTTTTTGATTTTCGTTTAAGAAATAAAGTCCTCAGAAATACTGTTTAAGCAAGATGTATTGGGTTATCCTAGCAAAGTGGCTCAGAATTAAAACTAGTTTTGTAACACTCCAACAACATGGACTTGGTTTTGAAGTTGTGTATTTAGCAGCATCAGAACTGGAAAAGGGATAAGCAGCAGAGGAACAATTCGCTGACTACAACAACTGACACCTTCTTCCTCTCCAAGAGCACACCAAACTACTCATTTTACTTCCACAGTATGCACCTAACTGAAAAAGAAAACAGTCTTCCTCCAAACACATCTCTCCATTAAATAAAGTTTCCAATGTTTCCTCTATCATTTCCTCTCTGTCCAAATACTGTAGCAAGCCTGAAAAGAAACAGCAAGATAATCTTTTCTCCAAGTACTCAACACCAGGCAATAATGTCCAGTAGGTATGACATCACAGCAGTAAAGATGTTTAATAGATTTAGTCAATCTTTGTTCTTTATCAGCTCCTACAGCCAGAAATGTAGCCTCTGTTAACATTAATTTACTGTGGAGACACAGACTAGAGCTGTGCCCATCTTTGACTTTGGGTGGTATTTCAGGACAGGCTGCAGTAGATTGGTTTTAGAGCCTAAGTGCTTGTCTCCCTCCTCTTCATCATCCTGCTAATGGTGAAACATATTCTGTACCACAAGAGACAGCAATACATTTATTACTTTGTGGACAAATCAGGATTCTTTTATTCCATTTCTGTCTTTCAATAATAGAGAGTAATTAGTATTTTGTTCTTCAGAGCATAACTGCAAAATGAAAAAGCAACTTCGTATTTTTTACTAATGATTGCTGTTTCAGTTTGCTTTTGTCCAGAGTCTACAAGATCTCTGCATCACTTTCCCTCTTGCATGGCACTGCAGACATATTTACAATCTCAGAAACTCTTTCCACACAAGCATATCCTTTGGCTAATGGACACTGATAAAGATTTCAAGTCCAGTTAAATCTATGTATTTTCACCCCCTCTAATACTAATTTACTTGATAGCACATCTGGTGGAAGAGGAAGGTTAGCTCCCTTCCCCCAAAGGCTGCAGGCAGGCCCAGGAACAAGCACAGTTCATCTCTGTATTTTGGGCACAACAAACACAGCACCTACAGCTCTCCTTATCTCCAGCCCCACACATTCTCACCTCATCAGATGAAACAAGATCAGAAAAACACAAGTTTGTAGCCTTGCAAGACAACACTTCATCAATACAGAGGGTTTGGCAAAAGCTGCAAAAGGCCTGCATGTCCTGATTTACAGTTTCATCACCATGCTCAGACTCCCTTGTTCTTACTGCACTAGATAAGGTATCATCTGTTCAGTGGTGTAACTCCTTTTTCACTCCTCTTCCCTCCCCCTCTGCCTGACAACCCAGGAACTCTTACACATACCCCAAAGTGGGGGCAGAATCAGAAAGAAATTAGAGACTGCATGCACTCATCAGACTGTTTCTTGGAGATCAAAAAGGCATGTGTACAAGCCTAGGTCAAGTTACAAGCTTTTTAAAGCTTACTGAAACAGGCCCCAGTTTGGCTGCAAAAGAAAATGCTCTGATCCTGTTCTCTGAGGCACCACAATCAATTATGTACATTGTTTCACAGAGATATCATTTTTGGGCCTGCCTTTGCAAAATTTCACATCACTTCTAACTGACATGAATACCAGCTCCACAGATGAAATACAGAAGCACAAAGCATCAGCCAGTGCCTCCTGCCAGAAAATCCTAGTGAGCAAAATACAAGGGAGCACATGCACTAGGTACCACTGAAATGGCCCTTGAATAGCAGCAGTATTCAGTGAACTGTCTGAGGCTGAGTTCTTTAGCCCTGCTGAGAGGCAGAACATGTCACCTCCAGCTTGGGGCTATCACAGGGTTGCTATGCCACCCTTGAGATTCAAGCCAGTATTTTGGCTGGTTATCACAGTGCAATGTGGATCCCTGGCATCAGCTCAAGGTGACAGCATGCTCCATTGCAGGGTGAGACACACAATTAAAACTGCAAGCACAAAAAAGAGATAACTAGATTGATATTTTTCATCTGGTAAATGTTGTTTTTAATTATTTTCCCCCTCCAAGATACAAAACAATATTCTTTATGTTCCAAGACGGCTCAGGACTCATTTCAACAATGGACACACAGTTAAACACTGCCAACTCAAGCTTAAAAGTCAGCCCTGGATGGATCCAAAACCAGCTTGTGGCTTTGAGGGGAAGGGAAATAACAACTACTGGATTCTCATCTAACTGGTGCTTTGTAAGTATCACAGATTTCCAGAAACCTTGTCTGTAATTACAACCCAGAGTAAGATCAAGTCCACAGCCTCATCTTCTTGCCTGTTTTTGTGCCTGAGGATGTGGGAGGACAAGAGGCAGACAATTTATGCAAAGGCACACAAGTTGGGAACAGACATTTCCATATGCTTTCCCTGTCCTGACCCTCTATGGCCCTCCCACCAACACACTTCACTTCTTTCTCCTCCTCCTTTCTCCCATGTACTTGGAATACAGATGAACTGTTTCTGTCACAGCCAGCAACCACAGGGATGCAGTGCTGTACACAAACGATTAGCTGGGGTTTGATCAGAAGCTAACCTGTGCAGCAAAGTCAAACACGAGTATGAGCTGAGCACAGATAGCTCTGCTTCCTCATCTCCCAAAGCTTTAACCAAACATAAACCCAGCTCTAACTATATCTTTAAAAATAATATTAAACCCCTCCATAATAAGTCAGTAATACAACCTTAGCTGATACCTTTTCCTAGCCCTCTTACCTTCTCCCAGATTAACCTTTAAGCTTTAGCTTTAACCTTTAAGCTTCAGCCAGCCTAATCTAGGTTGCTATTTATGTATTACACATCTTAGGTGTCTGTGTAATATATGAAAGAACAAAGACACAGAGTGCTATAAATCCATGCAGCTCCTCCTGCAAACTATGGTGACAACACCGTTCCTTCCCAGTATGTTTCCCCTTTTCCTTTAGCTCTTTTTCCAGAAAGGACTGGAATATAAACAAGCCATGGAACATGTTCTGGGGGGTCAGAGTTCAGGTCATTTTCTTCTTGTACTTTGACTTGCACAACTAAGAGGTTTCAGTCAACTTGAAACGCTCTTCCTGCAAGGAATAGAGCATCATCATTTTGAGTTGTTTTGCTTCTTCACCTCCTTTTAAAAAAGCCAAGACCACAGAAATACTACACAATGCTTGAAAAAACAGAAAATTATTAATAGAAAGATACGCAACCCAATACTACATCAGTTACTTATTCACACTACTATTCTTTGTCCACCAGAATTCTTTGCCTTCAAAGGATTGAGGTCAAACCAGCAATCCTTCTTAGATTTCCCAGAGAGAAAAAAAAAAGAAAAAAGTGGAAGGAGAAATGGATGGAAAAAGGCAAATTGGTCAGATTTCAAAACAGTTCAGTTCCAAACCCTAACTGATTCACCATTTTTTCCTCCAGGAACTATAATCAATCTAAACAAATAAAGGTCAAACCTTTATTTGAAAATTTGATCTGTATTTATTATATTCACTACAGCATTAAATTCACCTTAAAACAAGGCACACTTTGTCTTCTAACAATGCCTAGGATATCCAAAACATCCTGGTTGATTTGGAGCTAGTGATTTAACCACATCTCTCACTAAAATGGCTTGAATTATAAAACTAAATCTACCAGTCAGGGAAAAAAAAAAGAACAAATCTCAACACTAGGTTACAATAAATCCCACTCAAAAATCCAAGGAAACAAAACACACAAAAACCCACAACACCAAAAGCCACTCACAAGTGAAATTAGGGCTCTCAAGAGCACAGAGAAAAACATGGTGGGGTTTTTGTTGCCTTTTTTTCCCAATGGATAAGAGAGGGCTGATTTACTCACTTCACTACCAGGACCTGAAGAATTAAATGCTCCCCATTTACACTGACAATAGTAGTAGATCCCAAGTAGATCAGACTATTTTCTCACTTCACTGTAGCAGTATAAATCCTGATCCATACGGGTGTCAGAATCTGTCCCTAAATAGAAACAGGTGCTTTTTGTATGACTAGTTTTCACAGTAACATTTGTAAACCCCAGTCATGATAAATTTCAAATGCACTAGGACTGTCATTATCAGATAACACAGCTTTTTACTGTAATTTTTGTGGTCCATATTTTGCCATATTTTAAAAAAGAACAATTTACATTACACAGGTTTGTGTGAATTAAGAGGCCCAGAAAATAGGTGTGAACACACACCTGGCCAGCATACAAAACTGAACAGTTAAATTTTCATTTAAATAACATGCCAAGCATGTCTGTAGTCAGAGCCCTAAACACAATATATTTCTTCGTTTTTGCTGTGCTGCTCCCTGTCTTGCCTCCACTGCCAAAGGAAAAATAAAAAATTTAACCCCCCTCCATACCACCCCCTCCCCAAAAAAGCCCCAAACCAACAACTAAAAAAATTCCCTATGTCCCCAGCTGTTTGTGATGCAATTTACCCCAACAGCAAATTCTACAAGTCAATCTGCTGCAACGCATCTGTGCAGAGCAGAGCTCTGGGATTCTCAGGAATGCAGCAAAACAAGTAAGTGAAAAGTATAAAGCTAAATTAATTCAGGGAGGGAGGAAAATGGAGATAAGTGGTAGCACTTACCCGACACTACTACAAAATCTTGGAAGCTTCTCACAGCAGGGATCCTGCCAGCTCGGAGAAATCTGCAGGACACCGGCAGTTTGAGCAACTTCTCTGATAATGTTAATGCTTTACATTTCCCAGTGCTTTCAATGAATGCGTTGGGTTTGCCTTTGGATCATGAAATCAGAACACAAAACTTCAGTGCTAACTACCATCAGAAAACTAATCCCAAACTGACAGAGCCGAACTGGAAAAGCTTGAATATTGTAAACATTATTTTCACAAGCCTTCTTTATACACAGCTTTGTTTTCTTAGCACTGAAGCTCAAATATAGTATTTACAATAACAACAAAACCACCCATAAGAAAAAGCTCTAACGAGCAGCTTCAGATCCTGAGAGTAGTTTGTTCATAAAATGTTTTAGAACTCACAAAGAACTGTTGTACAGTTGGAATCAGACCCTTTATCTGATCCCCTAGAGACTTTTAGTGCTTTGCTTTGTTTTGTAAATGTGAAAGGGAAAACTACCACACAGAATATCCAAACAGTACATATCCTGAGGACTGAGAGCTACAAGACACACAGCATTGCAGAAAAATGCAGTCCTGTAGAACATTTAACACTGTGTGAAGCCCTGGCATCTTCTCTGAATGGGAAAGGTTACCAGTGAGTCTACATGCATAAAATGTAAAAAACAAAGAAAAATTGTTGGTATGGTAGCAAGCTTCCCAAGTGGAACAAAGATGAAGGTGTATCCGAGTTCAGCATTTAGAGTATCATTCATCATGTTTCCTTAAACAAAACTGAAATCAAATTCATAATAAAAACAAAGAACCAATGAGCAGGCTAAACAATGTAAAAGCAGAACTGGAATTCTTCAAAGAGCAGCTGTTAGTTGCTGTAGCAGAATTCAGCTCCTTGCAGAAAAGTTTGCACGTGTTCCTTTATGTACTTCTGTGTATTCACAGCAACAAAATGATACTACAGCAGTCTGTGTTGCAGTGCAAACTTCTGGTGAGTATCCATCTTACAGTACGGTTCACAGCCCTGAATTATACTTCAGTTTTCTTACCTATGCAAGAGGAAAGCTAATTATATCTGATGGTAATCTTCAATTGCCATCTGTCTAGGAGGAAAGCTGCCTACATTAGTCACTACAGCATGCTGGGAAAGCTTATATGCTTTTCTCAGTGCTACACAGAGACACTCATTTAGAGAACTTTCAGACCTCAGTCCTCACTTGAAGGTTAAGTTAAACACAACCCCTTTCCTCCCCAAAATTGAAAACTGATGTATTGCTTCCTTTTGCCTTTTTTAAGTGAAAAGGACAGCCATGCCTAAAACTTAGGGGAGTCTACGGTGCCTGTCACCCCACCCACACATCCTCCCTGTGAGTGTCACAGCCCTCCTGCTGGGGGCTGCCAAAATGCCTAGAAGCCCAGATGAGAGCAAGGAGGCACAAGGGCAGCCAGGCAGGAAATTGAGGGCAGGCTGCAGACACGCAGCCTGCTCTCTACTAAAGCAGTGGCTTCACACAGTACCTACTCCTACATACCACAGCTCCTTCTGCCAGTTTGTTCTGCTCCTTTGCAACCCAAATCTGCTTTGCTGTAGGTGAAACAGAGTGCCTGGTTTTGCTGTTCAATTCTGTTTCACCAATCCTTAAATGCTACAGCAAAAGGAAGAGGAGTTTCTTCAGGACTGTAGTATCTTTAACAGATTCACTATCCTCCCCTACCTGATTTTTTCTGAGCATTGGATATGTTTAGGGCTGAATGTGAGAGTCTCCTCTGATGACAAGAGAGTAAGAGCCCCATAAGGCAGTGCTCACCTCCCTCTAAGATCACAGCATGGCAATGGATTTCATGGCACAGATCTGCTCTCCCACAACCAGACTGGACCATGTTGCACCAGTGATAAAACACAAAGTCTAATATTTCCTTCAGCACAAAACTTAAATTCCCCTAGAGCAAGACACACTGCACCTGCTGTGTTGCCTACTGACATATTTTCTTGCTACCCTGACCCAGCCAAGTGCAGCTCAGCCTCCAGCATCACCACGTCTCATCAGATTGCTATCCATGCCACAGACGATGCAGAACTCCATTAGAGCATGAAATGCCATGCAGTAAAAGGCTTTTTGTTCTGTTCTATTGCATGTGTTCTCAGCATGAAATGAGATTTATGCAACCATACCCAGTGTGTGTGTGTGCATGCATGCCCTTTCTCTCCTTCCCTATAGAACTTTTGAACCCCTTTGGCTGATTTCATTCAAATGTGAGAGATTAGGAACTTAATGTGTTTGAGACCTCCTCATGTTTTGCTAAAATAAACACTCAGCTGGGTAGAACAAAGAAACCCTATAAATTCATTTTTCATTAAAAATCAGAAAGTACACCCAACAGAAAGTCACCAAAAATCTGATTTCATTTTATCTTGTCACACAATTGTGTGGTAGAGGTATTACAAGAGCCTCTAGCCACTGAGAAAAAAAAAGTGCTCAAATTTTGAAATGCCTTGCATAAACATGTTAGTGTCCAAATTTCCCAAAGGAGTTGTATGAAGTTCAACATCTTAGATACCCTTTTTAACCACTTAACAGGTAGTGTTAGCTGACTTGAGTCATCCAGCTTCAAAAAGTCACTTCAACACTAACCAGTATTTACTATAAGTAATGTTCTCTGTGAAAACTGAAGAATGAGACACTCTGTTTCACCTTACATTTCTTTCTGCAAAGCTCTGAACAACACTTTCTATTTAGGTTAGAAATCTTTAACACAAAACCTACTTCAGCTGCAGTCTAGACCATGTAAGAACCAATGTCCCAAGCTGAAAACAAATTATAGTGTGCCATTAGCACAGAAGAATGAAAATGACTATTCCATTCAAATAGTTTCAATGAAAACGAAGCATTTCCTTAACATGCGCTGCAAGAAAAGGCAGTCACTCTTGAGAAACTGTACTAATGGTATGTACATTGATCAGCAATTTAATCAACTGGCTACTCAAAACCCAGTTTATACAACTGGCCCATGATAAACAGCACAGGGCGAGCAATGAAGGCACAAGAAACACTCTGCTATGTCAGACCAGTGTCCATCTAGCCCAGTTCTGTCTCCAGCAGTGACAGCAGGACATGATTACTTAGGGACAGCATTTCATGAGCATTTTGTGTTTCATTCTCCTTGTCCATGCATACCCACTCATCACATTTCTGAGAATGGAAAATTAAAACTGCCATGGGTGGTTATAAAACTGAGAGGGGTGAAGGACAGGCTTACTGAACACTCCAGCTTCTGAGCTGAGACAAGGGTCACCCTGCCTTATTAGGATACTGCAAAACATTTAGGCAAGCAAAGCTAGCTGTAGTTTTCTTTTAAAAGTTTCCTGCAGGGAAAAAAAAAATCAAATCCAGGCTTTTCCCAGATATAAAATGAGAAGGCAGTAACTTGTCTACACAAGGGGCATGATCAAGACTAGCTACCACATGCCAGCAAGCCTTGTGCACATTCAGCAATCTGGACAAATCCTGACTTGTTCCCATGCTTCACCAAGTGGATTTATTATGGCTCCATTTAATCTTGTGCAAATGTTGTGTTCAAACAAACCTTACAGCCTATCTCCCATCTACACCACTAAACTCCTCCTGGTCTCGGTCCCACACATGAACTTCAGACTACCCAAAGCACTGCAGAGACAGAGATGATGTTTCCAGGGTGCTCAGATGTGACACTGGTGGATGATACGAGACTGGCAGGTTCCACAACTTCAAAGAACCAGGAAATACCCATTTTAACTGGCAAATGCTGGACAAGATTTCATTCACCAACAGCTTCTGGGTAGCAAACATATTCCTGTCTCTGCACTGCAGTGAGAAAAACCCCACAGGTCCTTCCCTTGCACTGTGCTTGGGTGCTTGTATGCCCCTGTTCTGGAACATCACTGTGTAAGCAAAAAACTGTCAGCATGACCCACCTCCAAAAATTACTTTCCCAGGAGAGGGCTATGTTAACCTACAATTACATGAGAAAAAAAAATAAAGATTATGTCAGAAAAAAACAACTTTGATTTCTTTCTTACCCTGAGAAAGGGACTTCTCCCCTCATCCCATATGCAATGCAATTTGTATTTTATATACACACATACATTCTGTATTGACTACTAAATGGCCATCACATTTCCTCTGCTAAGGCTCTGGGTAAGATCATGCCCCTCTCACCATTCTCATTTCACAGCTGGCCTCAGGGCTCTGCAAAGCAGGGAAAACAAGAAGTGTCTGGATACCACTGCAATGCAAACGCCAGTCTGCAGATCCAGTCTAACAAAGAACTTTTCTGAGCTCTGTTGCAAACCTTTATTTTAGTGTTTCTGATCTGCACTCACACCAAGGGCTAAAACCATTCTTTTATAAGTGAGTTGAAGAATCTGTGGAAATCTAAGACTGCTAGCCACACACCTCACAAACAGTTTCCTACTGGCTAGTGGCCCAAAAGAAAGCAATACTGCAGCTGGGGAAATGGAAACTTGCACTGTAAATCACCACTAAAGATGGTAAGAGCTTCAGTGAATAAGACAGACCATCACTGCACTCCTGCCTGCTCTTAAAATCAGTTCCTAGATCACTCCATTATGGCCCTCCTTACAGGAGGGGAGATCAACTGGCTCTGTAAGTTTTCCAGCCTTCCCTTCCCAGTCAGGGCAAGTGGATGGTATTCCATTTTTTTTACCTTACTCTTCCTGGCTCCCCATTTACACTAGAATGTAAAGAACAGTTCTGGCACACCATACTCCAGTTTTACTGCTGCTATTAGGATTGGGAGCACAGGTCACTGAAGAGTTCCACACAAACTTAGGGTATTATCCAGGGGCCACTCACAATTTGCTCACTCTGTGACAGTGTTGTAAAGGATCTTCCTCATGGGATACCAAGGCTTCACTTTTGCCTTCAACACCAAAGAACGACCAAGCTTGGAAGGCTGAAGAGCCAATCCACCTGAGCAAAATTAACTTGAAAAGGACATGGTATTTTAGAATGATAGGTACAGAACTCAGCAAGAAGTGCTGCTGCAGAGTATTTTATCACATTCTGTATCTGCTTTTTTTCAATCCATTTTCAAAAAGGTGGTGACACTGCATGTGACCCACACATTCCCTATTTTTGCCTCACAGCCCACGCTACCTAATACTGCCCATCACTTTTGAACCTTTCTGTACAAATATCAGTTGCTGGTATCAGTGATTAATATATTAAACTGCAAAGTGAGAGCTGTTGAAAGGTGACTTATAAAGAACACAATAGCTTGCATGTCCTGTTTTCTTCTAGACCTCAACACACATAAAATCAAGAAAAACTGAGGTTTTAAGCTCTTCTGTAGGAGAATGAAATAAAGATTTAATGCTTTAGGAAATCCACACAACAAGTAATATGTAAGAGTAGCTTTATTTTCATTTCCCTTGAAGGCTGTGAACAGGTACACAAGCAACCATATGTAACATAGCCAAAGTAGAAGAAACTGGATTAAAGGGGAAGTTGGGGGCGGGCGTGTTCTGCTACAAAGCTTCTGGTATTTTGACTAAATAGACAGAAAATAGAGACTCTGAAAAAGGAAAAAATCCTGTACATTCAGTTATGCCATAAATTAGTTACTCAGTATTATTTATTAGCTGATCTATAAGGCTAGAGAAATTGATGAATAAATTATTCAAATGAACGACAAATTACATGTCATAAGCCTGAAAAACTAAACTCCTCCTCAACACACTGCACACTTCAGCTGATTTCGTTAAAACAGTGCAAACATCTATAGGGAGAGATGTCTGCAACAAAAAAAGTATTTCAAGAAGTCTATTTCTAAAATGCATTTAACTAGGGAGCCACAGCAGAATACCTCACATCATGCACAAAGCAAAACCAACCTTTTATGCTCTTAAGTAAAATAACCTTAATGTTGACACACCAAGACAAGCCAAGATCCTATGCTACAGCTCAAGCTGTACTGTGGAGGAATAAAAAACCAAACCAAACCCCTCCCAAAAAACCCCAAACAAAACCCCAAACGAAACCAAGAGCCTTTCCTCAAAAGCCTCTTTGAGTCAATGGTGTAGATAACCTCATGGAGACTCATGGTGGTCTCTCAAGTTTTATCTTCCAATGATCCATCTGACTGCATCCTCTTCCAGATCAGTGTACTTGAATCAACACCCGGGAGCATATGAAAGAACATGCAAGAAGAACACCACAAATCAGCCAAAGCAGCTTTATGTAATCTTTCCAAACCTGTCTTGGGAAGACAAATTAAACCTTTACCAAGAGACACTAATCACAGCATGCTCAGAAAGCAACAGAGAACAAGCCGAAGACAGAAGTGCTAATGGCATAAATATGCTATCATAACAGCTTCTATCCAAAAATGAACACTTAAGGGAGAAAGCCATCATCAAGAATCTTCTAAAGCTGCCTCTGCTTGTAAGCTATCAGAGTCTCGAGGAGGAGGTGAAGGAGAAGCATCTCAAGCACTTCCTGCTGTGAAGGAGACCTGTCACCACATCACTAGCTGTATCTCCTCCTCAGTAAGGCAACTCCCCTGTGTAATTACTAAAGCCATTATTTAGCAGCACACACGGTATGTATCAACGTCATGTCTTGTCCATCACCTTGGTCCAGCCAAAACACTGTCACTCACCTATTTCCCTACCTGTTTATAACTTAGGGCTCAGGTACTGGTGATCTCTCTGTCAGCTTTTAGTTTTTAGTATTCCAACTGAACACGCTGCAGCTGTTCCCATGGGCAGACTCCCAACCAGCAACTGCTTCCAGAGAATTTTTTTCCTACCTTTGAACCAGGAGGGGTGAGGACACTGGGCGACTCATGAGCCTCAGGGGATGATTCATACCTCCCACAAGCAGGAAAAGTCTGCTAAAGCCAATATGATCTTCAGGGAGACCTGAGACTTAGCCACTTTTAATTCTGCTGCCTTAATAACAGCCATAGGTCTAAAGTGTAACTTAATGGACTGGTTCAGTTCAGCAGAGACAGATGAGCTAAAGAAGCAGGTACTGCATCAGATTGGGGGAAAAAAAGTAAGCAGATTTATTTAAGTGAAATAAAAACAGAGATACAGCTGGTGAAATCTTACATGTGAAAGGAAAGTTACTTTAATTTCAGAAATATCACTTCTGAGACCTAGTCAGACAAGCGCATTGCATGTCGATAGGTAGGAAACTCTGCTTCATGCACACTTCCTTTTCCTTCAACACCGCTCTGAATTTAGTTCTTTCAGAGTGACCAGTCTAGTACCATGGCACTCTCCACAAGGGATGTTTTATATATAGTTTTTATCTGTAACACTTTCGTATTTTTTATCTATAGCATTTTCACACAGTTCAGCTGAATTACCAGGTTAATGTAAGTAATCTTATCCCATCACAAAATTCGTTCTTTTAATAGTTCTGCAACCACACTATGTTTGAACAGCTTGGTAAAACGAAGGTGAAGAGACAGACAAAAATTGAAGAAAACTTCGGCTGAGTAACAACACAGCAGACACAAATCTCAGTAGATGAGCTGCTAATCTCCCTGGAAATTTTAATTTGAGAAAGGACAGCAGGACTGATCTCACCGCTTGTCTAACTAAAATAGAAACACCGCCCCCACTGCCAAATAATAATCCAAACAGTTTAGGAAAAAAAAAAAAAATCAGCGGACATAAAACTTCCCGGGTTTGTTTCTTTCCTAAAATGCAAATAATGGATTTGCATAGCTTAAGGCAGAGTCTACCCACAAAGCCACTGTTCCTTCCCCGAGGCCTTCTGCAATTCCAAGGGGCAGTTCCCTTTCGATACCCTCGCTAGAAGCAATCCTTTATCCGAACCTGCCTGACCGGCAGCCATGGCAAAACGGTGGGATTACCCGACCCAAGCAATTTAGCAGAAGCCACNCCCACCAGGAGCAGCCGAGGAAATTCGGGCGGTCCCTTCCCTTCCTTACGCCCACCTCCCCCCCCCCTTCTCTCGGAGCCGCCTACCTGCGTGCGGAGGTGCCCGGCTGCCCGCCGGACTCTCCCGCACTCCCCGCCGCCCGCGGGGGGCGACAGCCAGCCCCGCATGCGGACCCGGGCAGCGCCTCAGCCCGGCCTCTCCCCCGGTCCCCAGCGCCGGCCGCCAGCCTGCGGCTTTCAGGCGCATCCAGGCGCCGCCGGGAAAGCGGGGGGGTGGCGGCACTTCGGATTCTGTCGGGCTCATCCCCACCAGAAATCAGCTCCCGACTACGCCGCCGTGTTAAGATTTTTTTCCCGTGAAGTTCCCGGGAATCTCTGGGAAAGGTCTGGGACGTCTCATCTCACCACCTCTCAAAACCGATTAAAACTGTGCTCTCTTCAAAGGAGTTTTGTAGAGGCAGGCTCCATCCCGCTGGAAATTCAGTTTAATTCCTTGAAAGCTTTCACCGAGGAACACGCTGATGTATTGAAATAGCCAGCTCTGCCTTTGAATACGCGGTAATTTACATTGAGTAAGAATGTTGGTGGCAACTGCTGCCATCAGCATTCACCTGAGGGAAATTTTAAAATTGGAAGGATGCAGACTCTACATGAGGTTAAAGGTAGAAGCTTTCCCATCTGAAATGACGCAAGAAGATCATGGAACGGTTAAGATTGGAAAAGACCCCCGAGATCCGTCGTGTCCGACCGTGGAACGTCTCCCGACAGCCGTCACATATCCCGCGGCAGAGATGCCGGCAAACTCGGGAACAAGCACTTTCAGCGTACCCCGTCCTGTGGGTTCACGCACCATCCACAAGATCCTCTCAGCCTGGGCAAGGGTTTACAGAGCTATACTTGATAAAGCAGGGATGTTCACTTACCGGCTATCAACAGAGCAGCTTATTTTATCTTTAAATCATCCCAGAGAAGAGGACAGAACGCGTCGCTTCTGCTCAGGGCCGCCCAGGCTGTTGCTGCTGCAGCCTTTGACAGCTCCAGCCCGATTCCCGCATGGTGGTGCTTACGACAGGGTTCAAGAGGAGGGCTTGTTCAGCTGAGTCCTATCTGCAAGAGAAAACACAGGAGGAAGCACGTTGTGTACTTAAACAGAAATCTTTGGCTCGAACCTGCTGAAATTCCTCCTTCATTTATACCAAAGCCTACCAGGGGGAGGAGACACTCCCGTGAAGAGATAAAGCGGTGCTACATCTTCCCCTCGGTACTGACTGTGTCTTCTCTGACCGACTTCCCTGCGGAGCCGCAGACACTGTTCTTCATCCTTCTCCTCCTCCCTCCTGGGGCCGGCAGCAGGAGCCTCTCCCCCGCCCCGACAACCTGGAGGGGCGGGGGTGGGGTGGGGTGGGGTGGGAGAGCCGCAAAGCGGGGGCTGCGAGCCACCCCCAGCCTCCCGGAATCACCTGTAATTAAGAAACTAATCGTCACCGTGTTTGATCCTGCAGGGGCAGGATTCTCCCTCCCGAGGTACCTTTACCCCCTGCCGTGAAACCCCAGAGAAAGCCTTCAGGGAAGCGAACTATCCCCTGAGGAGCTGCTTCCAGGAGCAAAATGAAGCCCCACCCAACGCAGGCGGGAGTCGCTATTCTGGAAAATCTCTCCGTACCTCAGCACCCAACCCTATAGGGTTGGACCTTACTATTTCAAAAGAAAGTTCTTAAATAATTCTGCCTCTAATAAAGAGGATGAAAAAATGAATCTGTTTTGGAATTCTGTGCTGCATCAATGCTGTATTTTGCCCAGAGTGTGTCATGCTAGAAGAAATCTGAGGGGTTATTAATAATTGAATTGTTCTCTCCTGTTTCTATCTTTATGATCCTGACCACTTCCAATCTGAAAATTTTCTATATGATGCTTCAGTGACCTCACAATATGTTTTTGGCATTGTTTCAGAACAAGATGCTTCCTTGATTGGAAAAGCAGCTCCTGTTTTTTGATGGCTGACATTGGGAATGACCAGAGGTGGATTCTGTTCTTAGCAGCAGTTTTCTACAGCTGATGTGTACACGTAATAAAAATAACAGATTGAAAGCTGGGAAGTTTTGTCTGTTCTTCAGGGACTATCCCAGTCTTTAGCCTGCCGAGATGACTTTCAGTGTGTTCTGGGCTGGGAACCAAAGTTCAGTCCTCTGTAATTTGTCTTCCCTTGAGCTGAAAATACCTTAGTACTTTTCCCCCTCTCCCAAGAGGTTCCTCAGGTCTTCACCCTTCACATCCTGCCCTTTACAAAACCAAGCTTCTTCCAAGTATGTAGCTAAATTATGTGCCTTCTAAAGTTACTTTATTTAACTCTGCTATATATTTTTCCCATTAGCCATCAGCTCTTCAGTTCTTATCCTTCAGTTCACCTAGCTATCATAGGCACACAACCAATTTTAAAAAAAATCATTGAAGTTGCACAACAAAGGTGTCAGAATTAGGATATACTAGAAGACTGTTCTTGTGACTTCATGTCAGTCCGGTTGCTCGTGTGTTCCACGATGCATGTAGTCCAGTACTACTTTGTTCTGGCCTTGCTTTATTTTGCAAGGCCTTATCTTTGTTTAGGATACAGGATGGACTTTCAGGATGTGCCAGATTTTTGCAGAACAAGATATTGGGACTATTCACCACAGAAGAGTGTAGGAAACCTTGAGGAAATGGATGCTATTCCTGCCTCTGTTCCAGACAGGATGTGTGTGCTGCAGCTGCATCTTTTGTGCATGAGTTCATGGGCACGAGCTTATTTCACACTGGCTAAAGTGGGTATTAGTAACAGTCCAGCAGGGTTCTCTGGGCAGGTTGAAGGGCACAGGAGGAAGAACACGAACGTGCTGTGGGCAGGACTGCACCATGGCTCAGAGGCCAGCTCAAGTTACTGGTGCACCTCTGAAGCAAGCTAGACACATGCAATGTTCATTCCTGTGGTGCTGCCATGTGGCGACTTAGAAGTAATTTGATTTTACAGCTGGCTGCAAGTTAAGTGCTTGTCAATTTTCTCTGAGTGTTGCAGGAGACATCTAACTCCAGCAAGAGCTGGGCATTCACAATTGCAGCCCAAAGTCCATAGGAGATACAGTTCACCCAGAGTTTTATTCTCTTCCATTAAAGGCAGGGTGTTTAAGAAATACAAAGAATTGCATCTAAGGTAGCTGAATACACCTTTCTCTGGAGTAAACTGCACTATAGTGGTCAAGTAATGTAACAATCTAATTTGCAGTAATGTAATTTCATTTTGGTTTCTTCTGGCAAATGTAGCTTTTCCACACCAGCAACAGAATGAAAGCTGGTGTTTGTTGTCATCTAAATATGTTGAACTAAATTCAAGGTTTCAAATGGCAATTTGAACAATTAGTGTAGTGCAAAAAAAGTTTAGTTCCTAGTTGTTCTCCAAATAATCTGTACAAGCAAGAAGTTAGTAACTAATCTGCAACCCAGTGAATTTGTTGAGCACGAAGTACAAGGAAAATAAAAGGAATCATTGGAATATAGTCTATTGCAAACAAATTATTGGACAACAATAAGAATTTTTGAAAATGCTTTTGAAATGGATGACTAGCAGGAAGTCAAATGAATGCTCCTGCAAACAAAAACAATGCATATGACCAAAAAGTCAAGAGATTTGCCCTTTTAGTTGAAAATCAAGACTCCTGAGACAAACGTCTCCCGAAACCAAACATAAAATGCCATAAATCTTTAAATGTAAAGCAATAACTAAAATAAATCTGAATAAAATGTAGTTTTATTTTAGTTTCAAGAGAAATCATGTACCTCCTGAGCCATTACTAAAGTAAAAAAATGTTACTTCTATCCCAGCTTGCAAAATCAGAGAAAAATAAAGAGGAAAATTACAGGAAATGGAAGGGGAAACTGTTGAACATGGGAAAATCAAAACTGGAGAGAACAAGGAATAAAGAGAATGGAAAGTTGCAGCATCACAAAAGTGATTTCCCCATCAATCCAGTAAGAAAAATGACTAATCAAGCTGCATGTAGGCAATGCACCATATTTATGATACACTTCTGGTCTTAGAACTAAAATGCAAAAGAACTGTCATCCTTCGTAATTACTTTGGGAGATGAATGCATTTATAGAAATACAGACTGTTACAACAGCCTTGTGGATCCCTTCCACCTCAGAATATTCTGGGATCCCTTCTCCACCCATCTTCTAGCTTTACTGCCTACCATCACAGTCTGATCCTAATCTTTATGTCCCACCATGAGAACTGCCCTGAGTCCCACACATGCCCAAATCTCTGCTACTGAGCTCCAAAACCTGTCTCAGCACTAATCTGTTCTGTACAGGTTCTCTCAGTTCCCTTGCCTAGGTGCTCGGGGCTGCTCCCAGGTGCTCTCCACTGCACTTACCATTCCAGTTGTAGTAAGCACCAGTCCTTACACAGCCTTAGTCATCAATCTGTGGTTGCATGGTATTTCTTCCAGAGACTCTTTGCCAGGAGACAACTTGCTGAAGCCTGTCCCATGAGCTTTAAAAAATCTGGTTAGTTGTTTTAGCACATCTCACCAGAACCCACAGTGTTAATCATGAGCTCACAGCATGCAACCCCCACCTAGTTTGAGGTTACTTTTCCAAGACCTGGTCAACCAAAGAACTACATTAGGCTGTGACTGCTTTCTCAGTCCCCAGGGCCTGCCTTTTCTGGGAATTGCAGAGTGCTTTCTCCTGCCCTGGGCTGGTGCAGGACACCAGCAAACAAAACATGATGGCAGGAAATATCATGGAGGTAACCCAGGTAGGCTGAGACAGCCTCCCTTTATTTTCACTCCAGTAAAATGCAATCTGGAGGGTTGAGCAGATTAGAAAGTGCTATTTGCCAACCAAAGTGAAGCCCTTAATGCATGTGTTTATACATGAGCATCTACAAACCCATAAAGAAATACATTATCTAATAGGCACTAGGCATTCTTATGCTGCATTAGGCATATGCAGAGGAAGAAATAGGTCAAAGCACACCCACTTGAAAAGCATTGCAAACAAAACAGTGTGAAGGAAAAGGGAAAAGGATTTGAAAAATTACAGAAAGTGTGTCCTGAGCAGCTTGTGGTTTTCACTAGGCTGAGAGAAACATGAAACCTCAGGTTTCATCCCACCAATTGTCCCCTTGTTTCCATTTAATTATAGTGTCATATGGAACTCAAGTTCTCCACTTGTCCTTTCATCTTCCCAATGGATGTCAGTATACTGAGTGACTCCAGCTCTATGTGTGTCCAAGGGTCACCCAAACTGAAGCTTCCTAGTGCTGAAAGCAGCAAAGCAGGCAAGATCTGCTGCTTCCACCTCTAGCAGATGAACCTCTCAAGATCCCTTCTCCTACCCATCTGCCTGGGACACGGCAGTCTCCTCCCTGCAGCTCACAGGCACGCAGCGGACAGCTGTTCCCAGAGCATGTCAGCTGTGGCATCTGGCACAAGGGAAATCTGGGAAAAGGGGAGAGGGGTGGTGCATGGCAGAGAGTAACCAGCTAAGGGAGTGGCAGGGCGGTGGGAGTCTCTTGTTTGCAGTCTGCTGCTAGGTCACAATCCCAGTGCCAAATGCAGGAGGGCTCCGAGCTCAGAGAGAACAAGAAGTCCTTGATCCTGTGGCTCTGGGTCCCTACCCACTTGAACTGTGTGCTCAGATGACTGACACAAGCTGCTTCTGGAAGATGAAATACTTGCCCTTTTATGATAACTCTGTCAGTCCTACAGTACCATTCCAGGACCTACTCTCCTTGTCTCCTTTCCAAGGAGAGGCTTGCATGTAAGATGCTTTTGCCATTTAAAGCACAGCATAGTCCCCAGTTTCTTTCTCTGTGCATTTTATGAAAAAGACTTCCCTGTTTTTCCCACTGGCTCCCCATAGCACAGCCTCTGATTCTGGCTTCAGACTCCCAAGTTTTTGTCCTGTGTCCTGCTGGCTTCACCTGTACAGCCAAGTGATTATTACAAATGCTCAGGCAGCTACTGCAGCTCTCAGATATATAACCTTTCCACTTCAAACTTTTGGCCCATTTCTTTGGCCAGTGTTAACTGGCCTGGATTTCTTTATTGGTTTGATGCCAAAGATCTGGGAGGAGGTGCACAGTTTTTCTGCCAGGTACTCTTCAGACTGGGTCTTTACTTGAAAATACAATGTAGCAAGTCAGTACACAACAGAGGGCTATAAAAGCAATACAAATAGCTATGACTAGATTCCAGGGAGAAGGAGGGTGAGAAGTTAGATGAGCCACTGTAAGTCAGAAATGTTATGACAAACTGCTAGAAGCCTCATTATATGTGAACAGCAGGCTAATTTCAATGGGACACAGACATAGAGAGAAGAGTGCTTTGCATATTTCTTACTTTTAAGACTTCAAGTTGCACTCAAAGTCTTGGATGTAGGCAAAATATGAGAACATTTTAAATCCATTTCTTTCCATGATTGACTTACCTGCTTGCAATTCCTGCCAGGCAGTGCCCATGGCTAGGGAGCAAATGGTCACTTGTCACAGGTTGGAAGAATCAGTAGGGATGCACTCAAAACTGGCCTGGTGGAATGAGAGAAAGAATCCTCCCTTCATGGCACTCCAAGCAGAACAGAGCAATCCTATGGCAGAAAAGGCTGGTTTGGTCTCTGTAACTCAGGAGAACAATAGCTCATGGATCAGACTTTTCTTTTTTACTGCTCTGTTCCTGTTCCAAATGGAAGCTAGACCTGACCCACGTGGCTATGATCAACAGGCTGATATCCAAGCCATGTGCAGTCTTAGTACAATACTTCTATTTCAGTGTTTAGCCATTTCATCCATGCAAGTGGAAAACATCAAGTGATCTTTGCAATTTACTATAAGACATCTGTCAGTTAACTCACCATCGTTTAATTCATCATAAAATTCCCCATTGTCCGGAAACAGGAAGCTCCACTTCCAGCAGCCCAAGCCACCTGCTCACAGCCTCTGTGTTTTGGGGAGTTGTTGTTTTTGATTTGGACACATCATTGAAACCTGGCCTTTCTTGTCGGCAGCTAAAATATAATGGTGCAAGAAAAGATCCGTCACTGAAATGTTACTATAGAAACACTCCTGGGAATTGTGTCATGGCCAACTTTAACTTCCCAGATACTATTTGGGAAACAAATGCTCCTAATAATAAACTTGGGCCCAGCTAACCATGTGTGGGATAGCTGCTAGTAGTCACTGAGACAAAAAGAGACAACTTCAAAGTAGAAAGTAATGAAGACACTAAAAAAGAATTGGTCATAGAAAACTGCATTGGGCTGAGTACTCAGGAACTGTTTCTATTTCCATGGACAGAATAGCAAACACAAGCAAAGGGCAAACTGGCAAATTAAGGAAACTCACTAGCAAATTGACCTGGATTGAAGAGCTGGAAGACTTGACTGTGGAGGGAGATTGGAATATATCTACATCACAGATATAAGAACTATCCCAATGTATATATATTACTGGCAAGAAAAAAATCTTATTGGGAAATACTTTAGACCTGAATAAATGGAAAAAAAACACAAAAAAAAAAAAAAAACCAACAACAAAAAAAAAAAGGAAACCTGACCTAAATCCCCTGGCNTCACCACCACCACCACCACCACCACCACCACCACCACCACCACCAACAACAACAACAACAACAACAACAACAAAACACCACACTTCAGAGAGGTTCTTAGGAGTCAGAAATAGTAAACAATCCTGGTCAACAAAGATAGCTGTTGGGTAGACACATAGGATTAAGGCCAGTTTTGTCAGAAGTCAAATGAGCTGGAACATGCAAAAGATGATTGAAGTAAACAAGAAATAAATCTTCAGCCACTCACAGAAAAGGAGAAAATGCCTTAGATAGTGTTTCCTTAGTGAAGACAGGGAAGCAGTAATGCAAGTGTACAAAACTGTCTGTGGTGCTTCCCCCAGAACACAGTGTATGATTTGTGCTCTCATGCTGGAGAAGAAAGCAGATCTGGAGAAGATACAGAGAAGGGTTACACCGAGCATGGCCAGTCTGTCTTGTGAGAGCAGCTACACAATGCTGGCAGGAGAACTAAGGGATACAAACCGACTGTGAACTTAACAAAGTCCTTGCCATAGCAGTAACCTGCAGACTTGTTGGTGCCCTTGCCATGCTTTCTGCCCCTCTGTCTGTGCCACATTGTCCTTTGGCTCTTTGACCTTTTTGTACAACCCTCAAGTTCGTTGTAAAGCACTTGAAAAGACCCTTGGCACAACATAAATTGGTGGGGTATGAAGGAAATGTTTTATGGACATTTTTGAACAACAAACTCACTGTGAAAAGTTGCATGGCTATGCCTCATAGGTTGAGATTCATCCCATAAAATTGGCATCATTTGAAGCCAAATGCATTTCACCTTTCTCCTTCTTCCCTTAAAAGCATGGAAGAGCTAAGTCAGAATACTTACAAATACAAACACAAAAAAGAGCTTTTTGTAACTGGACAGTGCTCATAGTAACCTGGCTGATAAAAGGCTGCAAACTCACACTTTCTGTTACAGAAATATAACCAGAATTAAGCAGCTTTCAGTTATATTACTCTCTCTCTGGCACAGCAGATGTTTGCATCATTACTTGTGCTTTTGAGCTGGTTGTTGAACTTGGTATGACCACGTGGAAGTATCTTATCTCCAGCAAGCACAAGTGAAGCCCAGCTGTCACTGCAACAGAAGTTGTGAAAACCAGGCACTGCCCTGCCATTATTCACAGCTAAAAGCAGAATCCACCTCATTGCCTATTTTAATCAGCACTTTCTTTTTCTTCTGAAGATTCTTTTTGGGTTTTAGTTTTGTTTCTTTTCTTCTTTTCTATTTTAGTAATTGGGAAGTTCAGTTTTCTTTTAACTCTCTTATGAATCTGTTCTGAACCAGAGCAGATTCTTACCCTGCTGGCATATAGTAAGAAGGAAAAGATAATTACAGAATTAAATTACCTGTGACATACAGCTTCACTTTGCCAGTTTATGCAGTTGTCCCATAAGCTAGATCAAATTGGGTAGCACAATATTTGGGATGGTCAGAAGTCTCTATTTAAATCAACTCTAATGTACATAAGTGATAGTTATTTCAAAATAATTCCACCTAAATAAATAGCTCTGTTAAGGATTTCCCATTACTGTGCTTGGAAGGAGCTGCCAGGAATTAGCTTTCTACCCCCACAGCAAACAAAGACAACCTTGGTGGAGTGTTGCCAGTAAGATTTGCTTAAGTATGTACTTAGAGCTGAATTGATAAACCAGAGAATGCTTTATAAAGTGAGCATCCACATTTAGGTGACAGAAAGTTTGATCCAAAATGAACAGTAGAGTCCACATCCCACAAGTAGCTATGATTTTGTAACTATCATCATGTTGAAGGGTCATGACTATAAACATGACAATTACCCCACTACTGCTGTGCCACTGCTGCTGGCAAGAAATCACAATCAGTGATTTACAATAGAGCATAACAGAGATAATGACAGAGACATTTGAGAGCAGAATCTGAATCATTGATGCTGCAAGTTAAAAGGTCCACTTTATTGGAGAGAAGGATCCCATGACCTTTGCATAGGAATCAAGTAGCACAGGATGCTAATAGTTGCAGAAGTTATATGCCTTTCATTTTTTGATAGAAGCAGAGGTGGTGTTTGCAGAAGTCATACCAAGGATTAAAGACTTATTTTCAGAAAGAAGAGGACTCATAAGACTTTATCTTGTTCAGGCTGAGCTTTTTTGCCTTTACTCTTTCCCATGTTTCCAGTTTTCTACTCCAACAGACTGTTCTGTTTATCCAGATCCAGCTGTATCTGCTTGTGAACAGTGTTTCAGCATGGTAGGTAACACAGCCTGCTTTCTGAACAGGTTTTCGTCCATCTAAAATGCCTGCAAAGTGGATGATTACTAAAATACACCAAATTAACTATCACTTGTTACTAGAACTTGGTTGATTGTTTCAGATTATCTTAATGTTTATCAAACTATCTTTCAGTGTTAAGAAGCTTCTGCAAAGCAAATGCAACTGAATGATGTCATGTGCCATTCTAAGTGGAAACTTTTTGGTTTTTACAAACAAGAAAGGTGGTTTGCTGGGCCTCTTCAAAACACATGCTCAGTCATGTCTTGAACAGAGACTCCCACATAAATGCTCCCACATAAATGATGACATATATCTTGATTTTTCAGGTCTTCAAGACCAGTAGGCAAAGTCAGAGGAAGAAGACAAGGCCACATGAAGGGAAATAAAAAAGGTGACTTAAGAAAACCCCAAAAATTGTTGAAAAGGGGTAGGTTTGGTTTTTTTGAAGCTGCACAGTTTTAGTTATTTTTTTCAACAAACATTACCTGTTTTTTGACAATAACTTCTATCTATGTCCAAAATGTCTGGAAAAAGAGAGGTTGGACCAACACTGCAGTTCAGTTCAGACACATTATGATTCAGATCAGTCTTCAGTTGCTGCAATCAGTGTATCCTGTGGACAACTGTCAGCTGACTCTGAAAGCATTTCAGAGCTTAGGAATAAGAAGATCAGGACAAGCTCTAGCTGAAAAACTAAAGAAGGGGATCCGTTTAGTTTTAAGCTGGTACAGATGTGATGTCACTGTGGCACATCAAGAGGCAGAAATTCGATGAGAAAACTCATATTAGCTGCATCTCACTCTGCAGCCAGTCACCACTGCCAGTGTTTCCTGGGATGTTAGGCAGACTGGTAGCTTTTCCTCATCTACTGTTGTAGTTGTTAGTGAACTCTTAATGAATACATTTTAAATCAAAGTCAAAGGGCACTTTTCCCTTGAGATCCTGCTTGAACTCCTGCTGATTTGTTCATTAAGATCCTTATAAGTTCCACAAGACAGTCTTTGGGGACAGCTTCAGTGTCTTGGCCTGCAGTCAGCCTCTAGCAGATTTTGTTTTCTTTCAAAGTCAGGAATATTAGGAGCCCAACAGATTCTGGCAGCCCTCCAGGGAAGGAGTGTCCAGGATTTTCAGATTCCTTGCCCCCAATAATCTAGAAATCAAAGAATCTCAGATGCTCCCCTCCCTCTCCTGCTATCCCACTACATGGGCTGAAAGGGAAGGAACAAAGAAGCCCCAGCTTTTGAAATTGGAAGACCACATTTTCTTAATCTTCCCCACTCCTAATTAGTTGAATCAGCAAGCCACCATTTTTCAGGTTGCTGTGCTGTGGAGAGATTACAATTATGTTTCATTGCAGTTTGGAATTAAAACAGAAATGTCGATTTTTGAAGTCATCTGTGATGGGAATTGACTGTTTGCTCTTCCTGCCTCTGGTTTGGGAAGCATCAGAATTGTCTTTGGACCATTCTTTGATGGACAGGCAAATACAAGTCTGAAGAAGAGTTAATTGTCTGCAGATATTGCAGTGGCTAGTTTGAAGAGGAAAAGCCTCTTATTAATTTAAAATTTGATTTAAGAAATGTGCATTTCCAAATCATTTGCAATGAGAATGGAAGATATTCAAAGGAAAAAAAAACAATAATAAAACTACAGTGACAAAATCACATGTGGAGATTTACAAAACTATTCTAGTATGACCACTGGTACAGCTGGTTTCACCTTACTACTTTAGCAATTTTTAGGGCTCAGTTTTTTGAGAATGTTGGAGATTGAATGTTTGGCTGTTGAGCTTATTAGACTGAGCAAAACCATCTTTTCCTAAAAAACAGGAGGAAAAAAAAGTAAAACAACAACCAACCCATACCTTTGACTAGGAAAGAATTTCTTAAACTCAAATACCATAAACTACAATTCAACAGAGGTGTAATCAGATGAATTACTCTACCAGCATCTTTAAGATAAAATGTATCTACAGTCCTCAGGGAAATAAAGAGACAGCCAAGCTGATTTAAATACTGAGCAAACAAACAAAATGCAGGCTTGATTATCCTGGTATTGGTCTAAAACAATTCTACTCCCATGCATGTGTTTAAATGCTATACTATGAACTTTAGGAAACTTTTTTTTTCTTGCAAGGCAAAAAAATTAAGGATGAAAGATGCTCCACTTTGGAGTAAGCAAACACTTACTTGCTCAGTATGTTTGATAGTTATGCCTGCAAAAAAAGAGCAGACGTTGCAATTACCAATATAAAGAGAAATAAAACATCATTGGACATTTTTTTCCCCACCTAGTTTTTAAAGCAGTTCTTATTGTTACTGGTTCTTACTTTCTGGTAAAGAAGCTGCTTTTTTGACAAAATTGGTACAGGTTTCTATGCCAATTTCACCTATGCAGGATGGTGAGGCTTGCACTTACCTGAGTTGATGAGTGTTCTGTATCAACTGTGGGGATAAAATGGCCATGATACAGCAGTGTTAAAACAACAAAACAAAACAACCCCCAAACTTATTCATACAAACAGTACATTTTTTCTGCTATTTATTTGTATGCCAGGAGGCTCAGCTGCATCTAATGGTTCATCTTACTGCATGTTTTGTTACAAAACACAGTATGATCAACTGTCAATAACAAATCCACCAAAAATTTATTATGTAAAAAGCAAAAGACCCAAACCTAATCATCAGAAGTAATAGCACAGTTTTAGACTAATGAAGTATGTTTGTGAAGTTTGTGTTTGTCCTGTTCTTCTGTTGCCTACAAGCAAATCTTGATTCTGTAAATTTGTTAATTTGTAATTACTTGCCATAATTAATTGCAGCAATTTTGTAGGAAAACTTAAAAGAGAATTTGCAGCATCTTGATTCAAAATTCATTTTAGTTGGCTCATATGAATGTAACCATTAAAAAAAAATTTCACAACAAACCCCTAAAACACCAAGGGAAACAAGCTCAGTATTTAGTTAGAGTTTTGCTCAAAAATTAACCTTGACTGTTTAGAATACTGGAACATTTGCAGAGATAGTTCACTTGGGATGGTATGAGAAATGTTTTGTGGTGTGGAGGTAGGCATGGACACTGCTGGAGTGGGGAGGTGTCAAGTACCAAAAGGGAGTTCACCAGTGAAACCTGGAAACAGGAAAGGACATGACTCAGATTTTCAAGAGCTGCCAAACATTTGTAGAAAAGCATTGCTAGGGTGACCTATCAAGCATTTGTCACACTCCCTAAAGTCCTGAGAAAGAAACTACTGAAATACACTGTTAATGCAAATAGCTACAGAACCAGTCCAAGTTTTCAGTGTTTGAGTAACTCAATGAGTGTGAAGTTGCACTAATGATCCCTACAAATGAAAACACCTTCAGAAAACAAGAGTGGTCTGGTCTGTGCCACTTGACCCAGCTGGCTGCCAATACCAACAGTGAGAGCCCATAAACACCATCTCCAGAACACCAGCAGCTTTTAGAGTGCTTATTGTCAGATGTCCACACACCTCAAGAAAAGAGGAACTGAAATGAACTGAAAACAAAAAATAAAAAAAGAAAGGCAGATAGTTTAATTCTCTTTTGTAGCCTTGGTGCAGTGGCTGGCTAGCACAGCTTCACAACCCAGGTATTTCTGTTTGCGCTGGATGTCCCAGTAATGTCCACAGCAGATGGCTGATCAACACTACTGAAGAGCCAAGGTTTAAAGGAAGTAACAAAGGCAAAACTTAACAGTCCAGGGTATTAACATTCACCCATGGAGCAGAAGTTCTGAAGGTTTCTACCCAGGAAGTGGCCACCTTTAAGAAAGTTATCTGGAAAAGCCTTAAGCTCTTCTTATCTGTCTCATCTACTGGATCATGCTTTAGCTCTCTGTTATAAAACCACAAGACACAATCATGGGACACAGTCAAACACACATTTAAGGAACCACACACATACACTCATTATTCCCTCTCCTCCCTTCATTGTGGCCGTTTTGGGTTTTAAATCAGATCTCTTGGTTAAGGTACACCTGGAATGACACAAATTTCTTAGCAGTTGAAGAGGAAATTAACAGAGGAGTTTAGTGTCCTGGTTTGAGAGACAGATATCTGCCAAGAAAGGCAGGAGCCTCCCTTGGGATGGAAAATGTAAACCCCTTCCCTCCAGATTATTATTATTTTGAAATTAAGGGGGCTCTCAGGCAAAGATAGGGAATAGGAATAACAGTTCTTTACTAGTGTGTATATGAGGCAAACAAACCACAGCTGTGACAGCACCAACAAACAGAGCCAGAGCCCACCGAGAGCCTTCTCTCCCTGCAGGCACTTTCCCCTCGGTGCAGTTCCAGTCCCAGCCGGCAGGGGCGCTGTGGCTCCGCTGGGCAGGGCAGGTGCGATGGTTCCCCCGCGGCTGCAGGGGGCGCTGTGGGGCAGCTCGGGGAGCACACGGCAATGGCGGCTCGGCCGCAGCGATCCCGGGGTGGGGGACGAGATGTGTCGGGAGTGGCTGTAGCTGGAAACCCCAGGACGCCTCAGCAGGCGGGGTGGGAGTGTGGGGCTGGTGCAGAGGGAACTCGGAGCGGCGCCGAAGGAGCGGCAGGGCCGGGGCAGCGACAGCCCAGCTCCGATCAGGGCAGGGAGGGGCGGGTTCAGGATCTCAGGGCCCCGAGCAGAGGGTGAAAAGTCCCTCTCTCAGTGAGGCATTAACAGGGCACCAATTCAGGGGCTGCTCTCAGAGCAGAGGCTCACCCACGGCAGGAGAAGGGACTGGGCTGGACTGCGGTGGTGGCAGCGAATTCCCTTCCCCAGGTGGCAGCTCCGAGCGTCCCCTCCCAAACCGAGAGAAAGAGAGCGCAGCTGCCCCTGTCCTCATCTTTTTCCAGCCCAATTCTCACGGTGTCTCAGCCCTCTGTCTGAGAAACTCTCAGACAGAGAGGTGCAGCCAGATGCCATCTCTCCTGGGCTTGGCCACTTCTTTTGTTCTCCCTAGGTATTATCATTACCATTTCTTTAGGAACTAACGGGACAAAATTCCCTAACAAAAGGAAACAACTTAACCCTCAACATCTAGTAAAGCTTTTCTAGCTACTCCACAAATTAAAAACTACTCTCACGATGCACCAGCTTGTTTAAATTTGTGATTTCATGTATGAGTAAATTACTCAAACATGAGCTGCAGTCTACATCTTATGTTGGGCAACTATTTTCTGTGTAGATGCTTTTTCAGAAGTCTTGTTCTCTTTCATATTTTCTTGCCAAGCTCTCTCCTTTCTGTTCTGCACTAAAGCATGCCCATTCCCATACTTTAATTTTTCTCCTCAAGTATCTTATCCTCTTTTTTTCCTCCCTAGGAAAAGAATAGTATGTGCACAAAAGGCATCTCTCCTTCTTCAGTCTTCTTTTCACCACCTCCATCCCTGATTTCTGTCCAACTCTTCAGCCACTTGGTAAGAGACTTCCCTGATCCCAGGATCTGCCCTCCAAGAAAGCCCATCGATACAAAAGAGAAAAATACCCTAAAGAATTCTGAAAAAGCTTTGGTTGTATGGTACAGAATCTGTGAGCCTGATCTAAACCACTGAAAGCCTCCTGAAAGACACTGAAACACTTCCTGATTTGGACTAAAAGTTAGGTTTTACAAAGGGGAACAAAATAAGAAGCCTTCTATAGACCAGCTTTTCTGTGAGTCAATGAGCAGCGAGCTTGGGCTGCTGCACCCTCTGTAAACAGTTCTTGCTGGAAAGAGGACTGGGGGGTGGGGGTGGAAAAGGAAGAAAAACTTACTTTGAGGTAGCTAGCTGTTCCCAAAGCCAGTGACTGAGAAGATCTGTCTTTGCACAATTGTCCTAATTCATTGTTCATTTTGCTGGCATTCTTTCCATTTTGATCAATGTAACTTTCCTCAAGGCCTAAATGGGAAAAGATTAATTCCTTATTAATTTATTTACCTTCATAATCTCAGCAATGATCCTCATGTTCCAGAGAAGAGGACAGCTGGCCAAGCTTTGTATCTACCCACTCACACTCTTTACTCTGACTTGGTTATACTGATTTAGCTAAAGTAGATTGACAATTTGAAATTAAATTAGACTGAATTAGCTTCAACTGTTGATGACTTAGGAAAAATGCCTACAAACAGTAAGTGCATTGATTAAAACAAATTGATTGAGTCAAACTAATGCAACTGTCTCAATCATCTTCCTCTTGGTTTCTCAATCCTGCATTATTTAAGAAGGGTCATGACATGGGCTTTTTCCTGGAAAAATGCAGACACAACAATTGCCTCAGAAGACTTTTCTAATTAGAGTGCATGTGGTGATCATCTGAAAAAAGATCACAAGGTGGAACGAAAAGAGATAAAAGGCATAAACCCCATTACACTTAAAACCTAACACTGCTTGATAAAGCCTACTTTTGTGTCGTTTCATCGACTGGGATTATGCACTTGCTGCACTATGTCTGGCAGACTGCTGGTGAAAATATTTAATGATGTTTTCTTCAGATCTAGGCACTTTCCAGTCTGTCTGCATCAATAAAAGCTGAATAATGGCAGAGCTAGAAGAAGGACAACTAGGTGAGCTTAACATGTCTGTAAAAGTAGTTTAGAAGGTTAAAGTAGTTTTCTACTTGAGACCTCATGGTATTACAATAAACACACGTTCAACAGAAATAAATACATGATTCTACACAGTTTCTCTATCCCATCATGTGGTTTCACATGTTGCCATATATTATGCCATGGCTACATGCATGCTATAGATACCAAAAAACCTGGGTTAGTGTACACTAATGAGATACCTGATCTGGTAGGAGAGTAGAAAGAACAGAATGAACAGAGGTGGGCTGAAGGAAAAACACAGCAGCAGGAAGAGACACAGCAAAGGAAGAAAAATATGATAGGAGGAAAATGTGCATGAACTGAAGATATGTTAGAAGAGTAAGACTGAATTAAGAGAAGAAAACAGTAAGATACACCAAAATTTCTTCAATAGTAATACTTGAATGACTTGAATGACTATAAAAATAATAAACACATCACCCAAATGATTACTAGGGCTGGAACTGTCAGTCCTATTTGCAGACCTATACAATTCACTTTTCACTTGTGAAAACTTTCCCTGGGACACAGGCTGCTTTCTGCTGGCATTAGAAACATAGTGACTACCTGGTGCTTATTATTGCAGGGAACAGATTATACCACATGGGCTCCTCAGCCTGTAAGGTCTCTACATCACTGCAGATTGCTTATGTGATCTGATGTTATACAGCAATGCATGGGCCAAGATTAGGGTATGTCTTGGAGCATACACATCCCCAGGCTTAGACCTGAATTCTACTGAAAAGGGAAAACTGAGCCCTCTGTATCTGAACACTTCCAGACACAGCCACAAACTGGTTCTGAAATAGCCACACAGGCTCAAGAATAAAACAATTACCCCTCTCTCTCTTTGCTCCTTCATACATGTTTTGTGGCATGAATAAATTGTAAAAAGTGGCCAGACCATCTTGCATTCTAATCCTTGCCTTGCTGGGAGCTCTGGTGGGACCCCAAGCAACTTGTGTCTGATAAAACCCTGATTTCAAGTTTCCCCATCCTTAAAACTGTAGCCTTCTTTATCTTCTCAGCAGTTTTTCTAATTACAGTTGCTTTCCTTTTGTTCATAAGAAATGAAAGCAATTTAGATTCTTTAACCTTCAAACAAACCCCATCCCAATACCCCATACCCAAACCTCAAAACCAAGGGGGATCTTAACACAGGTTAAGACAGCCATCAGGCCAGTGTAACTTAGGTTGGCTGCAGTAGTTAAAGTTTATAGACAAGATCACAGTAGAACAAAAAATGCTTATCCCACGTTCTCTCTGGAATTGCTGTCTTCACTGTTATTTCAGGTAAATGCCAACGTAAGTTCATCACATGCCACTTTCTGATGTACAAATGTATGTTTTATCTTTTGGACAATGATAAAATAGTGATGTATGCATCCAGCTTTAACTTCTATATGGAGAAATAAGGTAGATTAGTCCAATTAATTTAGTATCTTTTGATTTGGTTTAATCTGCATACTGGAGAATGAAAACAAAGCATAGATGCAGTCAAGATACTCCTTCCCTACATAAGTAAGATTCGCATGGCGCCAAGTCCTGACCCTGAACTCAGGACTAAAGTACTTTGGACTGTGTGGCTGTCGTGGTTTGACTCTGGCCCAAACGCCAGGCACCTCGAGAGCCGCTCCCTCACCCTCCCCTGTCACAGCTGGGCAGAGGAGGGAGAAGGGAAAAAAAACCTAACGAATGTTTCATGTGTGAGATAAGGACTGGGTGAGAAACGCTTCAAGGGCAAAGCAGGCTGAACTTAAGTTGCAAAAGTGAATTTATTACTCACACAATCAGAGGAGGAAAATGAGAAGTAAAATCAGCCCTTCAAACACCTTCTCCCCCCAGCCCCTCCCTCCTTCCCACCGACAGCGCAGGCAGACGGGGCAGGGGGGTTTGGTCAGTCCATCCCCGAGATTTTCTCCCCTGCTCTGGGAGAGGAGTCCATCCCCTGTGAGGCCCTGGGGTCCCTCCCACGGGAGACACTTCTGTGGGAACTTCTCCGGCGTGGGGCCACGCTCAGAGCTGCAGCCAAACCGCACCTGCAGCTCCCTGAGCTCCCCCAGGGGCACAGAGCCCTCCCAAAACTGCTGCA
>VZRX01000541.1:0-13736 GCA_013398075.1 Notiomystis cincta | reverse complement strand
CTGGCCAGCAGCGTGTCCATCTCCAGAGCCATCAGCCACTGGCTCTGCTGGACATGGTGGAAGCTTCCAGCAGCTTCTCCCAGGAGCATCTTTGTGGACCCCTGCTACCAGAAACCGGGCCAGGGCAAACCAACACAGTAGCCATTGGCATGACTGGTTGTAGACCTGCTGGGAGGTCCACATGTGCTGCCTGCCAGTTCCCTCTGCAGGGCTCAGTGGAGAGGAAATACTGACAGAGGTTTTGCATTTTACCATTTAGGTGTCTGTGGCTTTTAGGCTACAGCAAGGCCACTAAGGAGATTTGGAACCAATTCACTCAGATGCCATTTTGACTATCATAAATGTTGCTCCTCAGAGAGGATGAGCCATCAAGAATAGATTAAAAAGAGGATGGTTACACACTGTACTTACTTATGGTTCTCAGCAACATTCACTTTTAATCTTTTAGAGTCATGAGAGTGCCTGAATCATGGCTGGTATTTTGCAATTGCTGCTTTGACACACACGTGGCCCTGCAAAGAAACATGGGCGTTTCCTTAAGGAAGCATTCATTCCCTCACAAGCATGCTGCTCTAAGTGTTTTATCCCCACATCCTGCAGAATGTGATCTCCCTATGGCTATAGAGAAGATTCATTATTGTTCCTTGAGATTATAGCAACAAGAGGGTCCATTCATATTCTTAGGAAGAATTACTGGAAATACCATCTTTCAGTGGTGCTGAAAAGCAACTTAAAAGGACAGTAATGCTACTCCACATTGCTGAATGGTGTAATATCTGCTCTTCTGTCTGAAGGCTAACTCATGCAATCACATGATGATGCATAACCTTCAGCTGCCTTGATAAAAGTAGTCTTTCATCAGCCTGATTAATGATCTAAAGCTGAAAAATCTGACCCCCCCCAGGCAAGGTGGCAAATAGACAAGAACCCTAGGTTCTTGTGTATTTAAAATAAATCTTGTGACTTTGAGTGATCTTTGAATGATCTTTGAATGGGTGGCTTGGGCAATGTTGCATCTCCTAACCACTCCTTAAACTCTGCTGATAATTTCAGTGTCCAAATACAGATTTTACAGGCAATCTCGTTTTAAGAGAATTGTTTGAAAAAGATTGTACCTTCCAGCATGTTTGAATTGGACTTGGCAGTAGGAGCCTCATTTCCAATTGCACACTGCAGAATTGTAATTGCTATTTGAGCAAACAAAACAAACACTCCATCTCATAGTTCTTATTTTACTTTGTGGGGAAGTGCTGTGTATAGAACTGAATAACTACTGCAATAGATGGCCTGCTGCTCAAATAATGAAGCTTGAGGTGTAGAGACTCTGAATTTCTACATTCAGCTCTGCAAGATTTGAAAATGATGAGATCAGAAGCAGACAAACCATATTCCTTAGTTATGACTACTATTAATATTTAGGGTATTGCATAGCTCATAAGACACTCGGATCCAGATCCCTAAAATATTACACATTGCATAAATCCAGAACAGGAAGCCTGGCTCAGTCCCCAGGGTCTTACTGAATGACTCAAAAAGTAATTTTTGGGTACTCAGCTGGCAGTGCATTCTGCCAGTTTTCAGAAGCCAAAAAGGGAAGTAGCTCTCAGCAGTAAGAACCAGGGCTGCAGGTCCTCAGCATCTTTCAATATGAGACTTAAGAAGTGAACACATTCTGAGATCCCACAGCCATTGGTTTTGGTTGGCAGTAGTTTTTAAAGATGTATGGTCTGACAACATGAATCCAAGTTGTTTTAACAGAGCCTAGGAAATGTTCCTAGGAGTTGGAATAATTTGCATTAGTAAACATTCTGAAAAGTTGGTAGTTGTCCTGGTACTCATCAGAATGCCATGTGAAGCAGAACTCACATTCTCCAAAGGGTTCATTGCTCAATCTTTATGATTGTTAATATGATTGGACCAATATGCCTTAAGAACACTAATAAAAAAATCTGAATGACCAATTTCTTCTCAGCTAAGGCACCCCATATACTATCCATGCTGTTATAATGAAACAACAGCAAACACAAAAAATGCAACAAACAAATCAGAAAAACAGTGTGAGTCCCAAACTGCTGCTATTTATTTTCATGCCAGCACTAAGCAGTGCAACCATATGCTAAAAGTTGGGGGGGTGAAGACTTTTTATCAAACCTGCACAACATAATGTAAGAAGCAGAGAGTATCATGACAGAGTCACTTCTTAATGTAAAGACAGGTGATACCACAACTTCCCAAGGGCTATAATGTACATTAGAAACCTTGAAAAAAAAAAAAAGTTTGGGCTCCCTCTCCCTGGATCCTGCCATGCTAAGTCTGAAACCTACTGGAGGCTTTGGATTCAGTTGCTAAGTTTGTGTTCTTTTCCCTTTTTTTTTCTTTCTTTCATTTAGGAATCCAAGCCTATCTGAGATTGTGTTCCACTTAATTTTGTTTCATTTTTTATCTGTACCACAAAAGAGGCCAGCAGTTCTCGTTCAAATGCTGGGTATTTTGCTTCTGATTACTGTAAAGCAAATTATTCAGTAGGTTTAGCCTCAGATATTCCATGCACTCAACTATTTATGCATTTTAATCCCTCACATTATAATGCCAACAGAACCCTGTTTGCAGCACAGACACATGAAATGGCTGTTTCTGCAACTGATTCTCCTTCACAGCTGCTCAGCAAACGTGGCAACTGAAGAACTGGAGTTTACACAATAATTTGCCAGAGAGCCTTTGAAAGGTATCTTTTTCAGTAGCTGTCCATGACTTGCTTTCATGCAGTTTGAGTTAAGTATTCAAGGTTTTGAAAACAGAGATCACAGAGTGAAATGACTGCTGTGTGAAATTAGCTGATTATGCTGCCACTCAGCCACATACATTTTTGACAAGTCAGAAATCTCAATTCGTTTCTCTCTCAATGCTACTGCCTTGCCCCTTCTCCTAACACTAATGAGTTACCCTGTGGTATTGTTTTAACAAAAGGTCAAGCTGATCTTCAAAAGGAAAAAAAAAGTCAGTAGGTATATGGTTAAGAAGAAAAAATATATCTTATGGTTTCCTTTGATGAAAGCAACTAGTGATTTATAATATAAAAGGAAGAGAAAATTATATTTAGAAAGGAGTGCTGCTATTTTTTTTTTGAGCAACTTTAATGTTGCCAGCAACATTTTCTTGAATATATGCCTGGCTTCCTCTGAAAAATGTGTGGTGGGTTTGACAAGCTTCATGCCTACAAGCTTTCCAGAACCTGTATCTACCTTTTTCACCAGAGAAGCAGCGTGTGCATTGCTCCTCCACATATTTGATCTGTCACCTTCCTTCTGGCTTCAGCATTCTTTCAAACCCTTTCATCTGAACAGAGCTGTAAAAAAGAATAAAAATAGCAAGGTAGATGCTATCTCATAGTTCTGTTCAGCAAAACTTGAACACCAAGTCTGTGTTCTATTTGTCATTTATGGTTGCAATTATGCATGTCATACAGGATGTGGCTTCTAACATATCTGGTGCAAATCTGACAGCTTGTATAGGTCTTCCTTGTAAGGTAGGATATGCAGCTGCAAGTGAGCCCCAGCTGCAGACATAAATACCCTCAGACCAAGAAAAAGCAAGAAAGATAAGCATGAAAGCATCTCTGAGGTCACCACTTCTTCCTCTCCACCCTTTCCTGCCACCACAAAAAAGTGCAACTGTCTGATATGAATGACAAAAGTGATTTTCAGCCACTCCATTTTTGACAGAAAATAAGACTGATTTGGTGACATTCATGCCTGAGTTGGTATAGTTCTGTAGTAGGAGGCACCAGCAAAGTACAGCACCATTCATGAAGACTTCTTAGTATTGGTGCTAAACAGGGTGGCAATAAAATATTGGTAGCAGCTTAGGTTTTGTTTACATCATCAATGGATCTGAATGGGGTAGGCATTGTGAAACATCTGGAGATTGAAGCTCATACTCCTCTTATTTTAAAATAACAGCCAATAAAGTGACATCTATGCAGCTTTGGTATTCTGTAAGGTGTGCATTTTGGATAAGGTACAGCTGGAATTTCTAAATTAACTTCCAGCTGATCTTAAGGACAGCTCTTCAATAAAACCAGAGAAAGACAGTACAAATAGAGTAGTAGAACACAAATATATTACTAAATAAATCATTGGTGCTTTTGTCTCTTGAAAAAACAATGGGAGAATTGGATGGAAGGGATAAGAATGTCAGAAACTTCTCTGCTGACCCCAGAAAGCAGCCATACGGAACAGAGAGAATCACAAAAGCATAGAATGGTTTGGGTTGGAAAGGACCTTAAAGGTCATCTACTTCCAAAATCCCTGCCATGAGCAGGGACACCTTCCACTAGACCAGGTTGCTCAAAGCCAGGAATGAAGCAGTCACATTTTCTCCGGGCAACTCGTTCCACTGTCTCCAAAAGAGGGAAAATGTGTCAAAATCAACATGTCTGAGGAAAGATGAAAATTCTCTAATATCAACTAACTAACTAGTTTCTAATTTTTTCTTTTTCTCCAGTGGGAAGCTTATACCCATGCCAGTACCCTAATATAACAACTTTATCAAAAATGGCCAAAAGATTGCTCTCTAAAGAAAATGGGAATTCATCTTGACAAGTAAAGAAAGTGTTGAGTTCCATGTAATTCATACCTCAAAGGAGGCTTGACATATATTCAAGACCTTACAGTTCTCCAACTCCCTCTTCTTGGAATTCCTTGTATAGTCAAGGATTTAGTTTACAAAAGTATAAACACCTTCTTACAGTAAATTCAACAAAACCAGCAATCTTTGAATTCCGGCCTTGGTTGTATCAGAGTGAATCTGAAACAACCCTGCAGTATTCTGCAAGTTTCTTCCAACCAACAGAAAAACAGAAGTCAAGCTCTAGAGCTTAGGACACAGCCTGAGCTGGAAATGAGACAGATAAATACTTCTAGTTCAAAAGAACAGCTCAATATACTGACAACTCAATCACCTTCACTTACTTCCTTGAATTGTCGTCAGGCACCAAAGAGTGTTTATTTTAGTACTGGAATGGATTGCTGTAAGACACTTAGGAGAAATTGCTCTTTTAATTTGTTTTATTTTGAAAGTTACAGTCCATATTGACAGGCCGTTTTGCTCCTGCAGAAACATAGAGCAGGGGCACTGCTTTTATTGTGAACATTCTATTTTCTCTTTCTGGCAAGCATCCTAGATTTTGTAATTTAATATTCCTGCCAAAAGCACTGGAAACATTTGAGAGGATCCTCATGGGATTAAGGACAAACAGTGGATTACATTCCTGGCATTGGACTATACTGGAAGCCATAATTTTTCTTGCTATCCCTGAATATTTGTGAGGTAAGCAAATAAGAACACAGCAGAATTAAGAGTAAAATTTCTTCTCAAACCAACCCAGGATCTAATGCACTTCTGCTCTTAGTCTAGGGAGTGTGTTTATGTCAAGCAGATGTGTTTATGCTGATTAACCTTTCATATTAACAAAGTGAGAGCAGGTTGTGGTGTGGCTGAGGACTTTCATTTTTTTTTCTGCACACTAGAAAATGCATACTCAGCCATGAATCCTGCTCCTGCTTCCCAGATGTTGGGGGTCACAGTCACAGCGAATCAGACCAAACCTATAAAAAGCCAGTGGCCAGTAACGGGTATTTTTGGAAAGAGAACAAAAAATGGGGCAAGATTGACTCTTCTTCTAATACACCCTAGTGAGATCTGCTAATTTGCTCTTCAGGGACAGACAGAGCTAGAATGCATCTGTGCATTTAAAAGCCTTTCTATGATTTTCTTAGTTCCTTTTTTTAAACCCCTGGTCTCTGTAACACTCTGTGCCTCTCAGTCTCAGTTTATTTCAGCTGTGCTGCATAAAAAAGGCTGCCCTTTGCTTGCTGTAAGCCTGCTCCTGGTAATTTCCGTAGGCACTCTGACTTCTTGTTCTGTGAGAGAATAATCCCCTCCCTAATCACCCACAGACCATATGCTGAATACCAGGTCAGCAGCAGAACCACAACCACCAGTGTGTGTCCCACAGTCCTCTGTGGGGCAGGGGCTCCATTTACAAGTATGAAATGAGATATAGGGACAAAACAAAGAACCTAAAGACAAAACATATGTTTTATCTTTTGCCATCACCATACCCACAATACAGAGAAAACTTTCCGAAAAAGAATTGTGTTGAATCTCAGCAATTTCTGAACTCACTGAATAGCAACCAAACTCTTCAGGGATCCAGTAAGTCTCCCTTTCAGAATAAGCCCAAGGTTTTGTATTTTAAACAAAGAAACTGCTCAAACTAATGGGTGACAGCTGTTCGAGTTCACCTTCCAGAAGGGCTGGAAAACATGCTAGTGGAAAACATTTTTCAAGATCCAAAGACCTCCACATTAAACAAATCAATCAAATATATCAAACTGTTCAATGCAAGCTGTAACCTGCTACCTGAGTTGACAGAGAACTTGTCAAAAATTACACAAGAAAATATACAGCAAGCATTAAAACATACAGAACTGTGAATGGTTATGTAATTTGTCTTTTTTAAGTGTCAGTGAAATAAGTAAGCTTCAGATAACATTGACTTCAAATTAGCAAGAAATCAGTCAGTCTAAAAATTACAAGAATTAAAGAACCTTGCCTATTTTCTATATTGTAAGATTATTCTTCAAGAAAGGTGTCTGCTTCCTAAAATGCTCATGCTTTCATGAAGCCTTCGAAGTCATCCAGTAGATAATATCACTATAGTCCTGTCCAGACAAAACTGCCATGGAAATATAACAGGAATGAGTCAATATGTTTTAGAACAGTATCTTCCAAAATTCCAGAATCTAATAGAGTATTAACACTGATATATGGTTTGAATTACCTAGAGAAATGTTACAGCACTATTAAAAATAACTCACTTTTCTGCTACATTTGACAGTTCAAATAATGCTCCACAAGTTTACAGAGCTTGATGCACAGTTCTGAGATAGCTTAATATTGTATGTCCAATATCTCTTCTTATAGCTAAATATAACAAAAACAGGTCACAGTGATAGAGAAGGGTCACACTGATACCAGGGTGAGGCAATGGAATAATTATTCAGCTAGTGCATCATGTCTGTACCCTCCACTTTCCACAATTAACAGATGAAGCCTTTTACCTGATTAAGATAGACATGGTAAAAACTGATGGGTTAAAGACCACTTTAAAATCTAATTTTTTACTGTGCAACTCATCTTCATAACCTAAGAGACAGCCTATGTTAAGAATCAACAGAAGAAGGTAGGACCCCATGTCCCATGGTTTTCACATGGCCCCTTGTTTTAAAAATAAATTCATCCTCTTACTTCTTCCTTTGATAGGTGAAAAGAGAATTTCTCCAAGGTCTCTTATTAAGAAATTTGGAGGGAGAAATTCTGTTTCTTCAGGAAGCAGGCACCATGCTCCTGTGACAGGTCATATCCTACATTAGTGGAGAATGACAAAGTCCAGAAGAGAGAAGAAGTTTGAAACTTGTGGGAGAGGAAAAGCTGCAGGAGTGTTACACAAGAATGAGTAGAAAACAGCTCTCTCATGGAAAGCAGTCTCAGGACAATAACTGCAAGGACTTGTGTTACCAGAAGATGGGGAAAACCAGTGATGAACATGTGACAGTCTAGCCGGGGGTTTTGAAGGCAGTTTTGAAGAACAGGGGAAGGAAGGCATCGGGACAGGGCTCTGGGGCTTATTACACTGAAAAAGAATGAAACAGAAGAAGTACCCAGAAGGGGAAGATAATTCAGTATTGTCTAGGGCACTCCATTTCATTTAAAAGCTGAAAAGACAATGAAATCCCACAGAACTCATGACAAGGCATGCCCTGGCAAGAAGGCCAGTTTTTATAAATAGACAAAAAAAGGAAGTCTAATGGTGACATGGTGCAGATGCCCTACAACATCCTACACCTTATCAGCATCTTTGAGATCTCTGGTAGGCAGCTGTACAGAGTAAGTTCTTGATAGGCTCTATTATCAGTTAGAATTTGACTCTATGGTTTTCAATACACTGACTCAAATCCATTTCAGTCCTTGAAATCCACAATACCCAAGAGTGCTCCCTTGCAGGAATTCAGCCCACTTTGGAAAATTAACTTTAAAAAAGCATCAGTAGTGTCCAAACAGACTGTCCTAAGCTTTCCCCAGAAGATACTGCTCTCTGCCTCTGCTTCTGCCCTCCTCAAAATACCCCCATCTGTAGGGGTATCCACTTCTCCACTCTAGCCCAGCCCCCAGCACTCCTGCCTAGACTTGTCTCTGCAGTCGTCAGGCTCACCCCTGGTGTGATATTTCCCCTTTGGTGACACTGCCTTGTCCATAGACCTAAACCAATGAGAGGTTGAAAGATTAAGAAATTCAGGCAATGAAGGAAGTGAAAGCTGTGATTCAAAAGGTGGTGATTCACTTTAGGCAAGACTGCAATCTGTGCTGCCAAGACTTTTACCAACTGACCTTTTGAAGTGTTCCTTTTCAAATCAGACACAAGAACAGGTAGAAACAAAACACTGTTCTTTGTTTTTTAGTTTTGAGAGAAGAAAAACTGCTAAAGGCAGTGAGTTCATTTAGGAATCCACTAGCCTGCTGATGAAAACATGCTTTTTCATGGGTAAGCAATGTGTTCCTGACACATCCTTTGCATGAGGGGACCGTGGTCATCACCATACAAGGAGTTAAAGGGTTATGATTCTCCACCCTGGTGCAGAGATGGGCCTGATGGGATGGATAGGAAAAACTCTTCACTGTCTCTTCAGATATTCAAGAATAAGGAGCAATCAATGATGCTAAGAGAAGCTGTGTTCTAGGCAAGCCCTACAGACTACAATGCTGCTTATCTGAGGATTTTTTAGCTGCAGAAAATTCTCAAGAGAGACTGAAAAAGCATTTAGAAGAGACCTGTTGACAGTCACTAACTGGATCAATCACATCAGGTTCAGGAAATCCCTAAAGAGGAAACACACATAGTCTGGGAACATATCTGGCTGAAGTATTGTGTCTGCTTCTCTGGCATCTTGCTTCTGGATTTGGCCTGCTTCTAGTCAGGTCAGATACTTAGATCTGGTAATTGAATAATGACCATGGCAAAGCCTGTAGTTATAACTTCTATGAACTAACAGCATGAGGAAGGAGTTATCTCTTACCTGACAGCAAATAATGGACTAAGCAGGCTTTATTAGTTTTCTGGAGGCAATGCAGGAAAAACAGTTTATCTTCTTCTTCATAAAATTCCTGACCTTACCCCTGCAGTACAGTGTAAGGGTCAGATAAAAATGATGCATTAAGTTCTACTGGATGGTAAATGAGTCCCACCACACCAGGTTAAAAATGCCTGAGCCAGGGACCATCATGAGTCCCAAACTGCCTCCCAAACTTTAAAATGACCACAGAAGCCCTCTTGTGTACTGTCCACCATTCTTAACATTGGTCACCCTCCCTGTCAGTAAGGGTGAGCATAGCACTTTTTCCCATGGAAATTGCTTTTCTGTCCTGAAACCCCCTGTTGATTCTCAACATATGCAAAACACCCCTTCCTGCCTCTAGTCTTCCTGATAATCCTGTGGTGGGTGGTGGCACCAATACAGCTACTTTCTTCCTAAGATTTCTATTTCAATAACTGTAATTATTAAAAAAACCCCAAACAAACTGCAGAATACTATATGATGTTCAGTTATATGTATCTTACAGAAATCTGCTGAGCAAGTGCAGTTTGAGAGATTTTCTCATTCAAAAATCTTGAAAACTGCAGCAAAGTCTACAGAAATGTGAACAATTTGTAAAGTATTCATGTGAATATGGTTTAGTCCAGTCAATTAAAGATGAACTAGAACCTAATGACATAGCTTTCATTGTGCCATCATGTCTTACACCAGAAAAGTTTATGGACACACAAAATAATAAAGACAGCACTGTAGCTCTTTTAACTCAAGTTGCTGAGGTTATCTCGGAAAAAATTTTAGCATCTGTCTTGCAAGAGTGATAAAGGTCTTATTTTATACTATAATAAAATGTGTAGTTCTTTCTGACAGCCTTAGAGTCAAGGCTTCTTGATGTGCATTACTGAACTTGGGAGAGAATAAGCACATGATTTTCAATCTACAAATTTGAAGTTCAGTTCTGTAGTTGTAGAACAGCTTTTCAAAGACTGTAAATCTCCAGCTCCACAGAGCTGCCCAGACAGTAAAGAAGTTTCAATTATACTACCACAATGTATGTCTGTTACTCAGAAATAGCTGCAGACAAAGTCTCCTAAGACTTGTGAGCTAACTCAGCTAGTCCTTTAGCTTAACCATAACAAATGTACCTGTGATTCCAGGGAGGACAGAAGGGTAAGTATTTTGGCTTCTGGATGGACTTTCATAACAGTAAAGATTACATTTAGTGAGTGTGTATAAACAGCCACAGTGGCTGCAAAAAAAAAAAAAAATTATTCTGACACTAGGGCAGGGGAGTAATGTTTGACCAGGATCTCAGTGGAAGAAAAGAATTCTTGCCAGCAGATCACTTCTGCTCATTCTTTCCCTTTCCTTGGAAACCTGGGAGAGAAGTCATGCTTTGGCTCTTGCTGGATGAAGTCACATATGCAACAGCTATGGCTGGGGAAAATTCCTAACGCTTTATGAAGATGGTGCTATGTGACAGCAAATCTGAAGGCAGAGTTCAAGGAAGGGCATAGAGAAGTGGGAGAACAATCATCACAGGGAAGGTGTAGTACCTGACCTGGAGTGCTGGCACACTTCCAGAGGAGACTGCATGCAAGCACATTTTGGGAGCTAACTGTTAATGCAAACCTCTATATTTACTTTTCCACTTCTCTTTTATTAACTATGCAAAGGTGATCAATCAGTAGTGGAAGACAGGTTTTCCTAAGGCACTGCATAGCTCTTCTTACCTTCCAGGAGGTAGCCTGAAGGAATTCCAGCAGCTTCTTGTTCTGTAGTTATCCTTTCCTTCCTTCATACACCCAGGAGAATCAATCCTTTATTAAAAAAAAGCAAAGAGAAACAGGAGGATTCCTATGAATCTGCCATCCAGACAAATTACTCAGATGACAGATGCAGAAAGAAAGGTTTTCATCTGTCTCTTATAACCTTCACATTGCCTACTGTTTCAGCTCAGTCACCAAAGCTTTCACTTCTCCCTCACTGTTATCTTACTGAGATAATAACTTAATTCAACTTGTACTGTCATGCAAAACCTTTGAGATGACCTCTGTTAAACAAGGGTACTTGTCTAACTGCAAGCCCTCAAAATCTTTTTGAAGTCACAATCAATGCTTTGTGTGATAAACTAGATGAAAACGACTCTTTTAAATTCAGAGGTAACAGAAATGCCAACTTGATGGGGAACTTTTCTGTTCTCAACACATCTTTTTCTTCCTATTTTCTGATAGCAACTTCATTAATTTAGTATTCAAAATAAAAGTATCAAACAGCCTCAGTGAAAGCATGTGCCTGTCTGAATCAGACCCGATTGTGCTTTGCTACCTTAGAATATGCAGTGTCTCTTGTTCTTTTGTTAATATCTTTTTTGTCCATAAATTTTCATTAGAAAGAAAAAGAAAACCAATGTAGATAACACCTAAATACATGCAGCAGCAGAGAAGCTTCAGAACACTTCAGAGTACTGGGAAAAACAACAAAAAAGAAATAAAATTAAAAGTATTCTTTTCTTCATAAGATGTCGCCTTACATAATACTGTAGATAGAAGTCCAGTTCTTCAAATCCACTTGAAATCGCTGTAGCCCTACAACCTTCTCTAGAATCACATTCACTTGCACCAATAGAGGTTTTGACAAAGCAAATCTAAATGGCTTTGTTGTCACTGAAAGCAAAACCTACCACAAGACCCCCACAACACAACACATACAGCTATGAAAATGGACGACACACTGAGAGACAAAATATTCAAAACCATTTACCATGCATATTTTCAGTCAGACTTTAAAAACCGACATGGAGATCTGAAGGGAGGTCAAGACCTTGGAATTTCACCTAGTTCTCTAAAAAGGCACAGGTACATTTCCTCAGATTCAATTCTTGTTCAGGCAAATGCAAGACCAGTTCCAGGTTTTCCTCTTGGCCCTAAGCTAAACTCTGAGTGCCTTTTTCCTCTTCCATTAGTATTTCCATAGACAGGCCCACCCTACACACCACCACTATGCACTGCAAATGCAGATCAAAATGTGAGCTGTCATTTTCTTGCCTCATATTACTGCTGAGCATCTCACACACATCAGTACTTGGCTGACATTTCAGCCTTAACATGCTGCCAGAGAAGAGGTCCTCACAAGGAGCTAACATGACAGGATTCAGCACAGAAACAGTGTGAGTGTTTTACACTCTGTCACTCCTCCTCACCACCAACAGTGAGTGAAACCTGACCAGACTTCTGCATCCAGCATGAGCAATCCCAGTGTGTAAAGCAGTCATGCTTCTAAACCTCAGCAGCAAGAGCAAGACATTGACCTGGCAACAGAAATTCTCACCAGATTCTTCCTGGGGGGGGGGTGGGTGGTGGAGTGCTGAGGCAGGAGCCCAGGCAAAATGAGGAAAGAGGTTTTTCTAACTGTGGCTGAGGATGCTTTGGAGGTTTTCTGACTGCAGCTGGACAAGGAAGGCCTTACACAACCTCATCCAGCCTGGGAACAGTGAACTCCTGGGGTTGGACTAGAGACCTCCAGAGGTCCCATCCAGCTGACTTACCAGATGTTATCGATCAAATATTGCATTCAACCTAATACAGAAAAACAACCACCAACACATTAAATCAGCATGAATGTGTTTTACATGTCTTGGCCCCGACATTTGTTTGCTTTTAATAGTGTCTAAAAAAACCAACTGAAAGAGCAGAGCTTTACTACAATAAATAGATTGGAAGGGCATTACCATTTTAGGGGTCTTGACTGCTCTAAGCAGCTCTTTCCACAGTTCTTTATTCAGGGCTGGCATGATAGCTCAGTTTCTTCTTGAATTGTATCTACTGGATGTGTCTAAAGATTTTCATGATAAACGGTATGCATTGTGCACTTCCAAGCTCTTTACAAGGCACAGACCTCTCTTAACGCCTTCACTCCTACCTCCAGTGGGTCGGGTTTCCTGTTCTCCAGCTGATGGCAGAAGGGAGCCGAGCTCAGAGAGACGAGCTCACCGTTCCTCGTGCAGAGCTTCAGCAGCTTCACAGCATCCTCTGCTGCCAAAGAGTAGAATTAGATCAGATATGAGAACATGGACTATGCCTTCAAGCAAACGTTATCATTTATACAGACACTCTACCCCAAAATACCCTGCAGTGAAAAGAGACAGATAATGAAACCCAGATCCATAACAGGGATTAATCTCCACGCTTTCCCCAGAGCCACCCTTGAAAATTATCTACGCTTGGGTACTACAGGTGTGAATCAGTCCTGAAATACCAGATCACTGTTTCCAAGGAACAGACTCATTCCAAAGTGGAATCTTTGCAGGGCTGAGCCATTTTGGTGCTGTGCAGTACCTTTCAACATCTGGCTCTACACAGACCTTCTTGTTGTTGTTCTGAATTCTTATTTTCACAGAATCACAGGCTGGGTAGGTTGGAAGGGACCAGAGTGGATCATCTGGTCCAACCTCCCTGCTCAAGCAGGGCCATCCCAGAATATATGGCATAGGATTGGGTCCAGATGGTTCACCAGTGAGGGAGACTCCACCTTCTCTCTGGGCATCCTGTTCCAGCGCTGTAAAGAAATTCTTCCTCCTGTTCA
>VZRX01000539.1:67664-96104 GCA_013398075.1 Notiomystis cincta | reverse complement strand
TTTTAACTTTCTGGAGATAAAACAAGTCCTGGACTAAAGCCAGAACACTTTATCTGCTGTACCTGATGCCACCTCTTGGTACCAAGACATGCTCTTCACATACTGCAAATGGACTTTGATCTTCTTTTGACTTGTTAAAACACATACAGTAAGGAATAATCTACTGGGGTAGCTTAAAGCACCTGCCCCACTAGGAGCTGTTTTTTGAACAGCCAGAGAGCAACAGGGAAGAGGAACACCTGACCCACAATACAACCCGCAGCAGAACACCACCACCTCATACCTGTACACAATAAAGAATCAAAAGACAGAGAAGGGCCATTCCCTGTGGCACAAACAAGCCAAAGTCAGGGAAGTGTTTTGCTGCCATGCAGAACAGACAATTTCAGATTCTGAAGATCCCTTATCCAGTCCCCTCTTTCTCCTCCCCACAAACACGTATTTAAAAATGAGTCATTTCCGAGACAGTCCTGTTCTTGTGGCCTCTCTCAACAGGCACAGACTTCTGCAAAACACAGTCCCATAAATTCAGGATTTACTTAAGTGAGATGGCTCATGTTGCAGGTAAATGGGATACACCAGCTCAGCTAGAAGCTGGCGGGCAAGGCTGGCTTCTCACGTGTCTGTCAGCTTTGCACAGAGGTCACAGCACGGGGAAGGGCGGCTTCACCTTGGGTTTGTACCACAGTGTGCTGCAGAAGCTGGTGACTGGTTTCAACACGTAGGCGGTTTCTTGTGGCAAAAGCACAGGGACAACTGTCTGACAGAGCACATTGCCTTGAGACGCCAAAGTCACATCGATTAAACAGTATCAAGAGTCCTTGAGATTTTCATGGTCTCAGCAGAGAGGACAACTACTCAAATAAGTCTGCCAGATGCAGCACAGATGAATAAAACAGTATAAAAAGCATAATATTCACTTATGAGAAATTAAATTGCATTTGATGAACAGGTGTTAAAGTAGCAGTTTTCATACTNAATAGAAAGGTGTCATAACAGACACATTTGCTACCCAATCTATTTCAGAAACATTCACAAATGTTGTCAAAACATATGGTGTACATCTGAGTTTAACACTGCCTAATAAAAGGTTGTCTCCTTCAAAATATTTTTTTACGCAAAGGCTGACTCTGAATTGTACACAGTAAAAGTGACAAGACAGGTAAACACTTCAGTCTCCAGACAACAAAACCCAGCAAGCCATACAAACGTGTACTGAATCTTAACAGCTTTAGCTGTCAAGTCAGGTGAAGTTAACTCAGCATTCAGTGAACACTCAGGGTCATGTTCCACTCCCTTTTCCAGCGCCTTCCCTAGAGAAATGGTGGAGTTCGTGCTGGGCTCTGTGAGAGGAGACCTTTGCTTGGTAGGACAGACAATGCCATGACACAACCACCACTGCGATGGAGATCTTCAGCTGGCAGACAGAGATCTAAGTTTTAGCCAGAAATGGGCAAAGCTGTGAAAAGCAACAGCACAAACATCCACTCCAACAACTGAGGCTGCTGCCAGAGATGGACCCTCACTGACAGTGCTAGAGTTCACCCAGGAAATTCTTTTCTCCCGTCTGCAGGGAGGAGACTGCTACTCTTGGACTGCACCTATATAGGGATTCACACCCAGTGACTGAAGAGATAAAGTCATTAACACACCCAGCTTTTGTCTGTGAGGATTTTTTTCCCATACATGCCCATGTGCAGGCAAATGTAATTCTTTGTTCTCTGACTGCAAAACTGAGTTACCAAATCTCAGCCCAGATTTAAAAACATAATATATTTCCTATAGCTCTAAAGCTCTAAAGCAGGATGGGCTTTACATGGCCAGTTTAGATGGGATACTTGGTGTTAGGCAAGGAATGGAAGGATAAGAGTGCATCACAACAGAAGCACTGGTGTAAAGTTACCTAAAAAAGTGGTTCAGGAAAGAAGGAAAACTGGAAAGACCCTCAGCTACCTATTTTCTCCTTTTAACTTTCCTCAATACACCAATTATTCCTTGTACTACATCTCTTATCCAGTTATATCCTTTGTTTGTTTACATCACCATATCACAAAATACAACAGACATGGTAAATCTGTGTTTGCTTCCTTCAGGCAAGCGGAGAATGGGAAAGGGCATGAAGGTATTTCTTTTATCTTGCATTGAAAAGGAACTGCAAAGGTGGGGGATGAAACAGAGGGATCACAAAACACTATCTTGCTTGCCTCGTTCCCAGGTGAGACAGCCTCTCACCTCCCGGTGAGACACATGATGCTCCTCAGGAGAGCCACTTGCTTACTCCTCTGGTCCCATCTCAGCTGGACAAGCAGAGAAAGGGAGGGAAAGAGGCCTGGAACCTTTTAAAAGGCAGAAGGTATTTCACTAAATATCTTACCTTTAAAACTCAGTTAAAGATACAGAAGTGTTAGATATTATCTCCAGGAGCAGCAGGTCTGAAACACTAACAACCTTTTTGAATCCCAAAAATGTTTAGTTGCTAGATTTCAAGTGATAGAAGAAAGTATCTGTAAAACCTTCTCTTTGTGCTCTTTCCCCATCCTCACAGAATATGAAAACATTCCCCAGATGTCAGCCATCACTTCACATCTTCATGGGTGTAACACAGCTATAGCTAACAACGGGCAGCTGGTTTCCTCTGGAACCATGCCAAGAACCTGCATTTTAGGGAACTCCTGTCCCTCATGTATCCATCTCCACATCTAGACCTGAAGGCTGAAGCTCCCCTTACTTAGGGACAGACAACATCCTGAGACTTCGAGTCACAATGAAAATCAACAACAGAGCCCACATCTTCCCCTGGCACCAAGTCAAACCCTGGACCAAGTCACTTCTTGCAGACTGGGCTTTCCATATGCGTGTTACCTAGCTGCCTTTAGGGACTTTCAAGTGGATCTTAGAACCATCTTCCTAGTGATATTCTAAAGTTTATATTCCTAAAGGACAGGATTTTGGAAGGGCTTTGGTGGACTTGCATTCAAAATGTTTGGGAACGATCTTCAACACTCTCCACACACTCCTGGTAACAGTTCCGTGGAAGTTACGACACTGAACCAAGATGAAAAAAAAGTCTCCATCATATTTTCAGCCTGAAGCCACAGTGAATTTATGAACCCCAAGCTGCACAGTGCTGTTGGGTGGCATGCTCCTCACTGCAGCAGACTGCAACAAGAAGGGTCCTCAAAAGTCACGGAATGCTGAGGACTATTGTCATGGCAATACTGTTTCCATGTGCAAAAAGGAAAAAAAGCAGATATGACAGCTGTCTCATCAGGAGTTCTGAATCAATTACTTGAAGAAGAGCTAAAAAGAAGGTAATTCTGAATTTACCTCCTGTGAAGCAAACTAATTCAGAATAACTACTGTATGTTCCTGTGCCTTCAAGTGCACCAGGTTCTAGACAAAACAGTAAACCAGACATTTTAGACAAGAGATGGCAGGCAAAAAAAAACATTTCCAAGGATACAATGACCAGGAAGATTAATCAAGTAATGCGGCCTCCAAGGAAAAGGACAGGTTATTCCTCAGAGTTCCACCACTAGCTCTCAACAGAACAGCTTTCCCCAATTAAACTTTGAGTCCAATTATGGTAAAACATTCGTCAGTGTTCCTAAGAAACAAAGCAGTTTGTCCTAACAAGGAAGACGAGGGGAGGACAAGCAGTGCTGGTCAGGATGTTCTTCTGAAACTTATCATGGCTTGCATATTCAGTAATGGCATTGATCAGGAACTCTACTAAAGGTGGCATACACAAATGGCAATATTTTTGGAATCATAAAATGGTTTGGCTTGGAAGGGACAATAAAGATATCTAGTTCCAATCCCCCTGCCATAGGCAGGGACACCTTTAACTAAGATCAGCTTGCTCCAAGCTCCATCCAGCCTGGCCCTGAACATTTCCAGGGATGGGGCATCCACAACTTTTCTGGGCAACCTGTTTCAGTGCCTCACCACTCTCACACAGACTTTTTTCCTAGTATCTAAACTAAACCTACCTTCTTTCAGTTTTAATCCATTCCCCCTTGTCCTGTCACTACATGCTCTTGTAAGAAGTCCCTCTCCATCTTCCTTGTAGGCTCCCTTCAGATACTGAAAGGCTGCAATTATGTCACCCTGAAGCCTTCTTTTTTCCAGGCTGAACAATCCAAATTCTTTCAGCCTTTCCTTATAGGACACGTGCTCCATCCCTCTAACCACCTTGGTGTCCCCCTCCTCTGGACTCACTCCAACAGTTCCATGTCCTTCCTGTGCTGGGACCCCAGAGCTGCTGGAGCACTGCAGGTGGGGTCTCAGCAGAGCAGAGCAGAGGGGCAGAATCCCCTCCCTGCCCTGCTGCCCACACTGCTCTGGATGCAGCCCAGGACACGTTTGGCTCTCCGGGCTGTGAGTGCCCATGGCTGGGTCATGTCCAGCCTCTCACTCACGAATATTCCTGTCCTTTCTGCCAAAAAGTAAGTAGTAAGATTCTCATTACAATATTAATGCACTCTCTCTCTCTCCCCCCACACAGAACACCACTGCCCCTCTCCAAAACTTTAAACACTAGATTTTCATGCTCCATCTCATCTCACAGACATTAAGGCTGTAGTCTAACAACAATCTTTCAAAGTGGACTGGGGAAAACACAAGTGCTCAGAGTGATTGTCACTGTGTGTTTCTCCTGAATCGCTAAAAAATGTCACCTACATGCAAAAGTTCCATCTGCCCACACAGTGCATAAAACATGAAGGTCACTAAGCAATGTGAACCTCAACCAATTCTGCCTGAAAAGCTGCAGGCTCTCATTTGCGAGGGCAGCCAGCAAAAGGCAGGGGAGGAAGAGCACAGAATAGAAATGCAGATGAAAAAGTCAGCACAAGCTTTGCAACGCTGCTTTATCATCTCAGCCTGCTTGCAGGTACTCAGGGTCACCGTGGATAAAGAATCACCAATTTAATTGTCATCCTACCACCACTTCTGCCGACCAGAATTTGACTTGTGTGTTGCAGCAGTTTACAGTTTGTCCACCAAGGAGACACCGACCAGGCACACACGCACACACACACACACTTTAATACTCCTTTGACATAAGTACTGCTATTCAAAAACAAATCACCCCTTCAAGCCACCAGTATGCTCCCATGTAGATATATTTTAAATAGTCTATTAAGATTGAAAATCTAAAACCTGCCCAGTGACACAAAACAGATCTGATTTCACTATTTCCTGAAAGAAAAAAAAAAAAAAAAAACACAAACCCAACATTAAAAACTTACAGGGCTGCTAGTCCACTGTTTCACTCTGGCACACGGTACATTATTTAACTGCAATGCCTGAAACAGTAACTTGACCTCTCTGGGAAGGTGGGCGGTATTATTCAAGCTGAAACATTAGAAACATGCATAATTACTCTGGGTATTTGCCACACATTCTTTTATCCGTAAACCAATATGAACGGAAAAGTCACACTGACACTCCAGGCTTAGATCATATCCCAACCATCAGTTATGAAGATTTTTCATGAGATCTCAGGAGAACAAAATTTTTTAGGGCCAGAGAAATTTTTTCTGGAGTTAACTGTGCATGTGTTACCAAAATAAAATGTCAGTGCTGCCAACTCAGCGCCAAGACTTCAGCAGGCTAAACCATGAATTTTGAGCTTTCTGCTCCACCACTGACAACACTGTAATTCTAATTCTATTTTCCTTCAACCCCACGAAGCCATTGCATCCATTCATGTGGCACTTTTGAGGATGCCTGTCGTAGCACCAACCACATCCCATCACTCATCATCCACCCGTTCCTGCAGGGTGATGCCTCACACACCTGTGTGGTGCCTGCCTGCTCCTCAGCAAACCCAAGGACCTCTGGTAGAATCAGACCATCCACAGGACTGGGTAAGAAAGACCTACTGGAAGGGAAACAGTGAAGCACAAAGAAAAGAGGCCATGCTTGTTCCTGACTCGAGAGGCATCTCCAGCTCACATCACAGCTGCCTATGCTCACGGCAGTTTCTCCTTCACACCAGGCATACCGAGTGTCCTCTGCACACAGCTTTGTCTTCCCTTCAAGGATAAAGCAACAGTCACCTTTCAAGTTTTGGGTGGCAGAACCACGAGAAAAATTAAATACTACAAGCCAGTATTCACAGCTGGAGATGTGAAATATACAATACACCTTCAGTATTTCTAAGGCTAGAAAATAACACAAAATGCAATTTTTCCTGAAGAGCAAGAAAATGCTGCTCACAAGAGAAGAACTGCACACACATGTCAAATAACAGTCTTCTCTAGCTAAGTTCTCATATTCCTCAAAATCAAGACCTATCTGCAGTCCTGACCCAGTGAGATGCAGCAATATCTACAGCTGTTCTGAACCTAGTGGCCCCTGACCTTATTTTTTTACCAACATCTACATATTGCTGTTCTGGAGAACTGATCTGACTAACCCCTCACTACAGTGGAGCTTCCAGTGTTCTTGATTCAACCCATTTCACTCTTGGTGCTTGGCACAAATATATGTGGAATACAAGGTATTTATTTCAGCTAATTCCCCAGGCATTAGGGACAATGCATGCATCTGGAACACTCTTCCAGCAAAGGTACATGAATAATTCTAGAACCATTCTTCTGTCTTGTTTTTCAAGCAGTCCAGTTCCCTGCATCTCTTGTTCATCATTATATACTTCCAAAACTTTGCAAATCGTAGCAATGCACACAGAAAAGCACCTCTTGATATTTTAAGTGAGATTTTGTAACATCAACAATGTGTTTTCCCTTTAGGCAGGATAACCGTGTATGTGAGGGAATACAAGTTGCCACAGTAACTTCACAGAAAGTAAAACTTCAGGGCAATATTTTCCACGTGTTTGAAGTATCAAGATATGAAAATCTGATCAGTGTCAAGTTATTTTGACCATATAACCAGAACTTGCTGGAGATTTTTTTGGTAAGTTTTAAATGTTTTTGTAAACAATGGTTTGTGCAGAGTTGAAGACCTGTGTACTTTCTTACACACTTGTGAAAAATGTGGACAGCTTTATTTTGAAGATTCTCTCCCTCTTTCACTTAACCTAAAAAAGAGTTAAAAGATGACAGAGCAATCATCTTAACTCTCACCTAAAATATCTATTCAAAAGGTCGGAGGTATGCAATGAAAATACTTCAAACAAAAGTGGCTTGTGGTAAAGAGAGGAAAACAGAACAAAGATCTGAGTTTGCATCAAATACTGGTTGCAATCGTTTAATTGCCAGTGTTTAAGAGCAGGAATTTCTCCAGTCTGTTTCAGTATTTGCTATTCCAGTAAACATAAATAAAGGGAAAAGTCAACATTATAGTTTTAGGATTCCAATTTCGAAGTGGTTTGATAACAACCTTCCCCAAGTCATTCTCCTGGGAAAGAATTGCTAGAGCACAGAGCTAATTAGGGCTTGTCAGTTAAGCTCTCTCTCCTGCTTTGTTCAGAAAACCTGGACAAATAGCTTATCTGTGGATAGACCTGGGGGCCTTTGACGAATATTTTGTATTCCACAGCAAGCTTAGGCACATTGCATAAACATCTGGAGTACACACTAGAAGCATGAACACCTCCCAGCTCTGCCCTGCAGCAAGTGTCTTCATGACACTTTCATCAACAATGACAGAAAGAAAACAGTATTATTGTGGGCTTCCATCCAAAAAAATGTTGTCATCTATAGCCTGTCTGTATGCACATGAGGATTTGGGGTAAAAGGGAGGAGGGGTAATTCAGGTGCATAAACAAGTGCTCCAGTCTTCCTTCTCAGTACTTAAGTTCTGAGATAAAGAAGGAAAAAAAGAGCCTTGTATCATCATTAAAGAGAGACTGTTTCCAGAATGATTGGAGACTAAACTGCTTTGGGGGGAAACAGCAGTGAAAACAGATATGTTCCTATTTTCCCTGGAGGTGCAGTCCAGTTTGGAAGTGCTCTTAGCACACAGAAGTTAAGACAGATCATCCTGATGTGCTCTGGCACCACCCCAGACCAAGAGCACAGAGGAAAACCCCAGATACTGTATGGAACAGGGGCAGCTACAAAACATCCCTGCTGTGTTGACCAGGCCAGGGGCACGACTGATAAACCAGTGGCTCACAATACAGCAGATACTTTGATACCACGTTTCACAGCGTGGCTGGATTGGAGCCAACAATCTTCTTGCTCTGGGAGCCAAGCTATACATAAGAAGGGAAAGGCACACAGTTCTCCCTAGCATTCTTTGCTTTCCCCAAAGCCCTATAACAGCAACATCAGTGCCTTCAATTTTGCTGCAGTTTTGCAGGCATCTTTGCAGTCTGTCAAGCCTAGCCACTGAACCATTTTTTGTGTGTTTATTTTTCAAATCTGTAGAGCTGTACCTTACCGCATGTTACAGCAACTGCATAATAGGTGCAGTTCAGCTACCTCAAAATATCACCCGGGAAACAAAGTCTTTCTCTTCACTGCTACTCCACAGGAGAGCACTGAAGGCTTCTGGTGAGAAAGACAAAAGCAACAGCAAAAAAACAGTGTGATAAACTACCATTCACATTTTACTCCAAGGAGCAGTAATTAGTCATTTAAAAATACACAAAATCCATGCATGTGCTAAACATGAAAGATGCTGTCCTGAGAGCTAGATGCTCTGAGATCACATTTCAAAGCAGTGCAGTATCATTCTGTTAATCTTTTGGGAAAACCAGCATGGATATTCTGCTGCAATGTAATTAAGGCAGGAATTCCAGCCTCTCCATTGTGACCTTCGAAGAAACCCCAGGGGTCAAGAGTAGTAGCCTGTACCCTGCTACAGTGCCAATATAGCTGTACTATAAACAAAAAACCTGCTGCAGCAATAGCACCAGCAAGTTTCAGGGAGGGAAAGGGGGCACAGGCAGATACACTCAAAGATACACTGCCACAAAACAGCTCCAACCAGGAGTGAAAAGTTGTTTTTCTAAAGGTAGTTGTATAAATTTCATTTTTACTGTGTAGGTGGCAAAAGGTTGACATGTTTACTTTTGTATTTTACTCTCAACAAATATCCATGCTTATCAAAACAGTGGTTAAATACTTGCTTTCTTAGAGCACTGTTTAGTGAACAAAATGAAGCAAAGGGAAAGGCAACTTCTTGCTGTAACAGTGAAGCTCTACACAGAGAGGGAGGGTCTGGGGAAAGTGTTGGCTTTTTTAGCCCTTGAGCCACAGTAACTCCCTGGTGAGACCTCATGAGCACGGGCAAAGCTGCACCTGCAGTGACAATGCTGATTCTTGCCCTTCACACTGCAGCAGCCATGCCATGCCCCTTGTCCCCAGCACCACCAAGGACCGCAGGGACGGGCAAAGTGTGCAAGGTGGGAATGGCAAAGGCCCTGGCTGGCAGAAACTTTAACTCAGAATGCCTGGCATAAACTGTCTCGTGTGGGCCAGCATCAAATAGTGAAGAGAGATAATCAGGTAGGTGTTTTTTCTCATTCTTACCCTTTGCAATCTGAGAGCAGTGAAAAAGGACACCACCTATCACAAGAAGGTTGCTAATTAATTCCTCCTCACCCTGGCACTGCAAAGCTTCCAGCTGCAAAGTACCTGCTTATCTAGGAGTAAGCACTTGATAGCATTTTAAGAATGGGCTTCCTTTGTTTTGAAAAATGCCATTAAAAAGACACAATCATCTCAAGATTTTCTCTATCAGCAGTGAGAAAAAGTGAAAGTAAAGCACTATTGCTCTTGCCTGACTAATTTTCAGAGCACCAACTTACCCTGCACAGTGAGTTTGGTGGGAGGTCAGCATGCCAAAGGCATAGATGCTTTCAAAAGTATAATGAGAAGAGATTTCATATCTCTTAGTTGAACAAGTTTCCCTGAAATAAACTATTTCTGGACAAGTTGCAACAGGGTAGAGATGCCTTGCTGTAAGGGCAGGACCAGAATGCAGTTGCAAGTGACACACCAGTTTAAGACACGGGTAGCTAACACGTTTTAGAACCAAGGAAGCAAGACTCTGTTGTTTTAAGTGTTAGTTATCTTGGATCAAAGGCTAAAAAAAGCTCTTTGGATATAGCACTAAAACAAGAAATGAGTCAGACAGAAGAAACAATGGGAAAACATTCCACAAAAAAGAGTTCAGTTCTTTCACACTATGGATCTTAGGCATTCTGCAAAGACTGATCTGTTAGTACTATCACAATACAAATAACAGAAGTCCCAATAGCAAGAGTCAAAAGTCCAAAAAGTCCAGGCTGTCATGAGGCAGATACATCCAGAAGTCAAGTTTCCTCTGAAACATCTGCACTCAGCTGTAGCGTTTTTGAGTAGCAAAGGGACACCACAATCATTAAAAATGTAAATAAAAAATCCACCTACATGAACAAAGACTCAATAATTCAACCTACATTTCTCCTTTTCATTACATTTATGACTGAGATGTCCCTCATTTTAGCTAGGACAACAAACATGGAGTTATTTAAATTAGTATTTTGCTGTGGGGTTTTTTTTAATGAGGAAGGACAAGCTATAAACTTGTGCCTCACCCAAAGTAGCTCTAATCTCATTGCCCTTTTCCAGTTACATTAGTAGCTCCCAGTACTAATTCTTTTCATCTTTGCTTTACCCAGAGTGAAGCATGAGCACCAAGACCACATCTTCACAACTGCATAAGTACAAGTGGGCAACAGGCCAACTGAACAAACACAGGCAATGGAAACCATCTTTTTTTTTTGTGTTATCACCCTCTAGATACACTGAGCTCAATGCACTGGAGATGTGCAGGCTAGCCAACTGCGTTTTCTCACACAAATTTTTCATCCCTTTGTCCCCATCCTTTTCTTTCTACCTACCCACACAGCAATTTCAGCCACCTATTTTCTCCTGAAAAAAAAATTATTATTATTATAGTTTCTGGTCTTAGCACACAAATTTATTTCATTGAAATCTGAGAAGCACGAATGTTCTACTTCGTTTGAACCTGAAGACACTGCAGCTCAATCTCAAGTGAGCAATTCTGAGCCAACAGTAAGAAAATGAAAATGTCAAGGACCAGATACTTCCTTGAAACACACCAGACTTTGTGCAAGGCAAACAACAGGAATACTGTTTGTTTTGCTTTCTTTCTGTTTCATTGTAGGATACATCATTCTAGGTTAATGAGTCCCTCTCTGACAAACTGACTGGCTTGAAGCCCTTCTTTGGACAAGAAACCAGGAAAGGTCACTTAGCAGACCTTGAAGATACAGCAGGCTGGATCAAGAACACTGATACCCAGAACCCAGGCTGGGCAAGCAGTGCCCTCTGGCTGATTACCAGGCATTTCACACCAAGGCTATTCCATCTGAAGAACACTACAGAGAACAAAATGCACAGGGACCCATTTCCTACTACATTCTGTTACTTCTTCTCAAAAGCAGTAAAATGCCCTGGTTTTGAGTGTGAGAATGAGGGTGGGTCCTTCTGTACTTGGAATAAACACACTTGTGCACATTCCTTCCTTTCATGCTGTGTACATCTCTACTTGGCATTGCAAGCTGTTGCAAGATGACTCAGCTTGTTGCTGATTAACATCTCACTTTAAGTCTTTTCTGTGTGCCTCAATCCAACTCTCCTCACATCCATCAGGCATCTTGACACCATGAGTTTCTTTCCATTTTGCCCTCAGGTGTACCAGACAAATTCGAACTCAACAGCCCAGAGTTCACCATGTACCACCAGCTTTCTTTCCCCCTCTCCAGGGCACACAGTGCTGCGGCAAAAGCCTTTCAAAGGCACTGCAGCCAGCAGAACAGGGTTTGCCACCCCAGACTTCCATGCCTTCCTTTCCTTCCACAGGATGTCAAGAAGAGGTGTCAGGTCAGATATTTCCAGATACTTGATAGAGGCTGGCAGCTGAGCCACCATGCAATGCAAAATCCATTTTTTTCTGGAGAGCAGGGCCTGGCCTTCTGCCCAGAGAGGGTATCTGTGCACATATGGGGTGGGGAATTACTTCAGGGTGACTCAAAAACACAGCACTTCAAATCAGAGAACAGGGAAAAACTGTGTACTTCAATTTTGGGTATCTTTCACCCAAATACAATTTTTATAGGGAAAAAACCCAACTGTTCCTAAATATTGAAGAGAATGTGTCCATCCATCATAATGGGACTGATGTCTCAAATAGTCATCCAGAACTATGTGCTCTCATGGACAAAAGGAATCACCCTACCCTCCCTGGAAACTTTCTTGTAACAGCTTCTAAAGAGTGGTGTTACCCAGCCACTACCTCACTGCCTTGCACCCTGACCTCCCCCTCCCACCTTCTCCTCAGGCACCAACACGACCTTACCCAGCTTTATTTCCTCACAGAACACATTCCCTTGCTGAAGACCACCTCCCTCTGTGCCTGCAGCTCATGCTTCTCCCACCGGCACCCGCGCAGGCATGTACACACCTGCCCCAAGAACAGCACCCTACCTGTGTTCCATGGAACAAAGGAATCCCAGGCACAGGATCTCACCCCTTCTCTCGATTCCCACAGCACAGCATTTCCAATAGAGTATTTGCAAACACAGACACACAAGCTGTGAACACTGCCACGTCCTGGCCAGGGGGTCTCACTTTACTGCATTTTTGCATGGCATGATGAGTACTCATAAACCCTGCAACTCCCTGAAGCCCTGAGAGCAGGGCATGGGTGAAGTCACATCTCCATAGTGCCAAAAAGCCTCCAAAGCCAAGGCAGGGCCAAGTGACATGCAGCTGTCTTTCAGAAACAGAAGCAGAAGAGGAGGCAAAGAGAGAAGTCACATTGGAAGCTTGTTTGCTGCTGCTTTCAGAATTGTACCAGGAGATGAGCTCAGAGACCTTTTGACACCTGCATGCAACTTACTGGCACACCTGATCTAATTTCCAAGTGTGAACTCTAACAGTCCATGCAGGCTGCTCTGTAAAATTAGCAGTATTAACCCCAGCACTATTTGGCTTACAGCCAAAAATCACTTCTGTGCAAGGACCACTCAGTCCCAATAAATATCACATAATATTTACATATGCATCAAACACACAGTTTGCCAGAAAAAAGTTAATTCACCCAAGAGCGCTTTGATCCTCTGACAAATCATTTCCTGATTAAAGTTGAAACAACAAAAAGGACTTTGGACACCAACCAGCTGTCACACTTTTGTTGTGAGCTGGCACTAAATCCCACAAAGCCCGGGAGGAAAGATTTAGGTGGTGGGAGGGGAGCAAACGGTCTATTTGCATTCACAGCATGGGAGAAGTTCCTTCTGGAAAGGCAATTCCTTCTCTTGCTACCTACCTGAAGCAAGCTAACAGAACAGGGATCCATCAAAACTCACCAAAAGGAAAGCAAGCAACTGCAGGACACTTTGGCAGTACTGAAGTATTGCAAAACTTGTTGGATGTACTACAGCTGGGGGTGTTGTGTGTTACAGGAGTTTTTTGGTTTGGTTTTTTTTGCTTTGCTCTCTAAAGGATGCTTAGAAACTGAAAAATTTCCAAATGCAATGACCCATTCGAAACCTTTGGGCCTGAGCTGAGTGAGATGAAAACAAAAACTGAGCTTAACAAAGATCTGAGACAGCAGCTGGGAAAAGTGAAGGCAGAGTCGAAGTCTAGTAGTCATCTCCTTTTTTTCCGACTAAAATGAAGTACTCACAGTTACTTGTAACCATAAAAAAAAAGCCCTGATGCTAGCAGACTTCTTTCAACATTCTTCATCAGATAGTCTCTCAGTTATTAATATTTTCCCGTGCTTCTACTGGCAAATAGAGCATTTGGCAATTAAAAAGAAATGCAGCTTGGGGGGACGCAGATTAGAAGCATATTTTGCTACATAGTTCTGGTATGATGAACTCTTAATTAAAAAAAAAAAAACAAAAAAAAAACAGCAAACCCAAAACATTATTAATCAAAAGTGTTGAAAGAAACAGTCCACAAAATTAAATAACTTCTTCCAAGCTTCAGCCTCATTTTAACTAATGTGTTTTATTATCAGGCTTTGAGAAATTGGTTCTACAGTCTCATTAAATCAATAGGCCATAATACACAAAATAAAAGAGACTGACTAACCCTTGAGATGCTCTTGATATCTTTTAAGTTTATTAACTTAGTTTTACTAGAGATGTCATAAAACTGAACTCCTGAAACCTCTCCTTGTGACAAACTTGTTAGTTTTCTATTCTCTCTCATTAAAACAGGTTTTCTCGGCAGGCATTTCTCAGATGTGCTGCTTGACCTGCCACCTGCCAACGAGATCAGTATCTTCAAACTTCGAAGCACAAAGGGACCAACTTGATAAAACTCATGCCTGGCACTTTGAACTGCCTAACACCAGATCCAGAGCTGACATTACTCCAAGCCTTTCATACGGCTCTGTTGTGATGCAAATAAAGTACAATCCCCAGACACAAAAAAGTCATTAAACCGGAATTAGGAGTTATAAGTAACTGGCAAGCTGAAGGAAAAATCTGGGTTAAAAGAAACACCAAGGAAAGACCTACAAAGAAAGTAGGAACCGTCTGTTTACAATTACACTTGAGCAAACACAAGGAAACAGGTATGAGGAGGCAGGGCTGTGCAGCAGGCAGCTTCCACCGCAGGCTGCTTTGCTTCCAGCAAGAGAGAGCTGTGCACTCACATCCCCTTCTCCCCCACAAGGCTGGCAGCCTCTGCCATCCAGCCCTGCCCCAGGGCTGCGGGCACTGACAGCAGGGTAACTCTGCAGCCTCCTGCTCAGCCCGCCAGAAACACTGGCCAGCAGAGCAGGCTAATGCCAGCAACAAGCCAGCTCTGTGAGACCTGCAGCCAAGGCCAGCCAAGCTCCCAGCAGCTCCCCAGCTGCTGACCAAACAGGGAATTGAGCAAACTGGGCAACAGCAAACTCTCACATGCTATTAGGTCAGGAGTTAAAATATCTCGATGACCTGCAACTTCCATCATGAACAAGAGCTGATAAATGCCAGAGCCTTAGGGAATACAAACTCATCTAAAAAAAAAAAAAAAAAACAAACAAACATCCAGGCTCTGATGCAATTTCTGTCACTTCCAATAGATAGCAAGATAAAAGGAGGGTTTTCCTTCATTCTGAAAAAAAGAGAAAAAATTAAAATATCAAATCACTATATAAAATGAAGTTTTCAAGAAGGGGTCAAGGAAACGGATAGATCTAATGGAGACTTCCTAGACCAGAGAGAAGCTCAGCATGTCACTATAACATGACAAATACTTCTTTTTTCATGGTAAGAAGCCATGAAAAAAGGAGCCTCTTTGCCTCTAACTCCATCTTCAGCATCAGCACTAATCACCTCATCCATCAGCACCATCCAACCTGAGTCCTGACGGGGACATCCAAGATGAATTGCAAATCAATCACGAAACACAACAGCCTTCTTTCCACAGTAGTAAAACATAACTCATACAGGAATAGTCCCAACACAAATTTGGGCTATTCCTGACCCAGAACCTATGCAGTCCTGTAACAACCAGCTGTGAATTAGCATGTTAACAGTGAAAGGAAATCAAGAGATCTGTTTAAAAAAAAAAAATCATACATAAATCAGGCTAGAAGAGTGTTCATAGCTAAGAAAACACCAGATTCCTGCAGCAAGCAGGAAGAGCTTAAAAGAGCAAGCATGTGCTTTGTACCATAGACATAGCTGGTCACAGCCCATGGCCAGAGGAGAGGGCAAGGAGGGGGCTAATCCACAGCCCCCACTACCCAGCTGCAAACAAGAGTACTCACTAAAGCAACTGTGGTACTTTAAGCATTTGTGCTGTGACCCCTGGCCACTGTGGTTTATCCCAGGTTGTATTCTGCTGAGAAGATGACAAAAATGCAAGTTCTCAGACACTCAGGGACAAGACAAGGTCATGCCAACATTCCTTGCCAGAAAAAGTTCTCTGCACACTGCCAAGAAGTAGTATGTATGCCTTTTATTGGCTACACAAACTTTCAATGCTCAGCCTTGAACCTGGTACCAAGAATAGTCAGTATATCTTCTTTTTCCATTTCCAAACTGGAACATTTTGTAAGACTGCAACAGCCTAAAAAGTCATGGCAGTTGCCCACTGCTGCTGTGTTACAGTGAGAGGCAGCTGTGTCTTTTTTCCCCTGCTCACTTCCAATGATGAGAAAAGGAATTGCACTACTGGCTCATTACTGCTGCTCCTGCAACAGCCCCATGAGACAAAGTTCAAAACTAGCAGAAATCTGATGACAGACGGAAAATGTGAAGCAAAGGACAGTTTCTCAAGAAAAAGTTATGCTTGTCAGATTAGACAGAGGAGCCTGAATTCTGTCAGAGACAGCTCTTTCACTTCTCCCTTCACTTCCATTTTCTTGGTGACCCCCCTTTTTCTGTATTGTCTTAGAGACTTTGATTGAACAGAGCAAGCATTCAGGGGCAGGGTGAAAGAGGAGGAGCAGGCATGACTTGATGGGCAGCAAACAAAGTGTGCACTAGATAGAAAAGTTACAGGAAATAAAAGGAGTCCGGAGAGCTGAGACAGAGGAATAGCAAAAGCATGAGAACAGCCAAGATGCTTCACAGACATGTCTGGGCAAACGTTCAAGGCCACGAGGTAAAACTACCAGAAGGCAGGAGTTACATTATGCTTCTTTGTAGTGCACTAAAACCTACCCAGAACATCTCCAGGGAGAGACCCACGGGCAACACCAGTGACTTACTCAGAGATGGGAGAAACCAGCTGTGTTAGACACCCAGCACTCCCCTAATCCCTCTTAATCAATAAGCAGCTGGTAATCAACCTGACTTAAGATGAGGCAACGGGCACAGATGGGCAATGAACTCACAAGCTTAGTCATGAGGGTGGCTGGCCAGCACAGACTAGTTAGGGCTGTGCATTGAGCATGTTTAACCTCCAGTATCAAAACCAGTATTTCTAGCAGGGACATTTTAAGCCTCTTCATATCCCTGCAAAGCCATCAGAAACTTCCTGGTAACTCTCAATTATCCACCTAATCCTCCAAAACCAGCAGGAAGTTGATTTCAATTTTTCTAAGGAGACTGTGCTGAAACTCGCATGGCCATGAGCTGCTGCATGGCCATCCTGCTCTGGGCAGATGATGTTCTCTGTGTGGCAGGCTAGGCAGGCAGGGAGAAGCACCACTTCAGTTATCTGACTTGAATTTACCTCTGTATTCAAGTCAAAATCACCTCAGCCATGGTCAGCCTCTTTCTAGCAAAAGCCAAGAAAGACAACATACTGCAGTTAAATCTGTACCTGAAAGCCACCATTGCTTTAATTAGATTCAGTCAAATCCAGGTCTTTGCAGTCTAGACATGGTTTAGCAAGTGCTTTTATATGAGTAATTCATTGAGAGAGAACACATGTTAAGGTCTATCTGGAGCTTACCTCAGTTTTGGCAAAAAAATAGCTGGGTTTTGACAAGCCAAACACAGCCCAACCTAAATATTCAAGCATCAGTCCAAGGGAAGATTTTACTTGACAAAGGAAGGGAAATGTTCATCCTTGGGCCTAGTGCTTTTCCAAAGTTTAGCCTGCTACAAAAGGCTTTCCATTCAGAGCAAGAGCAATTTTGCAACACAGCACAGACATGAATCTTGAGGCAACACATAATGCAGACTCCATCCCTTACTCTGGCCCCTCCTGCAGTCTTCTGTAATACTCTGGATTTTAGACAAAGGTTAGAGATTAATACAAAGGAGGGAGAAAAAGCCCATATGGAGTAACTACTACTTCTGACCCATGGTACATGTACACTGGTCACACACCTATTTACAGCAGCTTTATGCAGGAATGTCAGGGCAGCCCTGTGGCTTGACTAAGCTTTAATATAGACACAAAACGGCTGTTGGCTGACAGAAAATTGTCAGTGCTCCTAGCTGTGTATAAATACATTATTGCTATTTTCTATTTGCTCAAAGAATCTCTGGCTTAGCACTAGTAAGACATGGGAAACAGCCCAGTGTTTCTGAAGACTGGATGTGCAGGAAAGTGCCTTACATACCCAGCTGGTTCTTCCACAGGGCAACGCCAGTATCACAGGCCAGACAGTCCTCCTCCTTGCAATGAGACTCTCTCAGCACTGATGCAAGAATAGCTGTAACTGGACATTGTGGTGAAAGAATATTAGGCAGTTCAATTAACACTTCTACTTGAATGCACCAGTATGCATAAAGCACCACATAAATCCTCTCGTTTTCACTCAGAGTTGAAGAGAATTGTTATTTTCTGAAACACAGTAAGCAGACAACCCTGGTTCTCTTTTGTGATGCAAATTAGCAAGCTGCTTGGAGGAAGAGGTGGGGAGAAAAAGTCTTTTAACTGAAAGGACAATGAAACTTCCTCCCTACACAATGGTCACAGATACCAGCTCCAGTGGTGTCTCCTTCAGGACTCCAACATTCTCCTTCAGCCCGTGCACAGCCAAACCTCTGGCTCATGACTGCACATCTCCTCACTGCTGCATCCATCTGCCATCTCCTCACCTGCAGTCACCAAAGAGACCCTGAGCCACCCAGAACAGCCACCAAGTGCGTTAAACTGGGGGACATAAATCGCTGCTCATCCATGAAGATGTAGCTACAAGGAAACTTTTTTACCACGCAGTAACAGCCTCCAAAGCAAAACACCATCCCAAGTGAAACACGGCTCAGGAATGCGAGCTATGTGGGCAGGGGGGCTCTGATGGATATAACGGGAGGACAGGAGCAGGCAGGCTGCTTTCACAACAGTGGTTTCCTCGCCAGAGCAGAGGACCAGCTTAGCCGCCTCCCTCATCCCACTGTGCGCACGAAGAGCTCGGGAATGTGAGCAATGCGCACTGGGGCCAGGGGGCTCTGCTGCGGCAGAGAGGGATGGGAGGGGGGACCAGGGGAACGACACAAGAAGATGAAGAGGCAGCTGGGGTTGTTGCAGAGTTGTAGGGCTCCTTTTGAGGGGGGGAGGCAGTCTGTGGAGGGGTCAAAAGGCTCAGCTGCAGGCTGTGAACCAACAAAGGTCCCTTCCTGTCCCAGTCACCCTGTGCTTGTGGAAACAAAACTTCAAATGCAGCTTTGCAATAAAGCTGTCATTAATCTCTACCAGCTAAAACAAACTGCAGGCCCTCCTGGTTTTGGACTAGTTGCTGGCATGAAAAATACACCAGCATTAAGACTAATAAATCCATGCACTTAACACTTCCTGAGCCAGATATTCAATATTCAGCTATACAAGCACAAACCTTCTCTCCCCCCAGGCTAACGAAAGATGGAGTGGCTACAGGTAACAGCCCTGAAGCCCTCTCAAGTCTGCTTCAGCCAAAACCAACAACCCCTTACAATGTTAACAATATTCTGTCAACTGCTTATTTATAAAAGATTCTTGAAGAGCTCCATTTTATTTGGACCATATTTCCTTGGTCCCCACATCCCAGTCAGCCACCAAGTGACGGAGCACTGCCGATCTGGCTGGAGCAGCAGGTTCCCAGGAGGTGCACCTCCCACTGCCGGTCCCGCCGGAGTGAGCACCGACTGCATCTCCTTAGCACGCCTACCGCCTAACTCGTGACAGTCATGATGTGTGCACGGATACAAAGAGGGGTTTGTTTTCCTTAAATTTCCTCAGCGAGAAGGCTCCCGGCAGCCACTACTATTTTCGTTGATGAGATCCTGCAACATTGCTTAAAAACATGACAGCGGGCACAGGCAGCAGTAGTGATGGGATGAGAAACTGCAAGAAAAACACAAAGGAGACAAAGAGTGCTAAATCACAGATGGGATCAGGACCAAGGCAACTTCCACTACACACATGGGCACACATCAGAACCACTGTCTACTCAAAAAAGCCCCATGAATAAAGCAGCCCATAACACCACAAGAACAAAGTTAGAAGCATACATCAAGTTTGCCAGCCCACTTAAACGACTTGACAAGATACATAAACTGCAGCTAATCATGCCTACATCATTTCCAGCACCTCTTTGTTTCACAGAGATTTCACCTTGGTCTTGCAGGTGATTATATCTTCGAATGTTACCGACTTAATCATGCACAGAAAGCCACCTGGGTAGGCTGCTGGGAAAATATAAGTTGAGAAAATGGTCAGTGATGCCAGAGTAAGACTAGCATTCATTTGAGGAAAGAAAACCCTTCAAGAGCTTATAATCAGAGGAAAAAAAAAAAAGGAAAATGAAAGCAGCAACTTGAAAGTTTAAGAACAAGTTCAGCCCCACATATCAGGAAGGAATGGAACTTAAGCTAAAAATCTCTTCTTGTATTGCATTTTCTAAGTCTTAAGATTAGTCTGGGAAAAAGACTATTGTTTTAAAAGTGAAGTTATTAATTGAAAAATGTGAAGCGTGGTTTTTAGAAAAATACCATAAAGCAGCTTAAATTCTAATCACGTTCCTGTAAATCCAGACTGAACACCTGAAAAGAGCCAGATGAGTTTCAATGCCTTAAAAAATGGAAGGAAAAAACCAAAATCTGTCCCCCCTGTTCAGGAACTCTAGCATTTTACATTTTGGTTTGGATTTTTCCCCCTCTCTTGTTTGGTTTGTTTGTGCAAAACTAGGTATTATGAACAGAGTTTAGAGCATCTGCAAAACTTACATTTCCATTAACTTCATTGTAAAGGAGTTTCAAAATAGAGTAGTGGTAACTGCTTTTCATTCAGCAAGCTCATTTTCTGTTGCTAGACTTTAAAAGACAAAGTGCTACTGACAGACAGACAGATGAAAAATACAGAGCAGCAAGAGAAGGGCTCTGAAAATCACAGCAGGCTATAGAAATTCTGTTTCAGTAAAGTCCCACCTTGGTAAAGCTGCATGATATTCCATAACATCCAGATGAAGTTTTGACAACTGTCCTCTGCTTTGTTAGGATCTCTCCAGCCATTCTGCACCCATCTTTTACTTCTGCTCTCTTGTGCACTTACACCACACAGAACAAAAAAGCTAAGCCTGGCCTGCCAAATTACTTCTGCTTCCTGTCCCTGTTTGCCCCAGAAACCCAATTACAAAGTTAACTCATGCTAATGGAGCCTGAAGGGATGTGCACTCACACTCAGCTACATGACAGGTCGCAATGAATGAACAGCCTGATTTTCACCCTGGTTTGGTATCTGAAATGTAAACAATGCACACTGAAGTTATCTATTGCAGAACGGCAGATACATCTGGGTGTATCTGTGGCTAATTGGAGTGAAAAGTCAGATTCCAACAGATGAGTCATTACCCACTGAAGCACTCTCCCTAAAAACAAAACAAACAAACAAACCCCCCACAGTAGGACTGACCCCTGACAGAAACACCGGCTTCTACTCTGAAGAAAGATTCAGCTAAACATCTTCTCCTAGCAGGTATTTTGCTGTGTCTATTGAGGTAGATATACCCTGGGGAAAAAAAGCCCCAAGGCTCTGCACTACAGCAGTCCTCCAGAAACTGAACTGCGGTGGGAAGTAGGTTACATCTCCATGTATCAGTCTGCTAACACTGCAAAGGGTACTGAAGGACTGAATCAGTACAACCTGTCTACTAACAGGTGGCTTAATAACAAAGCACTGTCAGAAAATACCCACAACCTTAAATTGCGTTTGCCAAGCTGCAAAACAGAGAAGACCTATCAACTCTCATTCTGATTTCTCTTCTGTTGGAAGTCTGGAAACTGGGAGAAAAATTCTGCAGTATTGTTTCATTTAATAACTATGCATGAGTCAAGTGCTCTGCTTTTGTCTCACGATCAGTATCTTGTATCTCCTTTGTTACATTTCATATCCTAATTTTAAAACGCTCAAAAATGTCTACACAAATAGAGAGAAAGGCTCCCTAGTCTGAATCCAAATATTACTTTCCCCAATCACTGCACTTCTTGGCAAATTCCCTCTGGAGAAATGCTGAAGATCCACATAAAACACTCATTTATGTATCTTTCTTTCGCTGTCCACACTAGCTTAGTTTGGTATAATTCTTGGAGATCCTCTGCCTCGTGATATGCTGAGACAGAGATGAAAAGAGCATCATTTGCAGAGAATTCACTATTGTATGAGGTCCTCGGGGGCTTTTTGACACAACTGTTCCAAAACAGCTCAGGAATGAGCACCATCCTTTTCCCATTTAACAGCTCATGAAGTGAATGAAAACACTGTGAAGGAAGCCCCACCATGCACAGCCATGTTTATGCACCTAAACAAACACATTCAACCTCTGACATTGTCTCACTTCAGGGAAGACTTCCAGCCGTTAACTGGGAAAACAGTTGCGGTTAAAAGAAAAAAAGAAAAAAAAGAGAGAAAGGATCAGAATAGAATAGCTCGGGGGAGATACTTGTTTTAAACTAAACTCTTCATCTTTGAGACTAACAGGTTGCAGGCTAGTGGCGTGATGAGTAGAAAATGCAAGGCAAGGAGCTCCCCCAGTCCCACAGAGCAGGGCTTTGATGATCAGTGCTTCTGATCATCATCTGCCAAAAAGGTTCTAGTGGACCAAAGCTTAAAACAGATCACATGGATTTCCAACTGCTCACAGGCTCGAGAGGCAATCGCAAGTACCATGATTTCATGGCTATTAACTTCGGACACGTGCCTGTACTACCGCTGAGGCTCCCAAACCCTCTCATGCTATGTTGGCACAGCCCCGGGACACGGTGCACACATCAAATAGCCGGGGGTGGGGGCAAGGAGGGAGGAAGGTAGTTCAGCTCGTCTGTTTCCAGCCAGGTTAGTGTTCCAATCGGTTTTGTCCCACAGCCACATTAATATGAGCATCAACAAAAAGAAGGTGGCGGCAAAAGTGCAGGAGAAGAGCTCGCTGCCTTCGGCCAGGCACAGGTTTACTGCCTACATGCAGCCCCTGTAAAGCCCCTGTGGCACAGGCAGCTGCAGCCGACAGGAAAGGGCCAGGAGGTGCAGAGATGGCATGGGTGTCAAATAAAGCAGAAACAGTTCTGGCACCACTTGGCAATTCGTGGTGCAAAATTATCTGAGTCAACCTGGGCAGCATCCTCCCCCTCAACAATGACACTGCAGAATCGGGAAGGGATCGGAAATACTTACAAATTGTGAAAGAGGCTTCAAAAAAACCAGTTCAATCTTGAACAGACCAAACGACATTATCTGGAAGGAGCTGGCGGATTATGTAAAATAATGAACGGTGCATAAAAGCTAAATCAGTGTTTGTCCTTATGTCACAAAGCACTGATCGTGCCATACAATTAAGAGGCTGAAGTGTGTACACACATGCTACAAACTCATTGTCAGGGCACAGCAGCAATAAAGGCTATCAGCTCAGTGAGACCAAGAGAAGGACTGACCATTTGTGTAGGTAACAGCCCAATCTGGAGCTAAACTTAGGAATACTACTTGAAGTGTTCAGGGGAAAAAAAGCTCTAGGGTTTAAAAGGTTTAACAGTCAATGTTCACTAATTACAAACTCATATAATACATACGGGATTGATTAGCCCTCATCAGTCATAGATGTATGAGTACCTTACATTTGATAAAAACCTCTGGTACAGAACCTCTCAGCCCAAAGCAGCCTTACTAAGGCTAGTGCCTTGTCCAATAGTCAACATTTTGACTGTTGGCATCTTCTTGGAAACCTCAGCAGCAGCGTAACCCACTCCTGCCAGGGCACTACTGCTTCACGTAAATGCACTGGACCCTCTGGGCCTAGAAGACAGTAGACCAGTAAGAAAAAGTAATGTCCTTGGGATGAGGAAAAGGTACTTTTGGGCAGCAAAGAACTCAACAGTAAATCCTTCAGATTTTTGAAACTAGCAACTTAGGGCATCCACGGGCAGGAAGGACATCCTCTACTTCAGAGCACCAGCACAGGATGAAACAGGTCTAACATATCACCAGGCCACAGCAGACCACCAATCCATCCATAAAGTGTGGCATCACACACATTTGTCCAAGAAACCCAGTGAGGTGCCCTCACTGCCCTCCTGGACACCAGCCACCTCCAAACACCACAAAAAGATGCCTACAGCTCACGGCGTACACAGCTGCAGAGAAGATGGAAAAACAGACATATTACACATGTAGGAGACTTCTCTCACTGACACTTCTCCATCCTGAGCTCTGTGTGTCGCACAGCGACATCCCAGTGCTCCAGGACAGCACAGGCATCCCTGTCTGTGTGAGGAATGGGACAGAGGCACCATCCCTGAGCCCCAAAGCAGGCCAGGACACTCCCAATGCCTGACAGCCTCCCATCACCACCTTCACCAGAACATGTTCTGGAGATGCCTTGTTTTAGGGAAACACAGATAAAACCTCCAACCCATCAGGACAGATATCTGGGTCTACTTTTGGCTCCTGTGTGCAGGAGGGAGCCCATACATCAGAAAAGTATGTGAACAGCAGTTTGGCTTTTAAAGAGACCAGACTCAGTTTGACAATGCTTATCCACAATTAAGTTCCAACTGATCTCATCACACTCCTCTGTCTTCAGTTTCACATCTCTAAGGAATTAAAGGGACATTGAAAACATGCATTCATGACTCATGTTTAATTGTCAGCTGTCCTTCCTCAGTACAGCTCTAATTAGAAATCAGAAACACATTTTTGAGCTTAGAAAGACAAAAAAAATTGGCATTAACTGACAAGGGAAGCCTGTGGGAGTGTTTTAAGTCCAACAGGTGCTGCCTTCTAAGTTATGCTTTAACCAAACTAGTCATTGGGCTTAATACAGGGTTAAGAGCCCAGAGTTTGTGGCAGCCCAAAAGAGAGATCAGATGCTCTTGCCATCCCTCTTGAATGACAAATTTTTTCTCATTACTATCAAAGCTCAGAAAGCATTTGCTATATTTACTGCAGCACCTTATAAGCTATTTCCTTTTTTCCTCATCATGGACAAGTACATCCTTGATGGTGAAAAAGTGACTACCACCACATACATCTTTCTGCTATCTGGAGTTTGCCAGGGAGGCTTTGACAAAGTACAAATATAAACATGGCCTGAATCACTATTCAGACTTAACCACAAGTCTCAACACTACTGTCGTGATTGCAGACACAGTTTTGCAAAGTAAAATACATGGGCAGCATTCAGAACTTGAGAACAAGCTAGACAGACCTTATAATTCACAATTCAACACTGCCAGGAGTAGCCTACATAAAATATATAAACTGAAAAAAAAAATCAATTACGCCAATTGTTCATTCCTGACATGTACTTATTTCTCTTCAGGTACCAGTCTTTTGAAAGCTGGTTACAGTCATATAATTTGCATGCTATTTCCCCTCAATACATAGCCTCTGTAATGGGAGCAAGAGACAACTGTGGAGTGTCAGAGTTGACAAGCCTAAGTAGTTTCCCTTGAGATACCTAAATGCCTTTTTACAGCACTGCCAATTATTCAACCAGGCAAGCAGATACTATTAAGATACTTAAAATGAATAATTTCCCACTAGACTCAAACACATTATAAATATCACTGTAAATCTCAATCTCTAGTCAAGATGAACTTATGTAATAATGTTCAGAATTTTTTTATTTCATAAAGGCTTGTGAAATATGGTTATACACATAAGGTCTATAAAAATACAATGTGATTTTTAGATATATTTTTATATAGTTCAAACAAAAGACTTTTCAAATAAATTCTGTAAAAAATTACAGCTGGCATTTCAAGTCATCTGTAAACTATATTTACTGCATCTTTAAAAAGGTACATGGAATCATTAACTTTTTGGAAGTCCTTCATTGCTACTTCTTGTTGCAATTCCACATGAACTTATCATCACTACGTCATGAAAACCTAGTCATCAGCTTAACACTTGTCATCTTGACACAACATTTTTAGATTAAATTCATACTTGTGCACATAGATACACACTTTCAAGCTTTCAAGCCACTTCCCAAGTATTATGATTCTTCCCCTTCTAAAGTGCAGAGGAGAATTTGGATGGATAAACAGTACAAGCAGTGACGCCTGAAACACCTCCTTTGGCCCATTAGTCAATTCCATTAGCTAAATGACTAGGCAAAAAACCCTTCTCCTCCATGACCTACAACTTCAACAGGTGCTGACACCACAAGAAAATCTGCACCTCTCCTCAGTTAACGACTAATGTTTTAGCAACTAAAAGCACGATCAGATGCCCATTCCTGACAGCTCTCCACAGTAGCTCTGCATCATTTGCAAAATTGACTCTTCTTTGGATGTTTTCATTTCACTTTCAGCAGCTATTACTTAGACATGCAGGGCACTGCAGAAATTGAGATGACAAGCTGTACCAGGAGTTTACAAACCTGAGAAAACTGCCAGAGTGAGAAAAGGCAAACAGATACTGAGGGGGAGCTACTGGACCAACTCATCTCAAACTGAAGTCATTTGTGCTGTAAGCAATACCTCCATTGCTGATTCTCCCAAGGAGGTAGGATTCATAAAGATACACTGAACTTGCACCTAAAACCAGTCCACATTCAGTTTTCAATCAAAGGACAAAGCTTTCTCCAGTGCAAGTTTAAAGTAAAGCCCAATCTTAAAAGAAAGTAGGTGTGCACAAATTTAAAAACTAAGACACTAGGGACTCCTGTATGGGCTGCAGTGCTACAGGAGTTGTCAGTAAAATATTAATATATATTAATATAAATTTCCTTCTAGTTAGATTGCTAGCAATAAAAACGGACAAACCACACTGTCATACCAGACAAATTAAATAAAGTCAAATGTAATACCAAATTCCATTAAACACACGGTCAGCAAAGGCACAGATTTTGAGGCACACAAGAGCCTATTTCCACCTACCCTGCAGCCCAAGCTGCACTCAGCCACAACCTGGGGCTGTGCTGCTGCCCCTGGCGCTGGTGTGACCCACACTCAGCACTGTGTGGAATGCAACAATGCCCCACACCTTCATGCACCAGAGCTGCACCCTGTCTCACTGAAAACCAACAGAGGAAGGACACAGGCTTTCCCACCACAGGACCATATCTCATCCCCTGTTGAGGAGGCAGTTTTGGGATGGAATCCCATTTCACATAGTCACTAATACCTGTCAGACGTTCCCAGACAGAAGAGAGACAAGACTTCAAAGACACTGCTTGCAGCATGGACTGGGTGCAGCCCTACTCCTGTCAGCCAGCACCACTGTGCCCTATTGGCACCCACTCCCTTTGGAAAACTGACTCTGGACTTGAAGATCCAAGCAGCACTTCTAAGGACTTGAAACACCACCTGAACAAAAATGTCAGGGCTTTCACTGCACATCATGAACACTTACTAAATTAGTTTGGCTTTTCTAAAATTCACATTAAACTATCAGCCTCCTCTCACTTTTCTCATATTTTCTTCACAACAGACACTCAGGCAACCTTTAATAAGGTGCAGTCACTCTGTCAGAACGGGTGAAATAAAAGAGTAAGATAGAGCTGATATGTTTAATCAGCAAATTGTCATGGTATCTTTTATGGCTTGCCAAGATACAAGGTTGTCAACTATGCTACTGAACGGCCAAATGGGCTTCACTGCTACTTGAATCGTTGAGAGCTTTGATTTAACAAAAAGCACACTGTGCCTGACCTTAACACCGGTACAAGAAAAGTTAAACTCAGCTTGGTTTTATGTGCAACTCGGGCACAAAGCAGTCACAAGAAAGCCACTATCATTACTGAGGCTTGTAATTACATCTGAATCAGTTTTTACACGAAAATGTCTATCAAGCTGTTGGGTCCCACAACAGCTGTTGTTTTCTGTTGTTTCAGAAAAATTAAGACTGTTTTCAAACACTTCAGGATGTCTTTAAGAGTTTGTGGGTTGGGTTTTTTTCTTCTTTTGAGATTCGTGAAGAGCAGCCAAAGTTAAGCCAAAGTTAAGGCACTCTCACGCACTGAGCATCAAAGCCCAAGACCTGCTCCTTGTCCCATCCCCCTACCCAAAAACATTCCCTACTCTTTTGAAGTGCTGCCTTACAAGTTAGTGACGGTCCATTTAAAGAAAGCTCTCACATGTGACCCAGCCCACTCCCTCCTCTCCCCTGCCCAGGTGCTTCCCGCCGCACCTGGCAGCGCTTCCCTCGGGGCCAGGGGAGCCGCCGCCGGGGTCCCGCGGGCGGCAGGGCAGGGACGCGCCCCCGCTGCCCCCAGAGCGGGCGGGATGCGGCGATGCACGGAACACGCGCGTCCGTGCCCCGTCTGGCAGAATCCAACATTTTTACTCAAAACGGGGAGGGATATCAGCAACCCTTCGCAACACGCTCACACACCGGTCCGCCGGGACCGCCGTCGTCCTGCCAGCGGGGCAGTGCCGCGGCTGACCCTCCGCTGCCCGCAGACACAGGATCTCCCTCGGGCCGGGGGAACTGCGCTGATCCTCTCCACGAGAGGGGCGGCAGCAGCTCCGCCGCCGCTACGCTTCCCCCTCGCCCGAGCGCCCGCGTCCAGCCCCATCCCGTCCCATCGCATCCCCCGCTGCTCACCTCAGGGCTCCGCGTACCGCCGAGGAGGCAGTGGTGGGGGGGGTCCGCGACCCCCACAAAACTTCACCCCCCGCCCGCCCGCCTCCCTCCC
>VZRX01000539.1:41097-67293 GCA_013398075.1 Notiomystis cincta | reverse complement strand
GGCAGGGCAGAACGGGCATCGGCTCCCTTCACTGTTTTGTGAACCTCAGCTTAGAAACAAAGTTTTTAGACTCGTATCTTGATCTTTACTGACCAAAACAGGCCATCTCTAAAGCCTTTTCAGCTGTGAAAGGATACGGTAGTCCCTGTTTTTGTGTGCCTTGAATTTTTTCGCTTAAGGGTTTGAATATTCGGAATGGATTGATGGGTGGTTTCTTTCACTCCTCCCACTCTTATCTCCAGCGCTATCTCCATTGCCCCAGGGCTCCGAGGTCTCCAGGAGCAAATGATTCAGAAGCTTTGTGATGATGCCAGGAAGGGTTTCACAGGACAGTCCCTCCCAAATAGAAATGAGAATCGACAGGCCAGGAGTAAGGAAAATACAGGAGACTCAGCAAAGTCAGGAGTGTGACAATACCTGGGTTTCTTTTCCAGCTCCGGATATAGGACCCTGCAAGGTGATTATTGTGAGTTATTTCGCAGAGCAAAAGAACACAGCTGTGGTGCATCACTCCGTGCTTTTTCTGGCTTTAGGTGTTGTGTGCTATCAAATGCTGGCACCTTCTGATCCTCCCTTCTCATTTCCTTATCTCTGTGTCATTCCTCTGTTTTTCTTCTGCCTTTCCCTGGTTAATTCTCTAGAAGCTCTGCATATTTCCAGATTGTTTTTTTTCCAGACATGATACCTGAAGTTTATGAACGGAGATCAGCAAAGTTTCTCTCAGTGAGTATTGTTTCCAGAATAGACAGATGAGGATATTAAGGAGACTTGAAAATCTCTCTGGCTTTTTTTTCCCTGTGGACCACACTCAAATAGTGGTAGACAACAAATGTTAGGGTTTTCTTGTTCTATAAAAAGCTAATAGGCTCAGAGACATTTCCATCTAAATAATTTCCAGTATTTCTTCTGAAATCTCCGAAGCCATTAAAACATTTAAGAGATTAAATCACATCAAGTATTTTTCCTAAGTAAAGCTGCTATGACGCTGATGTAAACCACCTCTCAAACCACTGAGCTTTTATTAAAAACAAAATACATTTTTATACCTTTTAATTCAAACCCATGTATTTTTAGAAATATTGGCAGTCCAAATTTGCAAACAGGCCCTGCAGCACTTTTGAGATGCTAATAGTTATTAATCCTGGCTGCCCCAGAGGTGGGGCAGAATGCGTGTGTTCCGTGAATTACCAGCTCCAGAAAAAATGGGGTACTGATGAAAGAAGTAACCAAGATAACAGTGAGCACCACTTACCATTTTTTATACTAACAGCCAAAAAGAGGGTGACTAGCAAACAACTCCTTACCATCAGCTTATTCATCCGAGCAGTTGGGTCAGGACCACGTTTTACCAGGAACTGTGCAAACAGAATGAAAGCACTCAGACTACGGCAGTGAACAGAGCAAGCAGATGGGACTCTTTCCACTTCTCCCACTTAATCCTTTCTTTCAAGAGTTGCCAGCTCTTGACAGGTAAAGCAAGTGAAATTAAATAAAGAAGTCAATTGTTACATTAGGCACGTAAGAATGGCAGAAGTCTTCCCGTGTGTTCATGCAGTGGATGGGGCTTTTTCCTTTGATGGTGCAATTAAAACCAGCAGGTCTTGGTTCACCTTTCAGCTCCTTGGGGCTTGTCTGGCCCTGCAGAGAGCTTGCACTGACTGGGAGCCTGGGGCATGTGCCAAATGAGGCAGAGGGGTGTACGGGTGAGCACAAAGTGAGGAGGGCAGTAAGCCAGCTTGCTCCATCTGCCCTGCACATGGATTTTGGGAAGGTTGGGAGAGGGGACGTAGACCCCACCCTGTCAAGGACCAAAGAGAGAAACTTGTCTCTCTCTAAATTAACCCAGCCAAAGCCTCAAGGAGAAAGGGGGATGAAGATGTCGGTGTGTTGCTACTCTTTCACAGGTGTGAGCCATGAGGAGCAGGTTCCTCCTCCCCTGCTGGTCACTGGCCTTGTCACCATCAGAGATGCCTGTGCAGCTCCCACCCTCCACCTGGGCCTGTGGGAGAGAGTGTTTGCCTTTCTCAGCCTAAGCACCAGCAAGAGACACTGAGCTGGGAATAGGTGCTTTTGCAGGGCTTTTCTAGCTCCCGGGGGTGTTTTTTATTTGGGATCTGCTCTGCCAAGTAGGAAGTCTGGACTATTAGACATTTAGGAAAAAAGCCCCTACCACCCAAAAAAGCCCAAACCCACCTATTTCCTCCAAAAATCCAGATGCCCCATGTCTGTGAGTAGGAAATCATAAGTGGCATGTCTGGAAGTAAGTAAAAAAAATACTTTGAAGAGAGAGAACACATTGTATTTTTCCATGATGTGGTCCAGATAAATATTGTGGTATGGTTTGACAGAGATTTCAGATTGCTCACAATATAGATAAACCCTATGCACACATAGAGCACTTAAATCATCCTGCAGTGGGTTGAGCAGAGGCTCAGGCAGAGTGAGTTCCCATGGACTTTCAGGCCCCAGTCTTCTGGATTTTAACACTTCCCATGCCTGAAACCTCTTTTATGTTAGACATCCCACACAGCTTACTCAGGAGCTACTGGGTCAGTCACATCATCATCCTCTGCTGCAAGTGCACCTGAGTGCAGGCTAAATTTAGAGGCAGGGTACATCAACCCTGTTCCTACCTGTGGCCCATGGCCTTTGTGAAAGTGTGGAAAGGAGAGGGATCAGACCTTCCCTCTGCTGCTGTGTTTGGCAGCAATTTTTTGCTCTGCTGCCAATGTAGAGGAGCATGAGAGGCCACAGTTACCTTAGATGAGTTGCCTTAGGTCTTCCTCAGTCTACAGAGTACGTCTATGGCTCCCCAGCAAGCAGCTCCTCAGCACCCTAAGTCATACATTACATCATTTCCATGCTCCCACCCTTCTCCAACCTCAGAAAATCAGATGCTGTCAGTTCCACGAGGCTCACAGCTCCAGGGAAGTCCCTGAAGCCGCAGCAAACTTCACCTGATTTGCTGGGGTAGTGGAAACAACCCTGACATGTAAAAAAATCAATCCTGTGAACATTTCATAAAAATAATAATTCTAATTTTGCCAAACAAAACAAAAAGTTGAAATGTTCTTTCCACAGGAAATGGTAATGTTTTCCCATGCCTTATTTTGTTAATTGTAGAAATACCACTTACCTGAAAATAACACATATTTCTCTTTTACCCAGCAGGAGCATTTGGCAGGTAGGAAGTGGTGTTAAAGCACCTGCCTAAGCATGACCAGAAGAGGGTGACCCTCCCACCCCTGCCCCCAATTGCTCTCTGCCTCTGTAATGTGTGGCACAGAGAGGGGCTGAGCAGGGCAGGGCTGTGCTGCTGGAGCATCCCCCACCAGAGGCCTCAGGTGCACCTCTGCCTCTGGAGGACACTGAGTATTGCCAAGCAGCTGCCAGTGCAAAAGCTGGATAACAGCCTAAGGAATTAAATAAAAATTAAGTAAAATGTTTTAGAAATACTGGAGGTCTGCTGTCCTGAATATTCTGCACAGCACAGTGAAAAGCAGGGGTAATGCATTGCACTGGTGTGAATGACCCCACACAGTGGGCATGGCAGCTGAGAGGCAGAGTAATCCTCTCCACTGCAAGCCTGTGAAAGCCCAGCTTTTTCTCTCTTGTGCATCTGCTGTCCTGAGAGATGCAGCAGTTCAGTAGATGCACAGTCTCTCTTTTTGCAGCACAGGACACCACTGGCAATTCACACTACATGGCTGATTTCTGCAGAGCCCCATGAGCAAAGGAGGGATGTGACACAAACACAAAAGAAGGCAGGGCATTTTTTCTACCCTGGTTCAGGGCTCACATCAGTGGCAGCAGGGAAAAAATACCATATGCTTGCTGAGAGTCCAGAGTGAAATGAAAGAATGCAGCAGTGCACCTGATTTTCCATCATCAGAGTTTTCAGTGCTGGAGGCTATGTGTTGCTGTTTGCCACACATTGTCTTGGACCTCACCATTAGGCCTATAGGTATTTGAGGCAGAACAGTGCTCCTGATTTGTGCATGAATGCACAAGAATGCAGCTCGAGAAATCATTTACTAGATGAAACGTAGCACTTGCCTTTCCCCTTATCTTTGGAGAAGCAGTATCAAAATATGCTCCCCAAGGTTTGAGCAATCGTAATAGGACAGAGGAAAAAGTTGCTACCAAACTTTTATCCACGGAATATTTTAGAGAATGCTTGATTCCCCAGAGCTCCCAGACCATTATGTTTGAGCAGGACGAGGAGGCCACTGCAGTTTAATGCTGTTGTATCATCAGCATAATGGAGTTGTACAACCAAGCTCAATCTCTGCAAAAGGCCTTATTTGGATGTGATGCCTGTCGTGATTCATCTGAGAGAATAATAGAATAATTTCCTTAATAGATATGTGCACACAGCAGCTGTGGTTTTGAACTTCATTGGAGAATCATGCTGAAAACTAAAATTATCACCAAAGGTCTATTTGGGCACCTGTGCTGGGAGAGATGAGCATGTCTTCATGACTGCTTGTGAGAGGCAGAGTTGGCCTGAATGAGGTTGGATGTCTTACATGCCAGGGCAGGGAGAAAATATTTTACAGCACTCCAACAGCAAACTTGAGACCTATAGTAAAAGGCAAAACAACCACTCTAGGAGGAAAGCAGGACAGAAAAACCATTGGCAATTTCTTGCTGGGACAAGAAATTTATAAAATCAGCTCCCAAAATTAGACTCATTTGATCCAATCCTAAATTTGTGCACGTTCACTCCAAGGAATGGCAGAATGAGGAAACTAATGACCCCAGCATTTGTTTCCCTCATGCATGGGTCATTGGAGGAGTTTCTCCTTCATTTTGGAGTTAGGTAGGGTATGGGTAGGTCCTATTCTCTTCTGCACAGATATATTTATTTTGTACAAATGATGATTTGATTCCTATGATCGTGATTTGATTTCATCAAATTCATTAGACAACTGTCCTCCTAGGATGGGGTTTCTCAGCCTTCATTCTAGTTTCAAATTCATGAGAAGATTTTAACTTAGAGGCATGGTATCTTTTCTAAAAGAAATATGATTAGGATATTGAGGGCCTTAACTATAAAAATACAAGAAAAAACTTGATGTACTTGGGCATTTTGTTGGGAAGAGTGATTGACTCATCTTCTGTTTTTCTCACCTGCTGACTGATGTAAGGGCTCATCTGATGGTCATTTAATGACGACTCTCAACACTAAAGGTCTCACCTTGACTAGAGATCAAGCTGAAGAACACAAAAGGGCTTTTGTTCCTGTTTGGAAGACATCTTTGTGAAGCTGCTTTGCAGAGGCTGAGGACAGTTTATCAGTTCTTCATATTCGTGCCATGCTGATTAATCTGTGCTTTATAGCACTGGTTGTGGGTGTAGGTGCTCTCTCCTAACTCAGAGATTTCTCATCCTGAAGCATCCAGGTGCACCAGCAAGGGTAGGACATGCCTGGTGTAAGATCATTTTATTTGTGTTTCAGTGAACTCCTGACTTCAGCCTTCAGCCTTCAGATGTACCCACTGACAACACAGCCTGGCACAAACAGTAAGGACTGATTCATCCATTAAACTAAAACTTTGCTTTATTTTGGTAGCCAGATGCTTCGCCTGGACATAGGTACCCTCTCACTGTCTCAGACCACCCTGGAAAAAAGGAAGAGTCCCAGTTTTTAACACAAGGTATGCAGTTCTCCCTGGATGCAGGCAATGCACTTTGGTGCTTTACTAGTGCAGAGCACTGATGAGGATTCAAAAAAATAAGTTAATCCCCAAATGACTTGTTGAGTTTGGGCAGCTCTCTGCCCTCCTTCCAGCAGTGGCATGGAGCAGCTCTGTCAGTGCCCCATGCTGGCGTGTCCCAGCTCTGCTGCGTGGTCCCTGCAGGGTGCTCCTGCAGCCCCGCATGTGGAGCTGCTCCACCGCTTTGGTGGGCACTCCGTTCCACACAGAGCTGTCCTACACAGGTTCACAGCAGTCAGATAAAGGGACCTGGGGCAGGAGGGGAATTGCGGCGATGTCAGGGACAGCAGGGCTGGGAACTGTTGCAAAGAGAACTGCTGGAGTTAAACCAAGGATTAAACAAGTTCCAGTTTTGCAGCCACAAGTTATCTTTTGTTAAGTGCTTTTCCTTACCAGGCTGTGGGAATGATCAGCACTGTGGGAAGACTCAGATAGCCTTTCTAGGAAGATCTTCTCCACCATGGAAACACTCTGAGTGCTCTCACAGCAGTTGGTGCCACAGGGCCAGTGTCCCTGTGATGGTGCCTGCCTTGTGAGCAGGATCCCAGAACAGCAAAGCCACTGGGGGTACATTTGGGTGCATCCTCCATCAGTTTGCAATACAGAAAATTATCTATCAGTGAGCCAAAACCAGTGCAAATAACGGGGCATGCTGCAGTACCCTCTGTTTCCTCAAACTATGCCTGTCTGTGACTATTTCCGAGCTACATAATTTCCATCCACAGCACCCATTTTGCATATAGGATGTGGAACCAGTGGTCACTCTTGGCCCCTGTTACTGCAGGAGATGTGCAGGGCTGTGTCACTCCTCCTAGACAGCCTGAATCCTCCACTGGAAGCAACAATCCCAAATTTATTCTGCCTCCTTCAAAGGAGAGATATGAAAGCAGCGTGCCTTTTGTTTGTTGTTTTTGCAGTTTCCCAGTTCTTGGTGGAAACTAGCAAAATCCAGGGAGTCAGCATTAAAAAAAATCAAAACAAAATGAAACAAAACAAAACAAAACAAACCCCATATATTCAACAAACAAACCCAGTCCACCAAATCCACAAAGCCCACAAAATATAAGAACATTTTTATTAGGAAAAAAATAGAGTTTTTCCTTTTTTATTTATTTGTTTAAATATTTTGTGATTACTTTTGGCCTGACAGCTGCCATTAGTGCACAACAGTCCTCAGTTTGGTGCTGAGTGCTTCACATGGTCTAGAGAGTGAGATGCATTCAGCAATTTGCCCTGCCCTTTTAAAATACTGCTTCTTTTGTTCCCAGCAGTTTTTAGGGTTTTGATCTTTTCCTCTCTGATTGCTTATTAATGGATGGATTTCTTTCACTCAGCTGCAGCCTTTGTCCTAGGCTGCAGCAGGCCTTGGGGGCAACTGGGTTTCCCCACAACCTGAGCTGAGCAATCCTTTTTACACATCCTGTATGCTCTTTAATCTGCCACAGATTACAGGAGTTTCTAATGCAATCGATGGCCGAAGCCTCTTACGTAAACCAGCCTCTTTGAAATCTTTTAGACACTTTGAGATTTAATATTATTCTCTCAATGTTAAAAGCTGGCAGTATGAAGTACAGTGAAGATGCCATCCTTCCAGGCTGCCAAGAAATCTCCAGCCTCTGAGGCAAGTGCTATCAATGTAATTTTTGTAAGGTTGTTCGTGCTCACAGCCCCCTCCCTTCCTCTTCCCTTTCTTCCTCTGGGAAAAATGCCTCCTCAGGGGTTTAGATTTGAGCCCAGGATTTTATTTGAGCCTTAATTCAAAAAGGAACATACTCCTTTGGAGCACTTCCAACCTGGTTTTGATACCTGAGAAGGGGCTGTTCATGTCTCTAAAAAGCCAACCTGCAAATAAAGGAAGGGATAGGGTTTTTTGCATACTTCCCTTCTTCACTATTAATTAAGTCCAGAAGCTTGAAGTTCTTAAGGTTTTAAAATAGCTTTCTGCCACTTTCAAATTCTAGATGTATCAGTAGTGCTAAGCTTGCTTTTGTTTGTTGGTTTGTTTCTACTGAGCTCTTCTTGGGGAAAAGAAATTTGCACAGATGCTCATATTTGGGAAAGTCAGAAATGTGTGATAGGAAATCTCCCTTTCCAATTGTTTTACAGGTGTTTATTAAATGCACAAGACATAGTCCCCTTGCCATCCAGCTGAAACACCTTGTCCCTTTGATCAATTAATTAATTTTCTTTTGTAATTACCAAATTACCAACATACCAGTAGTTGCATATTTAGAAATATTCCATGAATAGAGGCTGATAGTGCAAAACCTTATTTCTCTAACAAGACATAGTTCTAAAAGAATACAGAAAAAGGGCATGTAATGATTTAAGTATCTTTTAAATTCATGAAGAGAAAGTTTAAAAAAAGGAAGCAAAATCAATTTTTATTTTTTTCTAAAAAGAAATTTTTTTTGAAGGGTGCAAAGCATCAAATTGCTTAGAACAGACAAGCAGAACAAAATGTTACAATTTTCAACGCTTTCCAAATGATTCCTATAAAAGTTATTATTGAGCATCTTCAGGGGTTCAGCTAAACACTTAGTTTGATGTTTTCAAGAATTTTTACTGACCAATATTGAGTGATAACATTGCTGCAAAAAACTTCTTCAAGGTTAGTTTTTTAGTTCTTTAACAGTTGCAAAACAGTCTGGTTTTGAATGAAAATGAGTAATGTAAACCAATTCCTCAGTAAGAACACAAAGAGTCACAGAAACATATTCACTATGAGAAGTGCCCAATGAATGCCAGAATTTACTGTAGCTTTCCAAAACACAAACTGAGTTCTACTGTGAGAGTGCATTGTCTTTTTTCATGTAATCAAAAGGGACTTTTTCCACAAGGAGCCCCTTCTCCTTTCAGTGCCCTGATTAGACTGGAGCATTGGCCAACCTGAGATGACTTATTCAAGACCTGTTGATTATTTTTTAATCACTCCATTTAACCAGTTTAAGAGATGATTAAAACATAGTCAGCCAAGCAACTCTCCAAACTACTCCACTCCCAAATTGAGCATTAATGGCAGCACCCTATCAACAGTCCTTGTACCTGTTCCTCTCTATCAGAAGCCATCAGCACTGTAGTGCAGTTAACCCCAGTAAAACACTATTGTTGTGTGCTTCATTTTCATAACAAGCATTGCTTTGAGAGATTGAAACACCTAAAAGAGTCCTAGCTGGCTCTGTATCAGGCTCTCCGCTAAGCTTTAATTGCCCTTTCTGAAATACTTGAGGCAATGGTACGTCCAACAGACAAAAAGAAAACAGAAAGATGTCTAAATGTTTGCTTTCGCTTTTCCAAGCCTTCACAATTGGTGGGAAACATAATGAGAAAGCATTCAGCTTCCCAGGAGAGGTCAAATAACCCACACCTGCCAGTTTTAAGTGACAACACTGCTTTTCTCTGTACCTGGCACAAGTGTGGCTACTCCTACTCATGGTCATGCCTGCTCAGTCCATCACCTCCTGATGTCGTGGTTTCTTTCATGTAGTGTGATAGGCATGCTCCCTGTATAGATGGTGTTCCACAAACCAGGAAATCCAGTGTTAGGGCTGCCCATGGAGGATTTGTGGTGCTGACCAAAAGCAGCTACCTTGACTGTTCAAATGTTTTCAAAACATTTATACATTTATACAATTCCAGGCATTGTTGCTGGCCTTCTCACTGCCGGCACAGACTCCTTACATCTGCCAGATATGCAAGTGTGCACTGACACCTGGTCTGGATCAGGATCACGCTCCCCTGTGGCACTGGGGCTGTGCACAGCCCTGAGGCTGCTGGGCACCACCTTGCCACCTGAGAGGGACAGGGCATGGCTGGTGTGTCAACAGAGAGACGCTCGTGCTGCGCTAGAGGACTCCTGTGCCAAATTCAGCGCCGTGCTCCTTAATGCTGGTGCGTGCTAGTGGCAAATGCAAGGGGTGCTGAGCTCTGGTGAACTCCAGCTGAATGTCTGGTATGCTGTAGTGCTCAACTGCTGGTTCCCCTTTGGCAGCCTCAGCAGTTTAGCCCTGGACATACTAGTTTGGACACGCAAAACTCCCCCTAGTCTTGAATCATCCAGATGCTGAATTCAGGAATCAGGCGTTTTTCTGCTCTACAGCTACAGAGCAGAAGAGAAAGGAGGGCACTACTGTCACTGAGGGCACTACTGTCACTGAGGGCACTACTGTCACTGAGCTTCCCACTGACATTTTTACATACACTGAATGAAAAACAGAAGTTGGGAAGCAACTTGTTGCTTGTAATCCCTGCAACAGGCACAATTTATCCTGAAAAGAGACCAACACATCCTCTGCCCAAATAAATGTGTTTTTTCCTAAATGATGCTTCTATAAGAAAATGTTCTTACTACTGAAATTTTCTTTCCAGCTGCATTCTATTGAGGCACAAGATACAACACAAAGGCACTTCTAAATATGCTGTGTAACAGTCGCTTTATTGCAAAATGAGTATTGTAAGATAGAAAATTTGTTTCACATAGTTCAGATCTTGAAAGAAATGTACAAGCCACGCTCCGTTTTTGTAGAAAGGACAATATGAAATGCAAACTGAGGGCAAGCCTGGCCATCTGATTGTGAGATGCTCAGCTTGTAAAATGGGAGTTAGGAGTCCATCACATTAATCCTGAGTATATTTCAATTCAAGGAACCACTTCATTACTTTTGTATTTTTATTGTACACCTGTTAGGGATTTTATTTACCTGAAGTTTCCATTAGTTAGGCTGCAAAGGATAAGCATCTTGTAAATAATGATGTTGAATTGTGGGTTTGACAGATGACAGTATTCTGACTTTTCTCCTCAACTGGCAGTTAAAAACAATAGATAAAGGGCTAGGTTCTGATAGGCAGAGATCTCATAGCTTCAAAACTTTGGGAAATTAGTAATCTTTTCAATCTAGAACTGTTTCAAAGTAACTTAAATACAGAGAAGCCACTCTGACATAGAGGCATCTTTTGCTTTGAGCTTTTTATACTACTTGCTTATTTACTTTGGATGTGTTCACTTCAAAATCAAGGCGTACTTATTCCTGATTATTTCATTTTACGATGCTAAGAATGAGAAGGGAAATTATTTTCTCACACTCCAAGTGCTGTCTAACTGTGGGATTTATTTCACCTATTTTCACACCTTATCTTGTTTGACCATCCATGCAAATCTTCTACAAAGCACCTTCAAAACAGGATACAAATGTCAATGAAGTGCTTGGAATATTCATATTATCAAATGACAACGCTGCAGATGACCGTAAAAAGTCCAAATGTTTCCACTAAAATCAACAGCCTCAGTCTCCCTTACACTTTAAGATTGAAGAGGCCTTGTCTTTAGAAACATATGGCACCAGCTCTGAGAAAGTTCACCTTAATTTTCTAAAATTAAGTATAAAGGCAAAAAAGCAACCATTTCATCGAATTTTAACATTAAATTCTGTGCTTGGGCAAATGGAATTGGCTACTTTAATCAGCATTAAAGTATCATTTCCACAACACTGAAGAGGTGCAGGAGAGGAAGTGATATTTAGGGCATTTGTCACAGATCTTTGTTTCAAAATACAAACATTATGTGGCAAGCATAGTCACAATAAAAACTGTAGCTCTTCCACTGCTTCACTAAGGAGTTCCAAAAGTCCTAAAGAGTTCCAAAATGCCTAAATGAGTTCCAAAGTCCTAATTTCTCCTCTCTCTTTGCATTCTCATCTGAAAAATTGTAATAACATTTCCATACTTCAGAGAAGTGGTGTAAAGATTATTTTGTAAGATGTTTGCTTAGGACTCAAAAAATACTAAGTGGCTAGATATTATAAATTATGTGGTAATTTCTCTTAAACTGCAGTAAAGTATGAGTCAAGTGATTTGCAGGAAATCCCCATTGTGAGCTTCTGTAGTTTATTTTGGATAAGGTTATCTACATAAGAGCTTTATGTAATAAAGAATCACTCATAGCTTAGCATCTTGTTTTTAAACTATACATTGTTTGCTCTGCTAAATATGTCACAGATTACTAACTGCATGTCAAGTCACAATACTGCATGTCCCTATACTTAGAAAAAAAAATAGAAGATCTATAAGAACTATTTATTACTACTTCTTGATTTTCATGCTTTAGTTGAGAAAACTTGTGCAGAACTCCCTGCAGTTAAGGACCATGACAGAGAATCTGTTCAGAAACTGACTGAGGAAATTACCCTTTCCTAGAACGCCAGCTCAGCAAACACAGAGCAGGTAACCGTGTCCCTCCTCATTAAGACAAAATTTAAGCATGTGATTACCTTGCAGAATGTGCTTCATTGCCAGAAGCACATGGATAAATGCTGTCTTGGAAAAGGACCATAAACACTGATAATTTGTTGTTATTCCTTAGACATATTATTTGGATTCACCTCAACCAAACCACAAAAGTTCTGTGTCTGTTACCTAGTCATGACTGACATCATGGCACTGACCACTCTAAAGTCCACCCCTTGGCATTAGGTGATTACTGTACAATATTTACAAAAGTATCTAAAAAGCATCCCCTTCCTTTCCAAGCCCTCATGATATGTGCTTGATTAGGATTTATCCCCTAGTTTTCATTCAGTGATCTTGTGTAAACGCTTTTCTGAATGCTGTCCAGACAGCACACATGCTGTCTTGTGAGAGATTTCTGATTTCATAGGTGTAGAATAAATACTCCATCACTTCTGTCTTTGCAGCATGAAGCTCTTCCTTGGCCAAAGCAGCTGCTTCTTAGGTGCTTTGGGAAGAAGTCTGGGCATCGTATTTCCTAAAACTGTGGTTACGAAAAGATTCCCTGCAATGAAACAGATTCAAAAATTAAGTTGGAAAATGAAAAACAATCAAAGAAATCTTGTGAAAAGGAGTTAAACTGAAACATGCTATGTGTTGGCAGGTCAGAGTTGTCATTTCTTCTTCTCCTCCTACCCCAAACTGGGCACACTGGCTTAGTGAAGAAGCATAAGCAAAGAACACTTGACTCTTCTGTCTCAATCATGTGACTAAAAAGGGCTGTGTTTTCTGTAGTGAAAGGATGACTCAGTTCATGCTGCCTAACAGCATATGGTGCCATACTTGTTCTTTCTCCTTCCTGGCTTCAAAGGTTGAAGAAATCACAAGATGCTTCCAGTAACTTTGTTAGGATGAGAGGGATGTCTTATCTAACGATGCATTAAAATTACATAAATCCTCTGCCCCTGGAATGTGGAGCTTGAGAAACACAAGCTAACATTACAATCATCTCCAGTGGAAGTCAGCAGATTTCTTTAATCAGGAATGGAGTTGGCAGTGTATATTCTGGCTTGGTTTTAGCTGCCAGTAAAACTCCCTTTCTTCCTTGCAAAAACTGGGATATTTTTGTACAGCCACAACAGATAACCCTGCCCTAACTATACCTTGTGCTATGGACTTTCACTATAGGTTTGTACAGCTCTGGGATCTTCCTCTCAATCATGGGTCTAAGGTTCTCCTTCAGTTTCATGTAGTTTCTTTTGAGCTCCTGATGATATTCCTTCTGGTCAGCAGTAATGAGGTGCTTGTTTTTCTCCACTGCTTCACCACACCTAGGCAAAAGGAAAGAAAAAAAGACATGATAATCTACTTCTGTTAAACTCATTCATAATTTGCATGGACAAGAATCCAGTTCCTTTGGTCTAAGCATTCCTCTGGTAACTTGTCAAGACTAAAATGATAATGAACTAATAAGCAAGCTCTGTCTTTTCCAAGTACATAAATTGAGATGGTGTTTTCTAGATATTAGGAAAGCACGAGTGAGCTAATAAAAAACAAATTTAATGACTGCACAATACTGAACTAGCTGCCTACTTACTGTGTAAACAGATAAATTGGCAATAGCAATAGTTAGAAGCTGTATCTTCTGCATAAGACTTGTTTTTATTTAACTCAAACTTATCCTTCAGCAAGGAGATTAATTTGGAATAAGGAGATGAGTATCTTTGTATGTGAATATGCTTGTTGAGATTTACAGACATATCTAAAGCAAAGGACATGTGTCTACCACTACCACTGTATCTGCTTGACAGATGAGGTTTTATGAACAGCTTTCTACATAAGAATGTAATTTTATTAAAAATGAAATCAAGGCAATAGTCTGAAATGTTTGATTTCTGTAAGATATTGAAAGATAAAACAAATGGAAGATCTTAATTTACACATTATTAGTTTGAAGTGTTGACATTTCTTCCCTCTGAGAATGCAATGCCTACCTAGGCATTCACGTGAAGCAGAAATAACAAGTCTGATCCAAGTGTCTAAAGCGTGAGATGCCAGGATTCATGATTCAAACTTGCATAGGTAATTACTAAGTTATATTATCGTTGCATTATTGCTAATATTGAATGCATTGATGCAATTCGGCATTTCAGTTTTGTTTTACTGACCTCATTATAAACTCTTTGAAGCACAACCTCAGCTTGTTGTGATGTCGGTAAAGTTTGGGGTCTGCTGGAATTTCAGCCAGGAACACTTGTGCTACCTCTAGCGGTCCCTTACAGAAATAACATAGGAAAATGTCAAAAACACCCGCTCAGACTGAAAACAAACCACAGGTTTTTGTTATTTCATGAGTGCAATTACAAAAGAAGATAAAACTATGCACAGTTACCATAACAGGATGGGCTTTTTAACAGCTCCCTTCCCCCCACGATACTTCCCTTGGCAAGCAGAATATTTGCCCATCATATCTTATCCTCTCCTGTTATTATTCCTCCTCCAGTACCACAACAAAAGGAACAAATTCTGCTCAGCAGAGAGGAGCTGGGACAGCCCTAGTGATAAACCTGGTTATATTACAGAAACACAGCTCCTGTGCCTGGTATTACAAGAACTTCAGGCAATAAGCCCAGTGCCAAAAAAGATCACTCTTTCCAAAGCTTACAACAACACATTATTTCAGACTAGATGCTTTGGTTGGTGAAGAATCTGGATAAACTGAAAGTATTTANAAAACAAAACAAAACAAACCAGGTTCTGTGAAATTGTACATAACACAAAGTTTTTACTCAGTCATTCCATTTAAATTTTTTTACTCAGTCTTCATCATTCCATTTAAATTTTTTTTAATTGCCTGGGCTTTTTTTTTAGTGTGTATGTTTATGTTATATCTATTGCATTTCAGCTTTCTTTTGGGGCACTCAGGTCTTGACTACATGTATTGACTCAATTTCCATGAAACTGAGTTTGTGGCGGTTCCACAGGAGAATTGTTATTATTATTCCCATTCCCCGAGGATACATCTGGAATGAACAAAATGGCTGAGATGGCTATCATGTTAGAAAGGAAAAATCCCTGGATGCACTCAGAAGGCTTCTGTGAGTTCTGCACCTACAGCCAGGACAGTGCTCCCCACGAGCACTTTCCCCAAAAGCACAGCCAAGGAACAGTATACAGTGACTAAACACCAAGGGATGAAGTTTAAATACACACAGTGACTAAATGTGTCTGTCTTGATGTACTTCTTCCAGTGCAAGAAACAGGAGTGCAAGAAAGAATGCACAGTGAGGAAAGTACTCTTCCTCTGGCTTATTTGGATCCCTTACCTGATTTACAGTGGCTCCAACTGAGCCCTGTAAAACCATCTGGAGCATTTTGACATCTGGTGGTTCTTGGTTGGTGGCTGCAGTTAGTTCCTGTGTTTTTTTACGCATATCTTCAATAGCAACTTCAATTGGGGTTAAAATAAACTAAGGGAATAGGAAGAAAAGATGGTTCATTACCTGAATCATGCACACAGCTGACCTGTTCTAAATACAACAAAATCACTATCATTCTCCTGTTTCAAAAGCAGTAGTTGTGAAACCCAGGAACACTGTTCAATCTAACTTGGTAGATGGTCATCTTGGTAGGTGGTGCATCTGATCCGAAGCTCTTAGAAGTCTTATCATTTGCAGGAACAGGGTGTGAATCAGACCTCCTGTTTGCATAAATTCATTCTTATTCTAAGTGACTTCGTGCCTGAAATGGTGTTGTTCTTTCTACAGTATAAAGCTTCCCTGTCTCTAAACCAGCCCTGAGCCCAACCAAGTTCTCTGACTGTACTTCTCCTTTATCAGCTAGAAGTATAGCTGCAAACTGAGCTCCACATATCCTCCTACACAGCATTAAAACTAGGAGGTCAAAAGAAGAATGTACACTGGCTATCCTCTCCTCTCCTCTCCATAATAAATGTCTATCTTGCCTTGTCTGTCCCTTCTATGATACTCCTGTTTACAAGAACAATTTCTGAGAAATCCAGCATTCTTTTTTTTCTGCCAAGCATAAATTTGGAAATCTTCCCACTCAGGGACTTCTTCAGTCCTTGAGAAATTAGATCTGTCTTCAAAACCCAATTACCTCTTCTCTTTGGATGACACTGATTCTAGTTTTAATGTAGGGGAAGGCATGCATTGTGGTTAGGATGGTGTTCCTCTTGTACTGCTCACTCAGTTCTCCTCTGGGGCGCCCATCCATAGTGAAAGGCGTAGTATACATGAACCGAGAGATGTTGAAGTTCTTTTCAAAGTAGGTAACTCTGTCCTTCATCTCATACTCATCAAAATAGGGCTCCACAAATGTAATTTGTATGTATGCCTAAGAAAACAGGGAAGAACCATTACAGTGCTTTACAACCCAAGGAATGTAAAAGGAATGGTGCATGTGAAGTATCCCATAGTACACACTGGCTAAGGATGGTCTGGAAAAGCACAGAGCTGAAAATCCTTCAGGGATCATTTTCTCATTCAGAGCTAACACAACTTACATCTAGAAGGGCACAGCTTAACCCTAGGGATCAGAACCAGGGCAGGACAGAGATCAGAACTTTTAATTTCTATCCTCTGTGACAAGCTACCAGGCTAAGCCTGTTACAGAGGCTTTTAATACCCCTGGGCACATGGACACCAAGTTGTGTGGTTTCTGTTAGTGCCTCAATGTTTGAGCATAAAAGTTGCAAAGGGGACCTCCCCTCCTCATTTCTCTTGTGTGACAAAGCACTCAACCCTCTCAGTAGTTCCTTCCCTACCTTATTGGGATCCAGCTTTGTTTTGTCGACAGGAGCAGAGTCCTTAATCACTTCCACAGCATCCTCCCCAAAACACTGGCCATAAAATCCCTAGGAAGGAAACAGAATTATCCCATAATGTTTTTAGTCCTTAGTGCAATGCTACTGCAATTCTAGGAGAAAGGAGTGACGATCATGACAACTTCTGGGCTTTATACAGTCAGTGTACTGCTCCACAAACCACAGCTGGCCTGGGTAAGGCATCCACTGACAAACATCACTGTGAGTTGCTCAGACAATCACAGAACCACAGAAGGGAACACAGCAATTCTATAAAAAAAGCTGAAAAGATACCAAAGCAAATATCTGGCATGGTCAAAGTCATACAATGTATTACAGGCCTGCTTGTAAGAGACACACAGCCTCAAGAGAATGCTTTAAAAAGGGATTCTGTGGAAAGGATATGCACAAAGGAAATAATCTGTAGTACCAATCAGTTTGGTAGTGATTTTTTTTATATAGCAATAATACTATTAGGACTGTGTGGGTTCATTGAAAAGTATAATATAACATTTGAGATTATGTTAACATAGTGTTTTTCCTTACCTCCAGTCTGTGAGAAATCTCAGGGAGTTTTGTAATTGCAGGCTCCTTATAGACAAATTCCTGTTCATCCAAGTCCCCAAATTTGGATCCATAGAAACCAACACGGAAGTATGTTCCAAACATTCGTTTTTGACCCTAATTGATAAAAAGAAAGAGAAAATTTACAATTGCTTTATGTGGACATTGCAGTATTTGGATGGCTTTTTTTTTCCCCAACTGATGTATAAGAAAATCCACTAGTCCTACATTTTCCCCATTTCAAAGCCACTTCTCTGTATCATCAATGCTGATGGATTAGAAGCACATGAGAGAAAGAATATAAACTAAGGGGACATTTGATTGAAATCTGATTTAAAATTTAAGTTGATCATGAAGGAGGTTTCACAAAACAAAATACCTTATTATCTTTTAATTCCTTTGAATTCATGTAACAAAATTAAAATTTTGCAATTTTGCAGTGAAAATTGATACAAGTTTGAAACTGACTAGGCTCAGCAATAAGGTTCTCCTGAAGAAAGAGAAGGTTCAGTATGAGTACTGAGAATTTAGATGAGTTTTCCTATTTCTTCTGTTTTATAACCGAAAACACTAGTGAATTGACAATAAAGTTATTTTTGTTAAACAGATGTGGCCAGGTGGACACAGATATGTTCAGCTAAACCCATTTTATATTCATCTCTGCTTTTTTGCATGGAGAGCCTTTTTACAGTGTAGGCTACGTAGGCAGACCAAGGCAGATGGAAGCTTTTGTTTGAAAAAGGAAATGATACTATTTAAAATTCTGGTGGGTTGATCATGGCAGGATGCCAGGTACCCACCAAAGCCACTGTATTATCCCTCCCTGCAACTGGACAGGAGAGAGACAATGAAAGGTTTATGAGCTGACATAAGGATAGGGAGTGATCACAAATTGGTTACCATCATGGGCAAAACACACTTGACTTGGGGAAACTAAGTGAATTTATTACCAGTCACACTCAGAACAGGAAAACAAGAAGTAAAACAAATTTTTAAAACACCTTTCCCCCTTTTTCCTTCTTAGGCTCTACCTCTTCTCTTCCACTGGTGATGGGAGATGGGAAATGAGGAGGGTGGTCAGTTCATCACATGTTGTTTCTCCCACTGCTCAGGGAGAGGAGGCCTTCCCTTGCTCCAGTCTGTGGTTTCTCCCTGCTCCAGTGTGAGCTTCACATGGGGTCACAGACTTTTCACAGACTTCTTTCAGGCATCCCCCTGCTCTGGCAGGGAGTTCTGCCTGGACTGCAGGTGGATCTCTGCTCCCCCGTGGATCTCCATGGGCTGCAGGGGCACAGCTGTCTCACCACAGCCCACACCAGGGGCTGCAGGGGAATCTGAGCTCTGGCACCTGTAGCACCTCCTGTCCCTCCTTCTCCACTGACCTTGGTGTCTGCAGAGCTGTTGCTCTCACATATTTCCCACTTATCTCTTCTCTGAGCACAATTACATCTGGCCAGTAACTTTTTCCCTTCTTAAATATATTTCCCCAGAGGTGCTGCCACTGTCACTGATGGGCTCAGCCTTGGCCAGCCTTAGCCAGCAGATGGCATTGGCTCTGTTGGACATGGATAAAGTTTTTCTAGCAGCTTCTCATTGACATCCCTCTCTTAACCCTCCCCCTCCACTACCAAACCTGGCCACACAAGCCCAATACACACATGAACAGTTTTATTAACCCCAGTCTTAAACAAATAGTGCAACCCAGCAATGTGTCTTGCTAGCAGTACTTTAACAAGTACCTTATTAATAATGCTGTCAAAGGCCTTCTGTAGCTTGCTGTGTGTCAAGGTAAGCTTCCTGAAGTCTCGATGTGCTTCCAGTATGGGGATGACAATTTTGTACACTTCATTCACAGTTTCATACAAACCTCCCTTTGAATATAAAAAAAAAAAAGAAAGAAAAGAAAAAAGAAGAAGAAAAGAAATGAGTCTTCATGCACTCTGAAAAGAAACTGTATCTTCATCAATGGCTTGGCTGAAAAAGGGATTTGTGGGACTTATCTGTTAATCTGCTATGTTGCTTGTTTTGGTGTTCTGAAAACTAGTAATAGTAAATAGACAGTGTTGAACAGCAAACAGTGAACTGGATGTAATTTGAATCTCTGCTCTGTTGGGTTCTCAAGCCCAAATTCCTGTGTAAAGCCCTGGTTTCTGCCTCAGGGCTACAAGAACTAGAAATGCAGGTTAGCAGCAGGAAATGGATTTATCATATGGATCTGGCTTAGGTAGCCCACTATCCATCCCTTCCTGGTGATTCTGGTCCCCACTCACCGTGCTGAAGAGCTCTGCAGCTTGTTCCAGCAGCCCTACCAGTCCACTTTCTGAGAAATACCTCCCAGAACATATACCATCTTCATCTGGAGACAGAACATCATCTGAAACAGCAGATTCCTCCAGCACATTGGATGAAATGTTCTAAAATACATCAGAGCACAGAAATCAAAAACCTAAACCAACAGTACATCACAAAGATTGAGGAACAAATTGTTTCACAGTTACATTCTTTTTTAGAAGTGAAAGTAACATCATAAGTCCCTGTAGATGGCAGATCAGGAGTTTTGCTGCAAGAATCATGAATTTTCATTTTTCTTTCTAGGCTCAGGTTTAAAATGCAGCCTCCTGTAGGTCTCCAACTAGCACTTCTCTGGTGGCTGGATTTCCATGGAGCAGCAGTGAGCTTGATCCCCAGTACCACAAGGGTCACAAGCAATGTGCCCTTCCCAGTGCTGGCACTGGGGGTGGGAAATTCCAAACTGCACTCCAGACCTTCTGCCACCTGCTTGAATAAATTGAACTTTCAGGGTTTTATTCACCTTTTCCAAGCAGAGGACAAGTAGGACACAGATAGTATCGCTCTAAAAACCACAATAATTGATTGTTTCTTCTTGGTTCATCCTCTGCCATATCACACTTTAATCCTGCAGAATTTACTCAGTTTCTTGTTAATATTATGGACCTCACTGTGCATTTAAATAAAACTAGATGAAGCCACTCTTCTGAGATTCTAGATCATGAAACAACATGTCTACAGTTCTTCAGGACTTCTTTGAATAAATAACACTGGGTGGCATCAACATTAAGAAGTTTTATAATACATAGAAATGTGTGCAAAATAACAGCAAAATATGTCTACGTATAGTACAGGACTGGCATATGTAACTTTCAGCAGCAGCAGAAAGGCTAAGCTTCGATTTTCTATTAATTAAAAGGAGTTAAATTAGTGTCACAGTGTCTCACTTCAGCAGAAACTGGCAATGACAATCTGTCTGAGTGCAGGATGGATGCCAGCTGGCTAGCTAGCTGAGTCCTTAAAGGCATCTTTATAAAATAGCAGAGACACTGAGGGCTGTTACTATTGATCAGATTCCAGATAAAGAATTGGCACCACACACCACTAGCAGCATTGGACTTTCCCCCCTGGGTATTGTGGATGTATTTATTTCTCCATGGGTGGAATTTACTCCAGCCAGGCTGCCATCACACTGCCTAGCCTGCACATCACCTCAGCTCCCCTGAAGGGTGAGCACAGCCTCAGAACAGCATTCACAGGAGTTAAGAATGCATCTGAATTCTGGCCAGAGGAAGAACTACAGCACATTTAGCACACCTACGCCACTTTTTACTGATGAGTCTCATTGAAGAGAGTGACTTCAACCAGACCTAGATTCTTGGATCTAGGTCTTCTTAGATACATATTTGCAGAAACTCACAGGCCATGCAGCTTAATTTCTGCTTTTCCTTTTCTGTAACAGTAGCCAGTAAGGACTGTTTTTATGTGACTCTGGTGGCTTTATTTTTTACTTTCCTTTTGTAGCAAAGAGAAAAGAGTCTAGAGAAGTGGTTTACATATGAAAGTAATGAAAAAGTTATGGACACCGATTATCCCTTCTCCGCCTTTAAGCCTCTAATAACTGATGTCAGGAATGTATTTCCATGTTTTACACTCTAGGAGAAGAGAGCCTGCATGACATACTCCTGGGGCTTGCGTGATCTTTTGCAGAGTGGACATGCCTCACCCAAGTTCAGCCTTGATCCACCTTTCATACTGAAAAATTTTACATATCCCTTGTATAATAAAGGCAACACATAAATCACCACATATTTTATCAGCAATTATTTTGAATTTCACAAGCCTGGTTTTCACCAAGGAAAAGGAATACTTGTGTAAACTCAAAAACTGCTGTGATCCCAGCCCTTATCACCATGTTGAGTAAGGCCAGGGTAGCCTGCGACCCAGATCCCCAAACAGCCCAGGCAAATTAGGCTGCTGCTGAGCTGTGTGCCTCAGCAGGTAGACAAACATGCCAAGTACTCGTCTGTGTTACTATAAAATGCCTTTAAAGCCAGGCCCTATGCACTTCATACTCTCACTAATTCTGCTTTACCACTTGTAAAGGGGATTTAGTGTAAACACAAATTAAGCTCATGGGGAATTCCACTAAAAGTGACCCCATTCTGATTTTGAGGGATAGTTTTGATTGCATATGGGGTACAATGTAAGGAAAAGTATTACTCTACTGACAGTCAGTTTTCTGGATGCTAATAGACTCACTGCAGAAGATCAAAATCAGAACTGATTTGATCCTTTGCTGACTCATTTTACCCATCTGTAAAAAGGAGATAATACTTCTGATCAACCAGAATAATATTTTTATTCACATTAATATCACCCTCAATTCCACAACTAAATGCATATCACAAATATTTGTTGACCTCATATCTGAGCCAAATGAAGAAATGATCACAGAAAGAGTCAGTGAGTGAGACCTGTAATGACAGGTAAAGCCAAGCCAGACTGCATAGTGTTTCCTTCTTTTAAAAAGGTCATCTAAATTAGATCTTCACAGGTGCTACAAAGCATAAACCTGTTTGTAAAGAATGGGAAACATTTTCTTGAAAGCCTATGTAAAAATGCAAAGGGTTATTATAGTTAATTACTGTTATTGAGTAAACTGAAATTCAAAATTGTGCTGTCAGATAAAGAGTTGTGTAACTGGGTTCTCGTCATTAGGGCATTTTATTACCTCTCTCCTATGGGGCAACTGTTACTTTGGCAAACATGTATTTACACAAGTATTTTGATGAGAGAAACTGATTTGCTGCTTTTAAAATACAAAAAGCAGCTTGCCTGGTGTCTTGTACAATAGACTTCAATTCTCTAACATAAAAGAAAACATATCCATTTATAGCAATCTGGAGCTATCCAGGAGCCATGGAGGGAGGAACTGTATTAGGATCAAGTGTGTGAGCTTGCAAGCACCAAGGCAGCCTGGGAGCAGGATGACATTGAAAAGGGAATGCAGATTTCACTTATATCTAAATGATGATAGCATCTAACAAGTAGAGAGAAAAGAAGTAAATAGAAGTAATGCATGGAAGCTTGAAGGTAACAAAACTGATAAGGGATGCAAAATGGCAGAAGTATAAATCCATGGCCAGAAGTTTAGCCATTAAAAAGAGTATATACAGCTATCTTTATATTAAAGAAAATCAAGAATAAACATTTGTCCATCACCTAACTGCTAAGGTGGAATTGCAAATACTAAAGCTCAACAAACTAAATTCAATGCAAAGTGCCAAGTGGTTCAATCATCTTCATGGTGGAAATACTGTTACAAAATTACTAAAGGAAACCTTAAAGGTATTGTTCTTAGCCTGAATCAACACCAGACTACACAAACCTGATACTTTCTAAAACAAGGATTACAATCTAACAAAGGTAATAATGTTTAAATGGTAGATGTCTATATAACATCTAAGGTAATCCTATAAAATATTACCACTAATTAGTTGAAATTATTTATGATTTATTTTAATCATTGCAGCGAACAATTCACTGGTCTCAGGGAATAATGATGAAAGAGTAATTATCAATATATGCAATAAATTCAGGGTTTGGCCATTTCTATTTTTAATAATGTGGAGAAAAGAAGCATTAAAATCATTGAATTTGCATGTGGTAAGGGTATCCAAAACTGCATAATCTGATAAACTAAATGTATATATATATATATGTATATGCATTTAAAAATGTCTAACCACAAAGAGTTATGCTTTCATCTATGTGATGTAGAAAAGTAAGGTGAAAAACAAACCCCAAGAAAACTGTCTGGAAAAGATCTGTTTATTACTGAGTAAAGAGCTCAACAACGCCGAAAGAACCAGTGGGGAGTCTTCAGAGGGATAATCTGAGAGCTACTGCTCATGCTGAAAGAACTTATGGGACATCTTTACTTGACTTGAATGTACTGGATTGACTGCAGTGGTTGTGTTATTCATCAATCAAAAGGGTTGGGTTAGTAACTCGAGGGCACTCGAAGGATTGGAGAACACGCCTGAAAGAATTGAGCAGCTCCAATTATCCAGATTATGAGAAAGAAGTTTGAAAGATGCATCTGTCACAGTTGATAAGTAACAGCCCTAGAAAAAGCATGTGATAATAGAGGGGATCTACTCAGCAAATAAGAGATTGCAGCATCAAACTGCTGGAAATAGAATCTAGAGACTGCCACTGTAACATCCACCCCGTACATGCACCTGTGCTTTGCTCAGCACAAGGGCAAACACACACCCCAGAACTGCCCCACGCTGTCAGAGCCTTTTACCTGAAAACTGACACTGCCCACGGGGAGGTAGTTCCTATCCTCAAGCATGCTCAGGTACTCTGCCACCAGTGCTGCAGCATGGACCAGGCACATGGCTGCTTCTGTGTAGCACTTCCTCTTGGTGTGCTTCTCTGCCATGTTCTGCAGCCACGTCAGCCTCAAGTCTGGAGACGTCTGGTATCCTTTTGCAATTCTAGAAACACAGGCCAGAAAGCAGGTGTGAATGACCACTTCTCAAATAACAAAAATACCTTTATAATTCTTCCCCTGGGTTGAATGCAAGAAGACATCTGTCTTTATTCCATATGATTCATTAAACAGAAAGTAAAATAGATGGTTAGGCAGTGCTGGGCAGGAGACACAGGTACTATGAGGAAAGTAAAACTGCTGCATCCAAGACTCCTCAATGTTCCTGAGTCTTATCCTTGCCCAGATCTACTTCCACCTCCCAAAGGCTCCACTGCAGTGTGCTCACTACTGCAGCCTGGGCCTCCTGTGACAGACCAACTGTGTTAAAAGAGGGAGTGTACACAAACAGAATAGATAGAGAGTTTGTCACAGCTTGTCCCTTAAAGGCATTGTTCAGCTCACCTCACTGCAGAATTTTCTCAGTAGCAATTCTAAATGGATTCACCTGTACATGAGGTCCATCAGCATCTCTGGATCTTCCTGAAATTCCCTCATTTTCACTGTATCTGACAGGATGCTGTTCAGATTACACAGTAGCTCCTCTACCTGAAGCAACACAAAGATCAATGTGCAGTTCTCAGGTGTTTATTTTTTCCTTCTGGAAAAACAACAGCATCTGCACTAGATGATGTTACTCTCTTTAAGCCTCTTTTACCCAAGGAAATGTCAGGATGTTTTCTTCAGCTCTATGCAATACAGCAAAGACTGCTGACTTAGCAAATCTTACACACTCATATTTTAATTAATCAAAATGAGCTGAAATCCTTTGATCTACTTATTTCTGAATGAAAAAAAAAAATCAAATGTGCTAGTGGAGCTCAGCTTTAGTTGATCTTTGATCTGAAACCAGACGTTTTTGTAAGTCTTCAGCACAACCTGAGTTAATCTAACCATTTTAGCAAAGTATTTGACAGTTGCCTGAAATGTTTTTCGTTATTGCTGCTGACACCTTACAAGTTGGCAAATAGAGGGAAGTTTCCCTGATGGTACTTGTCTGAAAACATAATGAATCAAATTCCACCTTGGGAAACTCTTAGAGGGCACAGTTCCTGCTAAGGTCGAGGAGAAAGCTGTACACAAAATCAAGAGATGATTCTCCTGTAATGTGATTTTATTTTATGGAATAATACCCACTTCTTCCCCACTTATTTTTGTGCTATTTTGTGCTTTGGAAGACCAAGATCTAGAACTTGCTTCAAACACACTCCTATGTGACAGCTCCTGATAGAAGGCAGAGATGCCATAAAAGATTTAACCTGAATGGGAAATGGAGTTGCCTGCATATCTGTATCTTCCTCTGCATAGGCCAGGATGGTTCGCAAGGATCGTCGAAGGAACTCCTCGTTAAACTCGGGTGATTTTCCAACCAGAGAAGCTAGGGACATGGTCACCTGCATCTTCACTCTTGAAAAATTCTTCCAGAAGGAAAAAAACAAATGAAAGAATGATGGCTGGACTGCAGTTCACATATCTATCTCCTCTATAGACCAAACTCACTTTCTCCTGTCCAGATTAAGTGCAGCAGACTCACCACTCACATAATTGGCCTCTGGTGCATCAAACCTAATCATGTTTTACCCATTTAAACCAAAGATCCCTAATTCTGACATGTCTGTACTTTGGGACTAGAATGTTTCTTGAAATATGCATGCTTGCTTGAGACAGGCAAAAGCCAGAAGCACCCCTTTCCCCCTTTGCACAGGCCAGTGGGCATGCAGATCAGACCACACACAGGAACAGATGAGGAAGAATGACTGGAAAAACATTCTGGAAACAAATCTGGGAAGTAAAAGGCCTCTGGGAGCTTCAACTGGTGATGCACTGATGCTCATGTCGTGTCTGCAGTACATTTTCCTTCTGCAAAGCTTATACTTTTTACATATCCAGGGCTTTTAAAGTAATAACTAGTGAAGGAAATTCTGTGCAAGACCAGATACGATCCAAAATGCTAATGCATGTCATTTTGTGCTAGAACATTATTAATCTGCATTCATAATGTGTGTATTTTGCTCTCTGTGTGTGGCAAAAATCTGAGCCCAGTCCTAAGACCAAGGAGCTGATGTAGAATTCCC
>VZRX01000539.1:16750-40373 GCA_013398075.1 Notiomystis cincta | reverse complement strand
TCACAAAGCTTCCACTGCCAAGCTTTCATGCCAGACCCTCCTTTAGAGTGCCTGCACAATGCACACAGTAGGCCATAAACTCAGGGGGCAGGATGTCTGTCCAAAGACACTCTCAGCAGGGACAGCACAGATGCACCAGTACCACACAGGATGGGTAAAGGTGTGCAAGTGAACACAAGCCCTTGTTTCCAATTTGCAGACCCACCTCCCACTTCTCAGCCTTTCTTCAGTCCATTATCTCACTGTCTTGTGTCTACTTTATATTACAAGCCTGGTGGCACAGAGCTTTATCATTTTTATTTGTGAAATACCATCTCTATGCCTGCAGTGTAATAGAAATGGAATGATTGCTTCATGAAATACAGAACCCAGTCAGCTTAACTATAAGATCTATGAGAATAACAATTGCTTCACAAAATTCATTACTGTAATTGGAAGCTAGCTTTTAAAGATAAAGTAAAATGAAAACATAATTATTAGTTTCATAACTATTCAGATATGTACCCTCTAATTAGGCTTTGTCAGCTGACCTGCATTTAAGAGCAGACTGGCATTAATTGAACAGGAGCATCCTGTTTCTTATTTGTATTTTAGAATAGTTTAGAATAGAAAACAAACATTTTCATGAATTCTTCCTTAATTGAGCTGTTTTTCTTTGTAGGAGAATGAATCTTAAAAAGATTTTAGAGTCCTTATGAAGCACCCAACCCATTATGACTTCTTACTTTGGATCAATTTCTGTCCTCATACATGTTTTGAAGTTCGTGAGGGTTTTTGTTTTGTTAATTGTTTGTTTGTTTGTTTGTTTACTGTTGTATGTTTTTTCTGATCTGGAGATTTTTTATTGGTGATAAAGAAGTGGAAGGTTCTCCTTAAAAGATTAGGATTTGGGTTTGTTTTCAGGCAGAACAAAGATGAAAGTTGTCAATGTCTTAGAATCTACTTAGAATTTTGAAACCTGTCTTAGAAGTAGAAACCTAGAAAGATGCCCTGAATTTCTCACAGGTTTTGATTTCTCTGCTGCCCATCTGATTGGAAACTAGTCTTGCTGATACAATAAATTTGACTTTATGGAATTCTTGTGCAGTTCTTGGTATTAAGATTCGTAATTAAAATCAGAATGTATTTTAAATAAAGTGTGTGGAATCGCTTACCTTTTTATTAGTAAATCTTACATGTTTAAGAGTAGACTGCTAAACCTACAAGATTATTACATCTTATGTGGTCAGTGAAATAACCTTACAACAGCTGTAAAAATCCTGTAACGACCCTAATAGAAAGTAATTCATATTTACTTATGCAAAATATATTTAATAAATGTCAAAGAAAGATGGTAAGTAGATGCACACAGCTCTGCTCTAGAAATGCTGCTCTACTAATTTGATTGGAAGCATGAAAACAAAAGTATATCAAGAGCATACCTTGGCAATGAGCGCTCTGAGTGTAGCAAAACAATGAGTCAGGTAAGTGGTGCTCTGATCATAGCCAAGAGAATTTACCAGGACCTTCAAAACTCCTCCCAAGAGATTATCTCTGCACTCTGCTGCAAAGCTTGCCTGCATGTGAAGGAGAAAAACAGTAACTGTATGAAGTAACTCAGCAATGAACTGGCACACAGGAACTGAAGTTCTGCTCTCCGTCCCACAAGACATTTGTGAGTTTAGAATTTTCAGTTTCTTCATTTTTAACATCTGCTTCAGAGAAATTTCAAAGCACTTCTGTAGTGATCAAGGAGGCAGAGGGGGAAATGTCCCAAACATTTTTCAAGTTCTGAAGACCCCTCAATGCATTTTTAAGCTCAGTCAGCTGCTGCAGTGATTTTTGAAGCTCCATTTCTGTTCTTTCCAATCCTTCATGTACTTTGGATCAGGAACTGGTCCTGTGGTGGGCAAGCACCATCCTGTCCCTTGTGTCCTTGATATCCTGAGCATCTAGGCTAAACAGACATACTGGTATGTTCTGATCAAAACCACAACCAAAGCAGTGGGGAGATGAGGTGCAATGAGTGGTGTCATGTGAAAATAATGTCCAGTATGACAAAAGTCTAGAGATAAATGCTTCTCTACTAACAGGTTTTGCAAGCATGAAATTTTCTCCTCCCTTCCTATGAATTCTTTCTATTCAAGGCTATACAAGTTTACAGAAGATCCTAAAATATTTTGCACTGTCCAAGAAACAAAAGGAGAAATTAATCTTGCTTCCACTGGCTTCTTGAGGAAGCAGGGATTGGTACTAAGCCACCTCTACTATTTCTCACCTGAATGATGTTCTCCTGCATATCAAGAATGATCAGGTTAGCTTCGGTTGCCAGGTTTCCGCTGATCAGAGCTTCTTGGTCTAGCTCAGCTTTTGTCCTGCAAAAAGGGGTTCTGATTAAAGCAAGCAGAGAGTACCCCAGGAGTTAGATGGCCTGCTGTTTAAACAAAGCCAGAATGCATACCATTCTGAATGATCCCATAAGAGCAGACAATGACATTAGTGTGCAGAAGTGTTTTTTAAAAACTATGGAGTGAAATTAGGAAAGCTGCAATTGTAGCACAGCAGTCAGGGGACTTCTGAAAACTAGGCCTCTAGATATCTAGTTCAGATAGATGTTTTTCTTCCTTAATAGTCATCTGCATAATACCTACTTAATATTATGTTCAGTTGTTCAGCAAATTATGCTGTAATTTCTGAATGCATTGCCTGTAGCAGGACACAGAACTCCAAAAAGGTATAATGGATAATTGATCTGACAATTCCATTTAAAAAGTAAAAATGGTAGACTAGACCAAAGTGGAAATTGCTTCAGTGCTACAGAAGCATTGTTTTATGTAGACAATTTTAAATGTTGATTCCTGAGACTGTTGGCAACAAAAGACAGCAGGTCCATACAGCAATATCCCAGGCCATTTAGGAGAGAACTGAAATATTGGTGAAAGACAAGAGACAGTGGTAAGGCAACACATGATACCTTCTTAGCTGAGACTTAAGGACAAGGTCTGGAACACGGTTCCTCTGCAGGTGAATAAGCATAGGATACCAACAAAACTGTGTTTTCACACATCCCTTCTATGCCAGAATGGCAAAGAGGCATTTTTCTTTTTCCTAAGCTGCTCAAAAAGGTGCTGTTGCCTGGCTAGAGGCTGCTCTCTAGAGCTTGAGATTAAGGATCCTGTGACTTCAGCCGAAGTTCCTAAGGTGCATTTCTGTGGCTGGAGTGACACCCTTACAATCACGCTTCTGAGTGGCTTCAAAATGTGTAGCTGCTCTGCTACATTCATTTACCAAAAATAAAACCAGAGGAGCAAAGAGTCATCCTTTAGTGCACAAACAGATAATTTTGAGGAGGGCTAAGAAAGGAAATCAGGGAAGTCATATGGTTATTAATTACAATGACTCAAAGCAACAAAAACCAGAAGGGACTGCCAAAAGTTTAGTGTTATAATAAGGGCAGAAATCCCAATAAGAATAAGCACTGCGTAAGTTTGGTGAACTTTACAGGTATTTGAACCATTGCCAGCAACCACTGAACTTTGTACATTTACCATGATGACTGGATCTTCTCTGACATGTGCTGCTACAACCTCAAAGCATGATCTTCCCTGACTCCTGCTAGTGCTTCTTGACGTTAACATAGCATGTCGAACTCAGCTTAGCTGATTTAATGTGGCAAAACACATACCACAATACTGTATATACTAAGGAGCCAAGAGCAACACCAAAATAAATGTAGCAAGCCTCCACAGAGTATTTGATACGACTCTATCACTAAGTAATGTTTGTCACACTGTTAATAAGAAGGAAAAAACGTTTAGATTGCTATTTAAAATTCTCCTTCAAGTATTTGTGACCTCCTTGTTGTGTCATAGCAACAGTTGCATATTTCTGCTACACGTTTTCTTTTTCTTTCTCTTTGATGAAACAGGGAAAGGATTGAAACTGCTGATTTTGTAATAAAACATCCTAGGAGCAAGAACAAAACATAAAAACCTGAAGCAGCTTTGTTCTAATAAAAGCAATATGCATTAATTAAACTACTTACTTATCTTGTCTCTCATTTGCCTGCCGCCACTGCGTCTGCTCCTTTCTCCAGCGCAGATTTTCATTTACCCCTGATAATCTGTCATTCCCTAAGAGTGCAACATATGTCAGTGAGATTAAAACAAAAAAGGGAAACCTAAAGTCTGATAGCTGACCAAAAGAAAAAGATATATTTTCGTAGCAGTCTGTCAGAACTGAAACTATTCAATTTACAGGTTCAGGGCTCTAGCAAAAAGACCTTTTACTTTTTTTATTTAGGACTTCTAGAGCATTAACTTGCTTAATGTCTGCAAAATCTACAAAAACCAATCCACAGATTTTCCATTTATTAAATTAAGCAACCTTTTCTGCCATGAACTATTTGTTTTTAGTGATAGTTTTGATACCATTTCTTGGCTCTTGCTTAGACACCAACATAACTTTTTAGAGCATATTGAAACTTCTTTCTTGGCTTCATATTCTTCCCAGGAGAAGAGCTCAGTCCTAGCTACACCTTGGATAACTGAAAGCTAATAATATTTTCATCCATGCAAAATCTAGAATGATCTGCTAGGAATGGACTGTGGGTGAAAAGGAGTGAAATGGACAAGGATGCAAATGGATAGTGTGCATAAATCCAACAAAGTCATTTATGTTTACAGCCACTTGAGTTCCTCTCCAAGGGCCTGGGGGGAGAGGGGTATGAAGTACCTACCAGCTGGTGTTCTGCAGCGCTTCATCATTTCTCCTCTAGCTCCTTCTCCTCTCAGCAAAGCCTCTTCTAATCGGGCTTTCACATCTCGCGACTTCTGGAGTGCCTGGGTGCTAACTTTGTCTGAGCTTTGCTTGCCCTGAAAGCAAAGTTAAAGCAGTCAGCACCAATGCCTCCAAATTACATCTCCTGAATGAGATACAACAGGAGAGACATGTAGAGGGGGCAGAAAACAATGAATATGATTGATTAATACATAAAGTCTAATAAATGTTGCAAAGGAGGAAAGAAGTACAATATGTACTGCTAAAAGAAACAAAGATAAAGTCAGTACCACAGAGAAAGAAATGAAAGTTCAGAGAGAAGGTTATTTAGTCCATTTCAGACAGACCCTCTCAGAGAGAAGAGTCCTGACCTCAAGTCCCTGCTCTTAACTAGAGTCATCCTTAGTGTCCTGTCCAGGACTTACAGGAGCTGTCGATGTAATTCCCACCAAAAATAGCCTTCAAATACCCAGGTAAAAGAAAATAATTAAATTATTCAGGACACATTCATAGGACTTCCTCAGAAGTTTTGGCTGCATTTTGCTTGAAGGCTGTTGTCAGTTATTGTATCTGAACCAATTTTTCTAGATTAGGTAAGTGCTAATTTAACCATTGTCAATAACAAATTTCCCCTGGACAGCTGGAATTTAAGGAAAGAAATTGATCCAAACCAGGACAACAAAACTATGCCTTTTTTCACTTACCTTATATTCAAAGCATGAAACACAAATGAAGAGGAGGTCTAAAATCCTGTTCAGCTGCATGGATGGAAGGTCTGCAATCCATTTCTGTATTAGGTTCTGATCAGCATTTTTCATGATCCAGAGGAAACAGATCAAAAGGTTGCGAGTAGTATCAGGACCTAATGCTGCACTCTGTCTGTAGGGCTGGGAACAGATAAAGTAAATGTCAATTGAAAGAAGAAAAAGGAGAGGAAGGTCATTTGGGTGAAGTAATCTTATTTAAATTTCATTGAAATCGAATCTCAGGACTGGACTTCAGTAAGTTTGACCTCTTCCAGGTGATAGTTATTGTAATTTTGACTGCATGTGTAATTAGTGAAAGAACAAGTTGAATGCAAGTGGAAGACTGGTGCAAGAGAAGAACCAGTTTGCTACATGCTTGAATAACAATTTCCTTATAAAAATGAAGGAAAAGATTCTGTAACTGTTTGCTTCCCTCCTGCCATGTAGTTGTGTTGGTCGAATTGCAGAGTAAATAAAAATAAAATATGAGGAAAGACTATACATAGAGAAAAAGAAGCATCTGAATCCTAGATCCACGGATTCAGGTAAGACTGGAACCGTGGGGCTACCACAGCGGCATTTGCTGATCTGGAAATGAGTCTAGGTTTACTGTGGAAAGGGAAATAGGCATGTGGGAGAAAAAAGTGAACAATATATGAAAAAGGGGTAATTAAATAACTAGAAAAGAACAGGAGAAGAGGACAGAAGGAGTATGAGGGATTCTTTGGGGTTGGAGGAAACAAAAATACTGTTTCTCATGACTGTAGCTATTAGTGGCAAGAAAGGATAAAAGGAGAAAACAAAGGAAAATAAAAACAGATACAAGAAAGGAGATTGGCAGAGCAGTGAACATACCAGAGACACCAGAGATATTCCAGAGTTCCTGATGTTGAACTGACTCCCTGCTATGGCAAGGGCCACATTTTGGTTGATGGCACCTGCAGACTCTTGTTCTTCTTCTGGGTTTCCTGTGCGTCCCTTTCCACTGCGAATATCTGAAACTAAATTTGAAATATCCCGTTGGAACCTGAGGAACAATCCAGTTGGTGCTGCTGACATGTCACAGTTTTCCATTGGTCTGTAACCTAGCAAAACAATTGGCACCTCCATCCCTGAGACTGTTTGGCCAATATACCAAGTGAAAGAGGCACAGCATTAGCAAGAGAAATTGCAGCCAAATTATTCAAATACCTAAAATACATAAAAGGTGGTAGCAAACATGAGATTGTCTCTGAAGCTCAAAGCCAAGCCTGTGGTTTGTAAGACTTGGAACCATCCAGTTCCAGTTCATTTCAGTCAAGAGGATAAACACAGAAACTAGACATGGATTTGGTAATATTCAATAAAGCATGTAAGTCTCCTAAGAGCTGAAAGATGCAGTATTGCCTGCTGACTTAAAACCAAGTTTTTTCAGGCATCTAACTGCTTTCTTCCCTGCTGGTTCTTGACATCACTTTCAGCAAATGAAGTTATTTATACCTAAGTTTTGTAAAAATCTTGTCTGATTCTGAGCATCCATTTTCTGTTTTGCAAGTTCTGTTTTTCAGAGAAGCTGAGTGACCAGCTGGGTCCCATGCATTCAGAATGGGATCACAGCTTCTTGTGACAGATTCTCAAAGAAAGACTCTCTAAAACCTAGGCATATTGGTACACCTGGGCTTCTTCATAGCAACTCTTTTCATCTATAGGATAAGGAAAATACTTAGATTGAAAGAATGGTGTGAGATCTGATTAGCCAATGTATAGTAAATCCTTTCACCTTACCCAACTGAAATAACACTTTCATATTAGTAGTTTTTTTGTTTAGACATTTAGATGAGAAATATTTTCAGAGCCAGTGACAAAAATACACTGTTCAAAGTTTATACTTTTAATTAATAAATTTTGATATCATGTTAATAGCAGTACAAAGCAATAAAAAAAGAGAATACAATCCAATTGCTATAATTGTGGTGTAACATGATGTCAGTATCACTGTCAGTATCTTCATCACTGTTAACTGTTTCTAGACCTAAATATTTCTTGCAGACCTTGCAGACTTTGTTTGGAAGGTCATAAAATTTACACTAAGAGATACACAGGAGTACTCACAGATATATTTCTGGTCTATCACTTCCTCATGAAGTGAGGACACTGAAGTTTTTCCTGTCTGTAAAAATCCAATTTATTTCTAAGTAAAGAAATATTCAACCTTACTAGACTAATCTCTTACGTTTGATAAATTATTTAGACAAGTCCTTCTTAGAAGTTGAAAAATTCAAAGGCAAAAAGGTCTTACTTGTAAAATCATGGAGTTGTGGTAGTGAATCCAAAATGATACCAACTAAAGGGAGGTAAAGAGCTGCAATTTTAATCTTCACCTCCTTTTTGGAGCAGCGTGGGTCTAGGTCATGGGAACTCAGCAGGCTAAGGATAGCACTGACAGCTTTTCTTTGCACCTTGCTAATCCTGTTAACACAGAAAACATGAGTTCCATTCATGGATCGTGCACAAATCACTTATAAATCAAAGATTTAATAAACAGAAAGGAAGTGAAAGAAACAAATAATTAACACAAATATTCACTTGATAATATTTAATTCTGAGCAGAGATTCATATTCCCTGGAAATGATAGGTATCTTAAACTTCCAAGCACCTTTGCCACAATCAAAGAGCACCTAAATCTTTCAAACTTCCCATAAAAACTTATTGTGGGAAAGAGAGATACTTAAGGAAAAGCATCAAACTCTGGACAAAGTTTAGCTAAATGCTTAAGTTCAAACAAAGACAGAGGTGTTTTAGAGGGAAGAGCAGCTGCAATCTTGCATTCTCAATTTGTGTATTCAGCCAACACTACCACCACAAATAGTATACTTTTATTCACGGAGAGGAACATACTGCAGATATAACCACGACTGGGTCACTGCTATGTTACAGAGGGACTCACTGAAAAGAGTAGGAGAAACAGGATTGTCCTAGAGTCAAACTATGGCCTTGCTAAGAGTAACAGTGTGACCTGATCCCATTATAAAATCTAAATTAGGATACGCACCCCTCGCTGTCTGCGTCCAGTGCTGCTGCCAATTCAGTGAAAAGTAACCCAGTCAGGAAGTGCTGCTGACGGTATTCAGCTGAGAGGTCAAACATACCAGTGATTTTCTGGTCCTGGAAACTAGAGCAGGAGCTAGAGTTCTGCAGAAATATATCAGAAGTGTTAAAGAATGATCACTGAAACCAACGTTTCTTGAAGAGCTCAAAGTCACAGTCAATGTAGCTAACAGAAAATCTCTACCAGAGGAAAACCCCAGACTTGGAAAGAAGATTGAACATTTTGGAGGGACACATCTGTGTGTGAATTTAAAAGCATCTGATCTCAAATTACTTGCTTGCTAGGATGCAATCTCATCCTTTCCATTCTGTGCACACAACTCATTTTACACTTTTTGAGATGTAAAATTCCTACCCTGTATTCATTAGTTTGGACAGGACACAAAGTCAGAATTTTCTCCCTTCTTGCTCTTATTGTTGCAAAGCAGCCATTGGCTACCACAGAGCAAGAAACTGCCTCTACATTAAGAAGGACTTTGGTGTCAGAAGCTGTTCACTGTGGATTCTCCAGCATCCATGATGTCTACTATGGAAATAAGATCAGAAAAGACATGTGAACAGTGTTTCTTTTTGCCCTAGAAACCCTTGGCTGAGCTTGCTGGCAGCTGGCATAATTTAGACCTTCAAACTGCTCTAAGTTATGGCTGTGACTGATATACAGCCAGCCCAGGAATGGAAAGTTGCTGCTATATATGTGTTGTGAACTTCTTAGCTTCTCCAATCATAGGTGTGTGCCACAGGTCACCTGGAATGGTTTTGTCCCTTGCTCAGCTGAGCATAAGTCTTCGACTCTACTCCCCACTGCACCTACTGGGCTTTATGAGTCCAAATTTTGCTTTTAATTTATATTCTTCAGTATTCCTTCCAATATTTCTGTCAGTCACCTGGGAATAGTCCCAGAGCCCAAACACATGAAGTATCAGTATACCACACAGTGGCAGCTGTCTTCCAGCATATTGGGTCAAACGAATCCCATGTCTCTTAGCAGCCCTATATTTTGGATCCATGTACTTAGGCCCACTCCCATTCAACCTCAAACAAACAGGCATTGGCTGCACTATGTTTGTGTGAAATAATGTCCAAGTGTAGAGCACCCAGTTAAGTGAATTTGGCTTCTCTCAAAAAAATTCAAAAGATTTATTCACAAGACCATATTTTCTACTGAAAGTCTAACTCAAGCTGGGCAGCACTCCTGCAGACAGATCAAAATTACTGCAAGGGTGGTCAGCTAGTGCATTAAATCATGCAAGGGCCACAAAAGCCTTATTGATTTGCATAGGTTGCACTTTGTAGGTTACTTCTAAAGGAGAAAAGAGTTGATTATGTTGCTTGAAGGAAAGATTAATTAAACTGCTGTCTGCCAGGCTCTGACTTGCTAGGACTAGTTACAAGAGCTATGTTGGTGTTTTTTATTCCCATAATCAAAAGCGTCACATATCTATCTCTCTGGCACCCAGAATTAGTATTAACCAAATGTATTGTGACATTTGACCCTAACACTTTGAAGCTTTGCTTTTAGGACCAGGAAAAACTTTGAGAAAATAATTATGGACCTGTGACAACCCTTATTAAGGTATGAGAGGTAGCACATCTCAGCATCCAACCAATTCTTTGGCAATGACACTCAAAAAAAGAAACCATGAATTTGAACTGCTCCATTACTCAGAGTGTTTTTTTACCTCCCATCATTTTTAGTTTCAATTCCATTCCCTTGCCTCCAAGCATTGTGGCAATTATGGAGCATTACACTGAGATGCTTCAACCCAGTCCTGACCTCTGCAAGATCTTGAGGTGGAAAACAGCCATGTGAGCAGCCTTCCATAGGGAGTTTGCCCCACTGTAGAAATGCAAGGAACCATCTCCATAGAATGTAAAGGAGAAGAGCACAAGACTGGCAAAACAGTGTGTCATATGCCAATCAACAATTTCTCTTTTTGAGGTGTTTGTGGGTTCTGTGGTCAGGAAGATTATGGGAGGTCTTGACATTAAGGAAATCTAGAGCTGTGTCAGTATCAGACCAAGGCTGGAAAAAATTCTGGAGAAATGAGATATATTGAAGATCACATATTCTACTCAGGATATCTGAGTGTTTCCACACAGAAAATAATAAAGTTCAAATAAAAAGGAGAACACAGTTCAAAAAACCACATGGACAAAGATATACCATGATCTGTACTACTGCAGTGAGCAGAAACCCAGAAGAACACTGCTATTGGAAAAAGAAACCATGCCAATGCTATTTTAAGCAACATGAATGCTCAGCAGAGATTCACTATTCCAGGGTACTGAAAACTGCAGTGTATTAGTCACTAACTTAGATAGTGGTACCATCTACTTCCACCTGGAGAGTCAGAAGTTCTACTAGAAGGCAAACACACAGAAAGCGTGCACTGCTGCATTCCATAATTCTGCAAAACAGGTATTGAAATACATATTTGTGGTTGTGTGTGGATGGGGTAAGGGTGTGCCTGTAAACTGGCCTTCAGAGCTGTGCTCCTTTCAGACCTTGTGTGTCTGCCTCAACAGTCATCTTCTGTGTGCATGTTTCCAGGGGAGCACGTGTCTGTGCCACGTTCAGCTTTAACTTCTGTAGATGCAGTCTTGCAGCTGTACTCCTGTAGCCTTTCTTCCTCTGTCCCTTTTTCTCAAGCGGGAAAGTTTTCTCCCTGATCCAACACCGGCTAATTCTAACTTAAATATCTGAATACAGAGCAATGTAAGTGTTTTTCCATATGTGTTTCATGTGACCTTCATGCAATACCTATCTAATGGACAAGCACCTGGGAGGATAAGGAGGGAGAGGGAGATGCTGGAGCGGATGCAGATGTCATGAAGAAGAAGTTCAGATTGAGGTAATGCTCATGGCTGCAGAGAATTCTCAGGAACTCAAGTCTCATGGAAATCAGGGTGGAGAGTGAATTCAGCTTGTTTGAAAGCTAGGAAAAACAAACAAAAAAGTGTCAAGCAATGAGCTAGTACCATTTAAATTACCATGTAGTGAAATACCTGCTCCCTGAAAAGGACATAGACACGTAGACCTGCATGCATTAAAATGCTCACTGTACCTAACTAGTTTCCATACATTAGCTGCTCTTTGACAGTGATGGTGTCTCTCTCCCTGCTCCCCAGCTGACTTATCAACAAATTGTTTCTTTCTTCTCTTCTCCCAGAAGAAAAGCAAACCATATTTTTGTCTTTTGCATAAGACAAAAATGAAAAACAAACTGAACTTTTCTGAGTCTGTGGCAAACTCATAAAATGTCCTGCTAAGCACCCCAGGACATTAGTGGTCTCATCATTTCCCTTCTTATCAACAATGACATCATTGGAATTAATGGAGATATCTGAGGGACCTGCACATATACAGGTCACAAAACAGAAGGAAAATGCTCCCCAAATACAACAAATAATTTCATAACAAGATTCTGCATAACTGTTTATTTTTAATTTCCAGAGACTTGTAAAGCAAGAAGACAGGAGGTATTATTTTGAGTGACTCCCCAGACTCTAAATACTGTCCTCACAGACTCAGCAGGAGGAGTCAGAAATCTGATCTGTGTGCTCTGCAGACCCTACTGCTAAGGGAAGTAAAAAAGTAAGGGAAGTAAAAAAGTAAGGGAAGAAAAGTGGCTCTATGGGTGTTTTGCAGCAGTGCAAGCTATGACATTTCTAAAAGAGTATTAAAAGAGTATTTACCTCCACTCAATTTTTTTCCTGCAGATCACAAATCAAAAGAGGTTTTAAAATCATTGCATATGCAATAGGAAAGAGGAAATTTACCCGAACCTTTAACACAAGTCAAAGGGTCTTGATGGATAAACTAATCAAACAGAACAAAACACATAAAACAAATGCCATCTCAATCATGCATGGTGCATACCTGATTACAGTAATGTTTGATGAGATTAAACACAAATCCTCGATCCATTAAAGAAAGAAGATCATACAAGAAAAACGCCAGGCTGATATTAATTTTTTCTGCTTGTTCACTTTCCTTAAAAAAAGAAAAAACATCAGTTATGATGTATAAAATTTACATAAAGGTGGAAGACTTTTTAGAATAATGAAAAACTAGTGTAGGGGTCAGCTCCCAGAACCGTCTCAGGGAAAATATAAGACAAGACTCTTTCAGTTCTCCAGTTCACATGATCTTGTTAAAATTGCACAGAATCACTTCTGTAAATCATTTCAACTGTTTTACAGCTTTCACAGAGAAATGTCACAGGATGAATGAACAGTTCATTTGTGCACTCTTTTGGGCCAACAACAATGACATGGAATTTGAGACCTGTTCTGAAATCCCTACTGGCTGCAGTACTGCATATGACCTTTTTTTCTATTGAACATCAGAGAATGCTGGTTTAGGTACTTAAAACACGTAAAATATCAATAAAAACCTGTACTGGCTTTGCTGATGAATACTTTGCCAAGTATTTTGTTTAGCAATTTAAAGTGTAAAGCTGGTAGTAACAAAACACTATTAAGACAAATCTGTGGGGTTCACCACCCAGCAGCTAAACTCTTGTATGCTTGGAACTGGTCTGATTACCAGAGATACACAGACTCAAGTAATAATCACAAAAAACTGCATGTACCCTCTAAAATGAGGCTACAGTTACTTCAAACATACCAATTTAAATCATAAACTCTCAGTAGCCTATGTTGTTCACCAAGAGGAATTAGTTAAGACCCCTGAGGGATCTACACACATTTAATGCTCAAAACTGACAGAGGAGATGACTGAGAAAAATATTGCCTGTACTGGCATCTCTGACTAGTGAGAACAGGTGTGCAGCACCTCAGGGTGGCTACAATTCACTTTTTCATTTTTCAAGCTTTTTTTTGCTGTTCAGGAATATATATATACTTTCCCTACAATCTGGAATTTGCACAGGAAAACATTTTTCCATGGGGAAGAAAAAACTACTTTTCCACTACCTTATAGGCAAGCACATGCCAGACATATCACTGTAAAAACCCAGGGCTATCTGACATGCTCAACCATGTATTGAAACATCAATTATCACTGCTTGGACTTAAAAATCAGACACACACTGCCTACTACACTGTACACCTAACCAATGGCCCTCATTCCAAAAACACAACAGTGGGATTTCCACACACAATCAAGTTCTGTACGCTCATTCTATCAAAATTGAATTGAAATAACAACCCACAAAAGCCAGTGTATTCTTGTGAGGAAGCTATAAATACTAATTTCTTTGTGAAACCTACAATTCTGTTAGACCATTTTTAATGTAACAATTTTTTATTTCATTATTTTTAAAAAAAAAGTCACTGATGGCTTAGGTAAACACTTCTGTGGAAATTAATTCTCTGCATGTGGCTATCACAGAAGCACACCAATGGATTGAGCTTCAAGGTAAAGCTTTAAGAACAACCTTTTGGTGGACAGTGACAATGCCTTCTGTCACTCTCTGCCCCAATTTGTCTGGTCTTGCCCTTTCCCAGTTTCTGTTCCTCAGCAGCACTTGGAGAAGTGGATTAGGAAACTAAGCTTGTTGAAAAGTGACCTAGCAGGCCAGCTGTCCAGGCTGCTCTGCCCTGCCCTGCTGCAGAGCACTCTGCTGGGCTAGAACAGTGCATGTGGCAGCTCAGGGGCATGAAAACAAGTTGGTTACAACAACTGAATGAACAAAAGTCACTCAGTGCCTATCTGTGGGCCTTAGCTTTTTCTGTTGGCCAGTCCAAAGGGGTATCAATGATATAAGCTAGCAGTAGCAATGTTAAAATATAAATTACAATTTGTGATTTATAGTCTGTTGTATCAGCGCAATTTGTTAAATGTAGAAAGAATTTCATGGGACTTAGGGCTTATTTCTAGTCTTCAATTTTCAAGTGGTCAGTGCCTCTTTAAAGAGATCAAGGGTTAGATCACTTGTGGCTGGCTTTTGCAACACTCACGAGGAACACTGCCTTCCTATGGCATAGGAAGTCAAATGTGGAATTAAAGACAGTGCAGTAGGACTGAGGGTAACTGCAAAGGAAGGAGTCCTGCTGGAGCTGCAGTCTGATGTGCTGGCTAACGTGGCATAAAGCATTACTAGAAGTGAAAATGATTGTTCAGCCTTTCCTGTTGATAGGAAAGGGAATTCTCTTCTTGTACTCTGCAGCCACACTGAGAAGCAGGCTGAGGAACTGAGCTGAACAAAAACCAACCCTCTGCCAAGGGAGCACAAGGCTGCCCTTTACACTGCCACTGCTCTCGTTTGAGGTCCACGTGAGAATATTGGCCTAATTCTAGCAACACTGCAGATATTAGGTGTAGCTCAGTGTAACACATGATGAGTAGCAAGGGTCCACAGTGCTTATTTTATCCACTTACCTTGGGTGGTTTGACTACAAGTGCAGCAATCTCTGAAGTAATCACACTAACTATAGTGGTAATATCATCTTTGAAACGATTGGAGAACCGACTTCTTCGTGGGTTATCTTGCTTCTCTGTGTTGTGAACATACTGGGCCATACTCTTTATCTGCAAAGCAGAAAAGAGAGTACTGAAAAAATGCCCAAACTGGAGGTAAAATACTGCTTTAAGTTTGTTTGTAAGAGTAAGATTCCCCACTTCCTTTTCCCTGAATTTGATCACTCCTTTTGTCAGAGCTGCTGTGATAAATCCTTCACGGCAACGACAACAGAGGGTCTAAGACTCAAATACAGGCAGGCACTGATTCCTGTTCATATTCATGCAGCTGGCTACTCTCAGTACCTGAAATCAGAATCGTCCTCCCCCAGCCCCTTGCAGTTCTGAAATGCTGCTGCTTGCAACTTTTGTCTTTCACGATGACAGACAGGGAGTGACACTCATGGAATTCTTTTTCTTGACCTGATGTTGCATTACTTACATACTGACAGTGGAAATCAGTGTATTTTTTCCACTGACATACTTCACAGCAGGGCTCTGTACAACTGTGAGTTTGTGGAGCTTTGTCACTGCTCCCATGTTGTTAACAAAATGGAAAAGACAGGATCAGATATTCACCGAAAAGGAAGGGCTTGGTTGATGAGTGTCTCTCAGGCTTTTGCCAGCTGTGGACTACTGCTCATGTAGTTCATGCAGAATTTTGCCATCACTGCCACAGTGAGGAAGGAGGGTGAATATGAAGAATTCTTTAGTTGTACTTTCATTATTTGAAACCTCTCCTTTACACAGTGGGGCTGAACAACAGAAGAGGTCACCACCCAGAAGGATCTGTGCCTGGAGTACCCACTACACACCACCATTAACTAATTGTAAAATACCACTGTCGAGGCTTACCAGGAGCTCAAAGAAGAACCAGGCATACTTGAAGACTGTTTCTCTCACCATGCCCGTGCTGACCACCATCTGCAATGCCAGTTCCTCGTGGAAATGCTAGATAATAAACACAAACTGTTGGAAAATGGCTTTCCCATCAAGTCATCTTTCATTTTCAACATCTTCCCGGTGGGAAACTTCTCCATACTGGAGGGTGAGCAGCTGGATGGGGATGTGTGGGCATCTTTGTAAGATCAGAAGGCAGATTTGACCAAAACAACATCTAAAGAATGCTGTTGGCAAACAGACTTTGAGACACATTTTTCTGTGGATCCAGAACCGCGGATAACTGAAGAGGGAAATGCCTTTGGACCATTCTTAGGTCATTGTCTGCATGCATGAAGGAGCAGTCATGTTTCCCGCTACCTGCTAAATGTTTTTGTTTAACACATCCATGTTTTTCTCAGAGAAGGTAGAAGTAAGATTCCACTCTGTGGTGGAAGAGAAGGACAGAGCAATAACCACAGCAGACCTTGTACAGACATTTGTATTTGGAGGCAATACTTTTCACAGTGAGATCTGAACACAATCCCAATTATCTAAACTTTTAGGAAATTCAAACCTGGACTAAAAAAAGCTTGATTCTAAAAGCTACTAAAAGGGACAAAGAAAATAATTCTTTAGAGAAGAAATAGGAGGCAAATATTTCTGAATGGAATTTACTGTAACATGTAAAAACACGTATCCAAGGGTAAATAGCAGTGGAAAACGACCAAGGCTCTAAGACCTTGAGAAAGAGAGCAAAGGGAGGATCCAGACAGGCTGCTACTTGTCTCAATCTGTCCTGGATAAAGATTCTAAAGACTCTGGAGCAGATGCAGAAAAGTTTGAGTAATGTTTACTCACTGATTCAATATTTCATCACTAATTCCTTGTTTGATAAAACTGGTTGGTATTTTGTTCTGTTGCCTCCCTCTCTGCATTTAGAAGTGCCAGCACTACCTCAGGACGCTCCAGGGTCTGCAAGGAGTTCCCTCATGCTTAGCCATAGCCTACCTTTTTATTGGATGGTCTTGTGCTGGCACAAAAGCCTGACATGTCATTTGTTCCTTCAACATAGTAAGACATCCGACTGGAGCTGTGATCCATAGGCTGGGGCACACGGAAGAAATACGTAATAGTAAATTAATAAGTAACTTAATCTAACTACCAGAGAAGAAACAGCCTGCAGTGGGGGGGTTCTTTGTGTTTTTTTTTTAAGTTGTGCACAGACATTAATCTAAACAGTTCTTCTCTTTCCTTCTTCCCATCCCTCTTCCCAGTCAAGGCCGAAGACAACCTGACAGCAGCGGCAGCAGCAGCAGCAGGGTGCAAATGCCAGCACTGCCATCGCGTGCCCAATGGCAGCACTGCAGCTGTACTTCGGAGGATACGATTCACCTTTAAAAGGTGTAAATTTATCCCTGGCTCTACATCGAAAATAATTAGCTCCTTGATGTCTTCCTTCCATTAAAAATAATGCCAATTTAAGAGGTGGTGAAGCAGCAGTAACCAATTGTAAACTGCTATATTTATCAATGTGATGAAGCTGTAATATCAAATATTTTAATTTTTTATTAATTTGGAAAAATGCTTTGAGCTCCACTTTGTTCCCCCCCTCCCCCCAGACACAGTACATTAGACTTAAAGTAATAAAATTCAAATCTACATTATTAAAAATTGCTATGGATGGATACATATGCCCATATGAACAAATCAAATAAATTGTCAAAGCCTGTGTATCTTACTAGCTCCTGTTTAATTTGCTGAAAACAAGTAGCTATTCATTTAAATGGAGAGACACATGCTCATTCAATAGAGAAAAGACTTCAAAATATTTCTGAAAACAACCTACTCAAGAAGCAGTATTTTACATACATAACACTCAAAGAAAAGCAAGGAGTGGGGTGGGGAGGAAAGGTTCCAAGCTCATCAGGCATACTGCTGTAGAGCTCTGCCAAGGCTGCAGCTACCAGCAGGCTCCTTGCACAGGGGAAAAAAAATCTTGCTTTTGCCAGAGGCATAGCTTCCCAGCTCCAGCTGAGTGGCAAACAGTGGGTTTTGGTTTGCCCAGACAGCTGTGCACAACCATCCTCGTAGAGCTCTGAGATGCGGTAGTTCAGCAAGCACTGGTGACAATCAGGGAAGCAAAATCCTTCCTCTTGGATGTTGTTGACCTTTCTGACCTGCAAACCATTGGTAGTAAGTGTAGCTGTGGATGGGAACACAGAGGAAGCTTGTATTTCACTCTGTGGTTGAATGAATTATTTGGAAAGACCCAGGTGCAAATTATACACATGGCATCTGCACTGTAGCTGATATACAGCGCTGATATATGGGGCTGCTGTCATATAGGTGACTTTTTTTTTTTAAATAGGAAACTACTTAACACCAAACAAAAAAAGGAAGAAAGGTCTGTGATTGCACTGACTCTGCAACTTGGACCAGACCAGGCCACCAGATATGAGCAGAACTTCAATAGCTGGAATAACAGAAGAGTGAGGCATGTCAAAAAACCAAATTCCTCTGTGGAGTGTCTAAGCCACAAACAAGAGACAGAGTTCTCACCTGTTGCTCTCCACTGGTAAGAGACATCAGAATTTAACAATGATATTTAACATCAAATCAGATAAACAGAAAATGCTTCTGGTGATACATACAGTGCAAATACACTGCAGATACATACAAGGAGCAAATCCAACCCTCAAAGACAAAATCTTGATTATGGGCCATACCATTCTTCAGATATTTGAGTTTGTTCTCTCTTACCTTGGACGACATGATGTTTTTGACCTCCTCATCAGTGGCAGCCTGTGTAACAGCGATGTCAGGATTGCTGCAGCTTTTCACTCGGCTCTGCAGGAGTTTGCTTCCAACAGACACGGCCGAAGTGCGTCCAAAGGTGTAGTAACGAGATTCTGTCGAAATGGCACTGCTGCCTCCGCCTGCCACAGTGAGAGGCTTGGATTAACAGTAAAGGACATGCTTATGAGAGAAACAGGAGATTCAGGCGGGTTTTGCCCAGTGGTGTTATCAGCATTTTGAAAAGAAAACAGCTCCTGGAAAACCCACCACCAACTGCTTCATTAGCAATCTACATAGGCACTGACTGACAAGTTACAGATATTATCCCAGTCAACAGCTCACAATTGCACAAGCAGTACCAAAAGATTAACAGGGCTACCCAAGTAGCAGCACTATTACAATAGTTCTGTCTTCCCATCAGCTCTTTTTAATTTGCTGTCGATTAAGACAATATTCACAGGCTTAGACACAAAATAGCACCTTCAACACATATGATTTAACACCATGTTTGAAGTATCCAGGAAAGCAGGGAGCACTGCCATCAGGAATTTCACTAAACGATATCTAGTTTTCATCATGGACCTTATTTTTCCAGGATGAAGAATTTCCAAGGGTATATGAGCTCACAAATTTTAGCCTATCCTAACACCAGTCTAAATGTCTCTCAAGGGGGATTTAAATGAAAATTCAAAAGAGCAAAAGGCCTACATACCTTAGCTCCCACAGCACAGCTGCTTGTGACAATACATTTAATATGTACCAATTAATCAAATTAATCCTATAGGCTTTAGGACAATGACTGCAGCAGAATAACAGAACAGTTGAGGTTGGAAGGGCCCACTGAAGGCCATCTAGCCCCACCCCTCTGCTCAAGCAGGGTCACCTTGAGTCAGCTGCCTGGGACTACATCCAGGTGGCTTTCTACTATCTCCCAGGTGAGAGACTCGGGCAGCCTCTCTGGCCAACCTGTACCAGTCACCCTCAGAGGAAGTGTTTCCTCATGTTGACTCTGTTTCAGTGTGTGCCCATTGCCTCTGACCTTGTCCCTGGGTGCCACTGGAAACAGCCAGGCCCTGTCTTCTTTGCACTCTCCCTTCAGCTCTTTGTGTACACTGAACAGCCTCCCTGAGGTTCTTCTCCAGGCTGAACAGCCCAGCTCTTTCAGTCTTTCTTTGTTGAAGTGACATTCCAGACCCCTTTCATTTTTGTTGCCCTATTTTTAATAGGAAACTATTTCACACCAAACAAAAAAAGAGGAAGAAAAGTCTGTGACTGCATTGACCAACATGTTTATGTCTCTCTTGGACTGGGGAGTTCAGAGCTGGACACAGCACTCCAGGTATGGCATAACCAGGGCTGAGAAGAGGAGAAGGATCACCTGCCTAAAACTGCTGGTCATACAGCATTTTATCCTCCAGTGACATCCTTAATGCAATGGAAATATTGGGTGAGCTTGGCCCTATAACACTTGGCAGTAGGTTACTTTGCATGGTCAGTAAAAAATTGGCATCTCAAGGCCATTTAAACTTATGAAAGAAAAAGTTTCAGTTTAGGCAATCTCTCTTGCATTCATCTTCATGAAGCCACAACTGTAGAAACCTCTCATCTCAACCCTTCATCTTAAATTAATAACTGAGAGATGGAGATTATGAGAGGCAAGTCCATATTGCTCTTTGCAGTACTGATATTTCTGACCTACCTCTGAGAAAAATGGTAAGTCAGAACAGTGTTGTGCTTAAATGGTATACAGTCTGGGTCTGAGAAATTGTGTCTGCTATCTTAGAGGTCAGTGCCTTAAGTCCTTCTCTCAAAAGCGCCACGCTGAACAGCATGTATGAAGAAAAAACAACAACTTTTTCAACTCTTGCACCAATAATACCTGGTTTGACCAGTTCTCTTTGTGGGTCTGGTAGACGAAATACATAGTATACATAAGATGCCAGGAGGCAGTTCCTCCCATGCTGATCCTTGCTCAGCTCTTTGCTATTGTGGAGACTGTTCACTATTGCAACCACAGATTCAAAGGCAAACTGTGAGAAGTTGGCTGTGAAACAAAGGCAAGTATTAGAGTCAGCACTGAAGGGTATAACACAATAAAGTGAGGGCATTCTTTGCATCAACAACTAATCTCACAAGGTTCAATTCAGCTGTTAACAAATTCAGAGTTTTAGACAGCAATTGCTATGCCTGACCAGACCCAAAGTCTAATAGGCCACGCAACACTCTTCAGCAGGCCCACTGACTTTCAGCCTAATCACTGCTATTCTGCCACTTTGTGCTACACAAAAGCAGATTGTAACTATTAATTACATTTTTAGCAGCCTTCACACATTTCCTATAACCTATCTTCTTGCAGAATACCAGATTCATTACTCTCCAGCAGACAGACAAATACAAGCTAGCAGACTTTAGCTCAAATACTGTAGTAGATGACAAGTGTTGATTATCTGAATGAGACAGGAAATGAACTACACCACTGTCTGCAAGTATGCCATTCTTCTGGAGTTAACATATGCTATGGGCAACTGGCACCTCAGTAACACAAAAATCAGTGGTCACTATTATATTCTCTGATTTTGTGCTCACTCAACTCAGTCTAAAGATATTTGGGCAGAGGATATGGTGCAGACAGTAGTACCAGTTGTAGAATAATGATTTTGCTGGTGTTTATTTGCAAAAAAACTCAATTCCAAACAAAGTTGAACCACAACTTTCTGACCTATATTTTCACATAAGTAATTTACTACAGTTTAATGTACCTCCCAACCAGAGACTAAGAGTCTTATACAAAGGGAGGAAGAAGAAAAAGCAGCAACTCAGTTAAGCCTGATTAAATTGATCAGTGATGTTTTGAGCACAACTCCTTCTGAAGTGGGCTACCCTAAATACTAAATCCAAGCCTGGATATTTTAGCAATCATTTCCACCATATTTCTAGGTTGCTTGTAAAGCCTCTTGAAGGCCATGAACAGTAAATACCTGTCTGTCCAGCTATGACCATAGGCTGTACAGCCAGCTGGAAAAGTTTATCTAGTACCAAATGCAAAAATAAGACAAGAGGTTCAAGGCGTGAAGAATTCAAACAGATAATGCTGAGTTTCAACTCATGCTCCAGTGAAGCCTCTGTAATCTTCTGATCCATCACTCGAATGGGGAATGTCACTTGGCTTTCCAGAGAATGGCACAAGGTGAAGAACCTCTCCAGGTGGCTGTCCTGCAAATACAGTGCACTCACAGTTAACAAAGTTGATACATTTCAGGCCACTGCTAGCAAAGGAAAGCCTGATTGTACCACCTCATCGGATGAAGGGAAAGATTTTCACCCTTCTGGCTTTCAGTAGTGGCTGCTCTGAGGGATCAACTTGTAAAGCAGCTGTCACAGTGTTTTGTTTGCTCCTATTCATCTGGTTCAAATTCAGACTGCAGTGAGATCAGCTTAAAGGCAGAGAAGTTGTTGCCCTCACTAAACTGATGACTTCATTTAGTGAAAAGACTTTTCCTTCTATCTGATAAAACTCTGTCACATCATAGGTCTATAGCCCCTCTGCCACTCACACCTGGGTTCCAATTACATACAAGTTGTGTGCCATGTGAGTAAGTCCTACTTGTATTTAAAAAGCATGCTGCAAAGGGGTGGTGGACCTGCTTCAAACACAGGGTTTTTTCAGCTGTTGGGAGACATTTACCAGGATTAACTAGAATGGGATAAGGGGTAAGAGACACTGAAAAACAGCAGAAACAAAACAAGGCTGATCTGCCTCAAACCAGGATCTCAGTAAGATGGGCAAAGATCCAATTTCCTATGGCATGTCAATGACCAGAATCATTGAGTTCTCAGCCAGCACTAAGCTTGTGTCCCCAAAGCACACAGCATTGACAAGTGAGCTGCTGAATACCCACTGGCAGTGTACAGCTGTCCAGGGGGGCAGGGGGGTGCTAGGTCTTTGGAGATGACACATTGTCTGAGCTAGCCTTGAGGAACTGAAGACACAGGCTGCAGAAACTGGCACTGTGCCCTTTCAGCCACAGCCTGAGCAGAGCTCTGCTGAGCTGAGAAAACACCAGGCTCCCTATTGCTCCATGTGACTTGCTGCCAAGAGTGCTCGTTTGTTCATAGTGCTCATTTGTTTCATAGACTTAATTTCACCAAAAGATTTCATTCACTGAGGATATCAGGTTATTTCCATACCTCCTAATTTTTTTTCTAACTGAGTGGGCTTAAACACCTTAGTTTCATAAACCTGCTAGATTGGCCTGGACATCTGAATTTTCTTTGAAATGAAACTACAGCTGTGTGTTACTTCTGATGCATTACCTGAGTGTGAACAGACGACACAGCTTGAACTTCAACGATGAAAACACCCTTGTGTCCTTCAAACCACTTTATAGGTGGTGTCTGAGATGGAATTTTCTGTGATGGAAAAAAAAAATGAGAATCATCTTCCTTTTAATGCTCAAACAGGAAGTCTGTTTACACAAGAGTCTTTAGGTACCACTTCATTTTAGACATCCAAATTCAGTGCGACATCAGAGGGTGACAGCTAAGAATCCCCTTGTTCTCACAGACATTTGGACAGAAGCTGATGCACCCAACAGGGAAATTTAGAGAATTTCAGCTGGATGTCTAGCACAGACCATGTAAAAATACATCTTCTGATGGGGTATTTTTAAGGCTAAAATTTCCTGGTCAAAGCACTCCCAAAGGCGTTCTGTGGTGATGTGGGGCAGTTTAAACCCTCTGGACAAGTTTTCTACATGCCATGTTTACTGAGAGGGCACAGTTTTCTGCTCCTGTAATACCACCTGATTGCATTTCTACTTCTCCTCCCACAAAGCCACAGAAAAAAAGAACAAATTATCCTATGGAAGAAATTGAACTATTGACTTGACACTCTCTAAACAAATGTATCCCTGATTAGACAATTTACAA